>WOXC01003327.1:0-439107 GCA_011680675.1 Gymnobelideus leadbeateri
ATTTACTATCTTGGTACCTTGAGAATCTCCTGAGTACCTCTAAGACTTTGAATATGTGTAGCAGTCTGCATTGGTACATTACGAGCAGCTAGGAGGCGCCATAGTGCACAGAGAACCAGGCCCGGAGCCTAGAAGACTCATTTTCCTGAGTTCAAATCCAGCCTCAGACACTTCCTAGCTGTGTGACACTGGGCAAATCACTTCACCCTGTTTACCTCAGCTTCCTCGTCTGTAAAATGAGCTGGAGAAGGAAATGGCAAACCAGTCCAGTATCTTTGCCAAGAAAACCCCAAATGGGCCCATGAAGAGTTAGACACAATGGAATGAATGAACAGCAATCAATCTGCGTTGGTGGAAGATTGAGAGAGCGGGTAGTCTTTACCAGGGGAGTCCTATACTAATGAAATCATAGATCTAGTTTTTTAATGAGCCTATGATCAAATAGAAGTCCAGAAAAGTACCTTGCCCAACTTTCCACAGCTGGTGAGCAGCAATGCTGACTCTAATCCATTACTGTATGTTATATTTAACACAATAGCCAGCCTGTATATGACACCTTTAAGTTTGAAAAATGCTGCATGGATGTTATCACATTTTATCCTCCTGACCACCTTGGGAATTAGGTGCTAGAATTAACACCATTTTATACATGAGGACACTGAGTGAAACAGATTAAGTGACTTGCCCAAGGTCATAAACCTAGCAAACATATAAGATTGGCTTTGAGCTCAGGGCTTCCTGACACCAGGTCCAACATTCCTCCATTGTGCTACCATCTCATGGGATTGTTTTAAGACTCAAATGAGATAATGTATGTAAACTGATTTGCAAACCTTAAAGCACCCCCAGATTGTTATGCTACTGTCTACTCAGGATAGAGCCAGGTAGCTCTCCATGGTATCTTCAATTGGCCATGATTTTGATTCTCCACAGGCCTCCAGCATGACAAGTTTTCAATGTTAATAAGTTTCTCAGCCGCACAACACATTGTTTATATTTTTTCCCCAAACATCCTCTTATAATTCTAAGCTTAAAGCCCTATCTCATGACAGCTTTCTTTTTAAAATTTTCTTCCAGACTCTTTGCTTTCTTTTGGATTGTTTACTGACCCCTGAAAATGTGCCTTCAGAAAGTCCAAGGGAAGTCTATGAGATCTACTTTGTCTTTGCATGTATCTGGGCCTTCGGGGGAGCCCTGCTTCAAGATCAGGTACAAGTGGGGGAACAAATGTGGGAGAAATAGACCATGAGATGCATTAAACTATGACATACAGATTTGCAAAGCACCTGCAATGGGTTTTCCCCTCAGGTACTACTATACCTCATCCCCTCTCACCTTGGCTGTTATGACAGCCTCCTAGCCTCCGGTCTCCCACCACTTATCCATCCTGCCCACAATAGCAAAGGTGATAATTCAACAGTCCAAAATGTCCCTCCCCTCCTCAAACTTTAGATGCTTTCCATTGCCTCTAGGAGACAAAACAAACCCCTTAGCCTAGAATTTGGGGCACCACAGACTGGTTCCCATATCTCACTGAAAGTACGATCTGCTCATACTGTTCTGCGGCCATTTAAGTAAAAGAGTTTTTACCCTCTGAGTACAATCCTGTATTGTTTTGGGCCACCTGAATGGGATTGTGACTGTGTGGCCAGAACCGCACTCAGTGATCAGCAGTGGGATCAGGCTGTTGGGTGACTGCTGTACTTTCAGCCTGGGGGGAGTAGGGAAGTCCGATTTCAAGATGAGGAGGAGGAGGAAGAGGAGGACAACTGATACTCACGTAGCCCTCTAAGGTTTGTGAGACCAAAACTCTCACTTGATCCTCAAGATAAGTGTATAAGGTGGAGGTATAGGGCTTGTCACATTGTTCAGAGGAGAAAAGTGAGGCTCAGAAGAAAGGCTAAGGACTTGCTGGTGCTCATCTAGCCCCTAAGCATTGGAAGCAGGATTCTAATTCAGCTCCATGTGATCTCCCAGTCTGTCACCCTTCCCGCTACCTCCCTGTCTTGTACACACACACACAAAGGGAGAAGCCTTCGTTGTGAGCTCCCTTCCCTGGCCCTTCAGTGTGGCAGCTGCTGCCCAAGCTTGGACAGAAATGGACAGGTGCCAAAGCTGCTGACGGCCTTAGCGGGGAGCTCTCAGCATGTGGACGGGAGGAGAAGAATCTGAATCATGCTTCACCTGCTCTTCCCCTTCTTCTTAGACAGCTGAGCTGGTTTGGAAAGACTCTGGGAAGGGGAGAAGGGCATTGTGCAGATGGGTCACTTCTCTGCTTTCGAGAAGACTGGGAGATCAGGGGGAGGGGGCCAGGACTCTCATCTCTGGGATCACGACCCTAGGATGAAGGGAGAGTCACTGGTGGACTTGTAAACTATTTCAAAATGCATTTGTCTCCCTCCTCCTTCCCTCTCCCCCATTCTCTCTCACTTTGCCTCCTCCTCTTCTCCTCCTTCCCCTTTTCCCTCCCTCATTTCCCCTTTTCCCGAGCCTCTCCCCTCCCTTGCTGCATTCCTTTCTTCCCCCCTTTCCCTATCCCTCCCCTTCTCCTCCCCCCTCCCTCATTCTCCTTTCTGTCTTTCTGTCTCCCTCAGTCTCTCTTTCTGATAAAAGGCACCAGACCCCCCATCACTGATTCAAATCTGTAAGAGAGTATAGCACAATGGCAAGCATCCTGGTTTTAGAGTCTGAGGGTATGGATCCAGATCCTGATTCTGTCACTTACTACCTATGTACGTCACAATCTCTCTGGACCCAGTCTTCATTTGGACAATGCAGCAGTTGGACCAGATGACCTCTGAGATCCCTTCTGATTCTAGAACTGTAATCCTGTCACCAATGTTATGGGGCTCTAAGATCAGAGATCTAGAGCTGGAAGGGCCTGTGAAGCCTTGGAGGCCAACCCTTTCTTTTTACAGATGAGGAAACTGAGGCCAAGGGAGCGTAAGAAAAATGACTGGGGTCAACTAGCCCACAGGCACAGTTCTCACCTTCCTGTTCATTTTATGATGAGGAAACTGAGGCCCCAAGAGATGGAAGGGCGTGGCCAGAGTTCCTCCTAGGAAGTGACGGGGGGTATTGGCCCTAGAACCTGCCCCAAATCCAGAGTCACTGTCTTCAGCTGCCCCTTTGCTACTTCCTGAGCACATAGGTATCATAATAATCACAGTCAATATTTATTTAATGTCTCAAGGATTCCAAAGCTCTTATATCTGCAAACTTCTTAAGTATTTGATCCTCACAAAGACCCTGTGGTCCAGCTTCCTGTATAATCTCAGCTTGACAGATTGGGAGACTGAGTCTGAGAGGAATAAAAGGACTTGCCTGGAGTCAGACAGCTAGGAAACAAGAGGGAGGATTAGAACTCAGGGCTCCTTGATTCCAAGTCCAGCACCCTATCCACTCTGCTACCTAGCTGGCAATCCTTCAAGCTTTTCTTAAACCCTTACTCTATGCCAGGCTAAGTTCCTGACATTAAGGAGATTACATTCTAATGGGAGAGGTAGCATGTTCCTAAAGAGGTATGCATGATATCTTCACAGAATAATTGGATGTCTTTGCTGCCTCCTGGTCGGTAACAGGGTTTGTGTAAAATGTCCCCTGCCCTTTCCTCCTTTCCTTCCCTCCCATCATTAGGTCCTTGCCAGTAGACCATGGCTGTGTTTAGTCTCCAGGCCTCCTTGCCTAGAACCCCTAGAACCCAGGAGAGGAAGCAGGAAAAGGAATCTCTCCTTGAAGGCTTCCTTCTCTTGGTTCTAAGGCTGACTGAGATGAGGCAAGAGCCTAAAATAGCATCATGAGGTCACTGGTGCCCCTGTGGGGCTCCTTTCCTCGTCACTAGGTTACCAGAGCTAAGTTCCATAATTAACTCAGTTCTAGCAGTCGGCCTCCCAAATCCCAGGGAGCCCCTTCCTGGTAACCAAACTGATAGCGAGGGACAGTCTCTCCTTTGGCCAGTAGCTTGTCTTCCCTTTGTACTCCCAGTGCCTGGACCAGGTGCCTTGTACACAGGAGGTGATTAATAAATGCAGATTGGATTGCAGAAACATTCTACTGCTTTACTGACAAAGGACTTCTGTATAGCCTGGGGATGGAGGTGGGTTTTGTGGATGGTCACCTTCCTGCAGAGGCCATCACCTCCCATCAGGGTACCACGTGTGATTTCCTTCCCACAATCACGTGCAGAAAAGGGCTTTATTCTCTTATAGGTAGAGGGCATTGCTTCTTATCAACCAATCAATTGATTCTTCCTGTGCCTTTGGATTTTGTGCATTCAGAATGGGCTGAGGAAGGCACGGAGGAACAAATCCTATATTTGAGCAGAAGGCTGGGCATCAGTTCAGATTCCGGTATTCACTCCGGTACTTAGTGAGGGGTTAGACAAGGTGTTGGTACTATGGGACCTTCCAGATCAAATTCTTTAATTCTTACTAGAATCCCCTTGGTCTTGGGCACCACTTAGGTTCTTTGGGCCTCACTTTCCTCCTCTGTAAAATGAAGGGGTAGGCTAGATGACCCTAACACCTTCCAGCTCATTTGTATTAGATGAGGAAAGATCTTGACCACTGGGGCTCTGTATGACTCAAGTGTGACTCCCCAGGGGAGAGGGTCTGGATGTCATTACTGGTGCTTTGGAGCAGAGCAGGACCGGACACTTGGGTGACTCCCAAAGACCCCCAAAGAGCTGAGAATTCTCTGTCAAGGCTGCCTGAGACAGGGGTATGGGGCCAGCATCCTCTGAATGAAACATTCTCCAAGGCCGCTTGAGTGGAGATGGCCAACTCAAGATTGCCCTTTTTCAGCAAGATTCCTATAAGCCTCAGAGTCGTTGACTGCTGACCAACGTCTCTATGTCCAGAGTCTTGAACTGTGGCGGGCTGGGAGCTGATGGTGCTGTCAGTGCGCAGACTTTGCTCTTCTCCATTAAGCTGCTGGAAGGCCTTTGTCTCTGTATGCTCAGTGCCTAACACACCATAGGCACTTGATAAACTCTTGTTGAATTGAACTGAGTTTTCTGTTCATTCATTAATAGGATCACATATTTAGGGAGAGAAATATACAGGGCATCTAGTTCAACTCGTCTTGTTTTCTAGATAAGGTAACTGAGGCACAGACAGGCAAACTGTGTGCCCAGAGTAATGTGCCATGTGGCAGTCAGGTTTTGAACCCAGATTTTCTGACTCCAAATCTGGCACTCTTTCTTTTTACTCCTACTCGGGACCTCTACATGATGGTCTTATTTATGATCTAACCTGGAAGCAGAGAAGGAGACTATAAGGGGCCTGATGAAAAGGAGGCCAGATGATTGGGGGTGGGGAAAGCATGAACACAAGACCACAGAAGATATATAACTGGAAAAGATAATATTTTCTTCCCTTCTTCCTTCTTTCTTTTTCCTTCCTTCCTTTCTCTCTTTTTCTCTTCCTTCCTTTCTCCTTTTCTTTCTTTATCCCTCTCTCCCTCGTTCTTTCCCTTTTCCCACTTCCTCCCTTTATTTTCCTTATTTGGCAGAGGCAATGGAGACAGGAGTCAGAAGAGATCTGAGTTGGTATGAACTCCACCTCTGGCAATAGCTACACAAACACAGGCCAGTCACCTCACCACTCAGAGCCTCAGTTTCCTCACCTGTAAAAGGGCAACCATGTAGCAGAATTTCTAAGCTCTAGCTCCCTGTCACACACCTGGGATGCTCCTGAAAATTCTCTCTTCCCTTATTCTGCGAAGAGAGAATTCTGCGTCTGGGCATCCAGGCCTGGAAGCAAATGCAAGATGACAACTCGTTGGAATGTTCACGGGTATTTCTGATTTGGACTAGATGGCCCCTGGTCCCTTCCAACTGTGATATTCCATGATATTGAGTCAGGGAAATATTTCCTTGAGAGAAGTTATTTTGGCTACACTCCAAACTCACTCTTGCCCATATATGGTATTTTTTTGCTTTTTTTGGGTGGGGGAGGGCAATTGGGGTTAAGTGACTTGCCCAAGGTCACATGGATAGTTTTTGTGTTTAGTGTCTGAGGCCAGATTTGAACTCAGGTTCTTCTGACTCCAGGGCTGGTGCCACCTAGCCACCCCATATATGGTCTTTTCATGACTTGTTTCCCCCCCTAAATCTATATATATATAGATATATATATATATATATATAAAGAATTGATGGGATTGGTGCTAGAGGTTTCACTGGTGATTGTGAGTCAACTCAATAAACACTTTGCATGTCCCATAGGATTTAGGGGTCCAGAGAAGTTGAAGTCTGCTTCATTCATTCATTCATTCATTCATTCATTCATTCATTCATGTTAAACTGTCATAATGTCACATTAGCCATCCCAGCAACCCTTTGTATTTCTCCTTCTTAGCTTTCAGATTATCCAGCTGAATTTAGTCGCTGGTGGCTCAAGCAGATGAAAGCGGTCAAGTTCCCATCCCAAGGGACAATTTTCGATTATTATCTTGACCCCAAGACCAGGAAGTTTTTGCCTTGGGCTGATAAAGTTCCCAAATTGACTATGACTCCAGATCCACCTTTACAGGTAGGTACATGAAATGTGTCAATTGTCAAAGGTATGTTTTGTATTTACAATCATTACTATTGTCATTGGAGTTCCAGAAGATGAGTGCAAACGTGTGATGTATCGACTGGTTAAAGCATAGAGAACGAGAGAGACGACTCTCCCTCTTGTACACGGTGCTAGACCATGACGGGGGTGATTTCAGTTCTAGATACCAGGTTTTTCAGTAAAGACTTTGAGAAGCTAGAATGTCTCCCAAGGATGGTAAATGAATGATGAAGGACCTGGAATTCATTGAGGAAAGTAGGCATGTTCAGTCTTTAGAAGAGAAGAAAGGGTGGCGAGGCATTCAGGATGTGCCATGAGGCTCTCCAGGTTTTGCAAGTGTCATATGGACACTTGGCCCCAAAGACAGAACTTGGAGAAATGGTGAGAAGTTGCAGAGAATTCAATATTGTAATTCAATATAAGGGAAAATTCCTTAACAATTACTGCTTATGGGACTTGAATGGGGTGCCTTGGGTAGTAGTGAGGTCCCTGTCACAGAAGTGCCTCAAGGACTGAGTTCCTGGTGAGGACACCCTAGAGGAGCTTCATGCTTAAGGTTCAGGTTAGACTGGAGTCCCAGGGATCTTCTTCTTAGAGAACCTGGGAGGTAGAATTTTTTTTGAGGTGGAGAGGGACTTTCAGTATGCAAGAAACATCCAACCTGTTCTGATGTCCACAGCAAGGGCAGTTTTCCTGAGTGTGAAGGATCTCAGCTGAAAACATGGCCTCTCGTTATGGGGTTTTTTTGTGTTTGGGGCACATCTTCTCCTTAGAGCTTAACTCTATGATAACATCTTTTCACCTGTATTCTTCTAAATATCTTGAGGCTTTGATAGGTCTGGTGCTGCTACTTTCCAAAGACCCCAAAATTTAACATTTCTGTCATTATTGCATATTTTATAACCAGCCTTCTTTCTTTCCCTGCCTCCCCGAATTTTTTTAAGTGTTTCATTTGCATGACCTGATGGTCTTAAGCCAAGATATCTGTTCTAACATTTGGAGCTGTCCAACAGTGGCATGGAATACCTTGTGATATAAGAGAGGGATCCCTGGAGGTTTTCAGATAGATTTTCAAGAGTGGTGAACCTGCAGCCTTGAGACCATGTGTAGCCTTCTAGGTCCTCAAATGTAGTCCATTGACTGAATCCAAACTTCTAAGAACTTGAGGACCTAGAGGGCCACACATGACCTCGAGGTGCACGTTTCCCACCTCTGAGATAGAGGCTGGATGATCCCTATATCAGACATGTTAGAGAACTTTGGTGTCAAACTCAGAGAAATGGAGGCCACTAAACTGTATATAAGGCTCTTGCAGGCCATGTGTTTACATACTTTTAACATGTATTATTTCTTCTTATTGTATTTTTAAAATATTTCCCAATTACATTTTACTCTGGTTCAGTCACACTAGGGAGTGTCGTTGGCTTTGTGGCCTATGGGCTGCTTGGTTGACGCTTCTGGTATGGAGAATGTTCTTGATCACACGCGGTTTGAACTATATCGTGTCTGGGTCCCTTGCAACTCTGGATTTCTGTGACCAACTCATGGAAATATTCTCCTGGACATCGGTTATATTGGTCACATTCCAGCATCTCTTTCTTTCATTCATATACCATTTTCTTGAGTTACTGTTTTTTCTCAGATCTACATAAAGACAATTTACAGGATCCCAGTCAATGTCCAGCATTTCCTCCTTCCTCACTTTGGCTTCCTGAAACCAACTCAAGTGCCAGTTTCCAAATGAGACCCTTACTATTATCCTAAATTGTGCTCTCTCCCCACTAGAATGATTTTGTATCTACTTGTCTAAGTGAGCAATCTGTCCCCTCCCTGCCCTAGTTGAATGTAAGCTTATTACAGACGGGAATTGTTTCTTTCCTAGTCTTTCTTTGAAGTACCACCTCACACCTCTCATGTTAGCTGATGTGATAGAAAATGAAAATTGCAAATACTAGAGGGGATATGCAAAGGTTGGGCTACTAATGCACTGTTGGTGGAGTTGTAAACTAGTCCAATGCCAAAAAGATCAAAGAAAAATGGGGAAAGGACTTATCTGTAGAAAAAAAATATTTTAGCCGCTCTTTTTGTGACAGCAACGAATCAGAAATCAAAGGGATGCCCATCAATTGGGGAATGACCAAATGAGTTGTAGTACCTGATTGTGATGGAATACTGTTATACCATAATAGATTATGAGCAGAATGGTTTCAGAAACACATGAAAAGTGAACAGAACCAGAAGAACTCTGTGTACAGTGACAGCAATATTGTACAAGGATCAACTGTGAAAGACTTAGCTGTTTTGATCAACACAATGATCCAAGAAAATTCCAAAGAACCCATGGTGAAAATGCCATCTATCTGCTTCCAGAGAGAGAACTAATTAGCTCAGAATGCAGATTAAAGAAAGCTTTTTGTTTCCTAATTTTTCTTCTTTTTTTATCTGTGTTATCTTTTGCAACATGGCTAATAAGGAAATGTGTTTTGCATGATTGCACATGTATAATTAATATCTAACTCTCAAACTGAAGGGAGAAAATTGGGAACTCAATATTTCTTTAAATATTGTTCAAATTTTTAGCATCTAATTGGGAAAGATTTAATGAAATAAATAAAAACATATTAAAAACATTAAAAAAGATAAAAGATAAATAAGGGGTTTGACTAGCTGCTTTCTGAGCTCTCTTTTTGGCCTAAATCTTTAGTGCCTTAACCATGGTACACGTGATAGTTGCACCTGTACCCAAACTGAAAAATTCTAACCCATTTGGATAGCACTCTCAGGTTTATAAAATACTTTTCTTAACATAACATTTCAAGGGTTTTGTTGTCACCACTTTGAGGATGAGGAAACTGAGGCTCTGGAAGGAGAAGGGCCTTACCGGGAATCCTGCAGCCAGTAAGAATCAGTCAGGTGTGGAGCCCTGGTCTTCCTCACTCTAGGTCAAATGTGATCTCCATCACCTCATATTTCAGCCCAAGTTGTTGCTTGTTGGCTAGGACTGGGGCACCTGGATGGCCTGTACCATTACACCCAATCTCTGCTACCTTCTGTTGTGGCCTGTGTCAGGATCTTCTTGTATTTAAACTAAAAATCATGCAGAATTTCCAAAGTCACTGCCTGCCCCTCCACCAATCTTCAGACCTTGATTTCCTTACCTGTAAGATGAGTGGGTTTAATGAGATGATCCCTCCAGCTGAAGAATTCTCTGGCTTTCCTCCCATTGCTGTCTCTCTCTTCTATCTTTTTCCAGACAGTCCTTGTCCCCACACAGGAGACAACACGTCTCCGATATTTTGCCGATTTGCTGCTGGCAAAAGGAAAGCCATTAATGTTTGTTGGTGGCGCAGGAGTGGGGAAAACCGTCTTTGTGAATGACACACTTGCTGGCCTTTCTGAAGATTACATGGTGTCCAAGGTTCCTTTCAACTACTATACAACCTCAGCCATTCTGCAAAGTAAGTGCCTGGCCCAGGGGACCCACTTAATAAATGATCATTGATTGCCAATTGATTAAGTGAGTATGTGATGGGGACCAGTGATGGTATCCTTGTTTCAGGGATTCTTGAGAAGCCACTAGAGAAAAAAGCAGGACGTACATATGGTCCAGTACGAAACAAGAAGCTGATTTATTTCATTGATGATATGAACATGCCTGAAGTGGACGTGTATGGCACAGTTCAGCCTCACACACTGATTCGACAGCACATTGATTATGGACACTGGTGAGCATATCTCCATGATTTTGTTCTCTGTCCCAAGCCAATAATGACCAGCAACAATCTCTTGGCAACCCCTCTGACCTTGCCAAAAAATTTCCCATGATCTCTCATGAAACTATGAAAAATGACCTAAAATCTCAGTTTTATATTGAAAACCTTTTTTGTCTGACACATCCTGACTGTATGGCCCAGACAAGTAAATCACTTAACCTCTGGCCTCAGACAATGCTCTAATACTAAGCTATAGAGGAGTTTTCTATCTGCATCTTTGTAAGGAGTTTGTGCACTGAAAGTTCTCCATGTAGTCTGGACTCTTCCCCTCCCATACCCCCCATCCCAAAAGAAATGATCCTTGCTATCAAGGGATCTACTTGGTATAATGGATAAAATATGGGACCTAGAGTCAGGAAGAGCTGAGACCAAATCTAGTCTCAAACATTTACTAGCTGTGGGGCTCTGGGCAAGTAACTTAGTGTCTCTTTACATCAGTTTCCTCATCTGTAAAACGGGGAGAATAATTGCAGGGTTATTGTGAGAAAAGATTTGTAAAGTGCTTTGTGAGCCTGTTATTATGATTATTATTTATTATCATCATTATTCATTATTTAGCAGTAGTACTACCTCTGGAACAGTTTGCATGGGGGAGCTATACAATCACACGCTAGAGAGAGCTCTGTGTCCTTCCCCTGCTTCCTGGCAGCATTAAGCTGAAATCCTAAGCCTTTTAAACAAGAGGATGCTGGCTGCCCTCAGGGGTTGTAAGTGTTTGCCTTGGTTTGGTACAATAGGACAGCGCTGCAATGGTTCTCTGGAATGGATGCTGCCATTTTCTACTCCCATTCTCTAGACCTCAGCCTGGAGGAACCAGCCATCCATCTCCATGCTCAGCAGATGCTGAGACATTGGTGACTCCAGATCCAGCAGGGGAGCTTAGTGTCACTGTCCCCAGGCACCCAATTTGAGCCAACTCTATGGTGGCCTTTGGATTTTGGGGGTGGGAGTGGAGCAAGGTCTGTTCCAGAATGGACCACGTGGATGCCAGGCCATACCAACAACCTGGTGCAGCCTGTAGGACCACATGCTTTGAAGTTCATCTTTCCCATGTGTCAGACACAAGGTTCTATTTCTGCCCATAGGTATGACAGGCAGAAGGTGGTGATAAAAGAAATTCACAACTGCCAGTATGTGGCCTGCATGAATCCCTTGGTTGGCAGCTTCACCATCAATCCTCGCCTGCAGGTATGGCTAAAGCTCTATCTGCTCTCCATCCAAACGGAATGTTCAAACTGAAAGCTTTTCCCCAGGGTGCTCTGAGGGCTGATGGCCTCTGTCATCTCAGTAGCCTATTGGCTTCTGCCCTTACAGGCTTTGGGGGTGACTCTTTGCTTGTTGCAGATGCTTCAGAAGATTCAGATCTTCTCAGTTATGCCTCTCATTAACTGTGTGAGCCCAAGGAAGTCTCTTGGCATCTCTAAACCTTAGTTTTCTCCTCTGTAGAATGGGCATAATATATATACCTCCCGGGATTTTTGCAAAGCCCAAACTCTGAAAAAAAAACCCATCCATGAGATTTTTTGTGGACCTTAAAGGGAGATAATAAATGTTGTTTTGGTCATACGGATATATGTGCTTCATAAGGATAAAGCGCTTTCAGTCCATTTAGATTGGGAGCTCCCAAGTGAGAGAACATCCTTTATCAAAGCAGATCTCCATTGTCCTTGCAATTGGATTAAGGCATGGGGAGGTCTAGAGGTCACATAGCCTGTCTAATAGGCAAGACTTGAGCCCAGATCTTCTCAACAGTACCGGTATGGCATGTCTGCCCCGCCATTATCTCCGCCTCCATCTTTATCGTTGATGACTGTTGATGTGATATTGCAGAGAACAGACATCATAGTTTTAGGCCAGACCCACAGGCCTTCCCTCTGCCCTGTTTGTCTTTTTGCTGAGTGAATCCCGGCTTTGTTTTCCCTTCCAGAGACACTTTTCAGTGTTTGCTTACAACTTCCCATCTCTGGACTCGCTTAGCACCATCTATGGCCAGATTCTCAGCCTGCATTTCCAGCAGCAAGCCTTCAGTGCTCCCTTCCTCCTTCGCAGCAGCCCAGCCCTGGTCCAGGCGGCCATTGGCCTGCATCAGACGATGATTCTCAACTTTCTCCCGACTGCTATGAAATTCCACTATATCTTCAATCTAAGAGATCTCTCCAATGTCTTCCAGGTACCTGGAATGATGGGGGGGATTTTAAAACAGTAACAACTGACCCTTGTATTGGGACAGTTTAGCACAATTTTTAAAAACCCTTATCTTTCCTTTTCAATAATCTTCCCTACCACCAGGCTGCCTGAAATCTTCCCCTGCTTCCTCACTGGGGCTTGGAAGGGTCCTGGGCTCTCAAAGGTGACAACAGCAGAGCTTTGAGGTTCCTACTAGTTAGTAAGGTTTTGAGGCTAGTCCTCTGATGGTCTGTCTGTTGTCTTGGCCCTGTGGTGGGAGAGTTGGCCTTCTGGAATTTCATACACTGGAATATGACTTTGTTTTCATCCACAATTCACAGATGCCATCTGCCAACCATAGCTAACATTTATAAAGCACCTACTATGTACCAGCCGCTGTGTTAAGTGCCTTACAATTATCCCATTTGATCCTCAAAGCCCCCCCCCCCGGGAAGTAAATGCTATTTTATCCTCTTTCTACAGATGAGGAAACTGAGGCAGATGGAGGCCACGTGACTAGTCCAAGGTCACATAGCTAGTCAGTGTCCAAATGTAGATTTGACTCAGGTCTTCCTGACTTCTATCCACTGCACCATCCAGCTGTCTCAGTTTCAAAGAAGCTTCCACCTGCACTCAGTTCGATTGCACGAGCACCTTCAGTGTCCATGATGTTTAAAGCCCTGGACCAGTTGGTGGGGATGGGCAGAGCACTGGACTTAAGACCTGAATTTTAATCCCACCTCAGACATTTCATTAGCTGTGTGACTGAGGACAAATAAGGAGATACCAGAAAGAGAAAATGACAGATTCCCAGATTTGAAAAAAGCAAATTACCTCCCTACAGAGTAAGGACAGATGACAACATATAAGTTTCATTAAAATTTTAAATGAATCATTTGGGAGACTAAAACACAGAAAATATTGGGGGTTAGACACTGTGTTTAGTTTCTGTATTGGTCATTGAATTACCATGAAAGTCTGGGAAACAATGACTGCCTTAGTTTACCTTCCTATGAAATGGGCATGTTGGTATTCATATTTCCACATTCCCAGCAATCATGATTGTTTTGTTGCAGATATTCTTTCCATTGACAGCAGGTTTTGATCTCTCAGTGACTTAGTAGAGCAATCAAGCATCAAACATTTATTAAGCACCTAGTACATACCAGGCATTGTGCTAGGATATAAATGAAAGGAATGAAACAACCATTACTTTCAAGGAGTCTACCATCTTAACAGGAAAGACACAAGTAGATGCATAAATATGTAATGAATAAATATAAAGGGAATAAATACGAAGCAGTCTGAGAGGCAGGCAAGGCACTAACCTCTGGGTAGGGCACATGTAGATGCTGTTCAGGAGATCCTCTGGCTGCAAAATTCATCATCCTGTGGTTTAGGGAATGAGAAGAACCAGAGTAGAACCCTGGCAGACGATTATGTGGAAGCTGGCAACTGAAAGAGAACAGAACAGAAGTGTCAAAATCAGGGCTATTTGGCTGCTTGGCCCCCAGCAAAGCTCCCAAGTGTGGCCCAACCAGATTAAACTGAAAGAATAGAAATAGACAGTGAGAAAACCAAACTATCGTTCTTTGCAGATGGTGTGATGGTGTACTTAAAAACACTAGGGAGTCAATTAAGAAAGTAGTTGAACCAATTAACAACTTTAGTAAAGTTGTAAGATAGAAAATAAACCCACACAAATCATCCACATTTCTATATATTACCAACAAAACCCAGCAGCAAGAGATAGAAAAATTCCATTTAAAATAACTGCAGATGATATAAAGTACTTGGGAGTCTAACTGCCAAGACAAACCCAGATTATATGAACGCTTTTCACACAAATAAAGACATATCTAAATAGATGGATCAATATTAATTGCTAATGAGTAGGCTGAGACAATATAATAAAAATAATAATTCTACCTAAGTTAATTTACTTATTAAATTCCATACCAATCAAATTACCAAAGAATTACTTTATAGAGCTAGAAAAACAAAAGAATAAGAAGCTTTATCAGGAAGAACAAAAGGTCAAGAATATCAAGGGAATCAATGAGAAAAGGAAGCTGCCTTAGTACCAGATCTCAAATGGCTTTACAAAGCAGTGATCATTAAATCAATCTGGTACTGATGAGGGAGAAGCAGAGTGGTGGATCAATGGCATCAGATTATATACATGATATACAGTAGTAAATGACCATAGTAATCTAGTGTTTGGTAAACCCAAAGATCCAAGCTTTAGGGATAAGAACTCACCATTTGACAAAAACCAAAAAGCAGTTTGACAGAAAGTAGGCATTGACCAACATCTCACACTCGATAAGATCAAAATAGTTATGACTTAGACATATCATAAGAAAATTAGGGGAGCATGGGAAAATGGACCTGTCAGTTCTGTGGATAAGGGAAGAGTTGGTTATATGAAATTAAAAAGGTTTTGCACAAACAAAATGCAATAAAATTAAAAGGAAAATGAACATGGAGGAAGGGGGGATTACAGCAAGTTTCTCTGATAAAGGTCTCATTTCTTAAATATATAGGGAAATAAGTCAAATTTATAAAAATACAAAAAAGCAAAAATATAAAAATTCCTCGATAGATAAGTGATCAAAAATATAAACAGGCAGTTTTTAGAAGATATCAAAGCTACCAATAGTCACATGAAAAAATGCTCTAAATCACGGTTGTTTACAGAAGTGTACAGTAAAACGATCCTGAGATACCATCTCACCCTTGTCAGATTAGTGAATGTGATAGAAAAAGAAAATTGCAAATGCTGGGAGGGATGAGGAAAAAATGGACACAAATGCACTGCTGGTAGGAATTGTGAACTAGTCTAACTGTTCTGGAAAAAAAAATGTAGAACTTTGCCTAAAGGGCTACAAAATCATCCCTACTCTTTTGGCTCAGTCTGAGGTCTGTATCCTAAAGAGAACAAAGAAAAGGGTAAAGGATGTATATGTACAAAAATGTTTTTAGCAGCTCTTTTCATGGTGGCGAAGAATTGGATTTTAAGTAGATGCTCATCAGTTGGGGAATGACTGAGCAAGTTGTGGAATATGATTGTGATGGAATAATCTTGTTCTAGTGATGAGAAGTGATGAGCTGGCTGGTTTCAGAAAAAAACCTGTGAATCTTATATGAACTGGTGCAAAGTGAAGTGAGCAGTCCACAGTATTGTATGATGATCAACTATGAAAGACGTAGTCAGTCTAATCAAGACAGTGATCCAAGACAATTCCAAAGGACCCAGGATGCGAAGTACTCTCTATGTCCAGAGGGAGAACTGATGGATTCTGAATGCAAATTAAAGCAGACTTGTTTTTTACTTTCTTTTTTCTTGTGTGCATGTGTGTGTGTGTGTGTGTGTGTGTGTTTTCTTTTGCAATATGGCTAATATGGAAATATGTTTTGCATGACTTCACATTGTACTCAGTATCATATTGCTTACCTTTCCAATGGGTGTGGGAGAAGCAGGAGGTAGAGAGAGAATTTGGAAACATTTTTTTTAAAGTGTTAAAAATTTTTACATGAAATTCGGAAATATTTAATGACTCTATATATGTACATATATGTGAATATAGCATAAAAGTATGTAAAATTCTATATATTTCTTTTAATTTTCCTTGAAATTTCTCAAACAAAAGAAAATGTTAATGACTAAAAAGAGCAAACTCTGACCTGGCCTTGTTTTTCCACCTTTATTTTTTCTTGTAGGGAATATTATTTGCCACTCCTGAGTGCTTAAAGGTGCCCCTGGATCTCATACGCCTTTGGCTTCATGAATCATCCCGAGTTTACGGAGATAAGCTGGTAGATAAAAAAGATTGTGATTTGTTTCAGAAGAAACTGCTAGAAACTGCTCGCAGATATTTCGAGGTAAGTGTATCAATACTGGGCCCTCCCCAGTATCAACAGTACTGGTGCAGAGGAACAGTTGAGACTAGGAACAACTGTCCTTCTGAGGCTGTGCTTAGCCAGTGGGGAGGTCTGCAGCCCATTCCTCTCATTCCATTCCTCAGAGACCTCCCTGGGTCTCTGATTTCACTGCTTCTCTCCCTCCAGCAGGGCACAGAAGAGTCTATTCTGCTCCAGCAACCCCTCATTTATTGCCACTTTGCCAGTGGTGTTGGAGACCCATGTTACATGCCAGTGAAGGACTGGGAAACACTGAAGGCGGTGCTGACAGAAACCCTGGACACCTACAATGAGCTAAATGCGGCTATGCCACTGGTCTTCTTTGAAGATGCCATGCAACATGTGTAAGTTGATACAAGATGGCATCTTCCATTAAAAAGAGAGGAAAACACAAGGAGAAATGGTCCATGTCATAGGAGCACTGGTCAGAGGACCCAGGAATGCATAACCTTCAGAAGAGAAAGTGTAAGGGGACACAAGAGCATCTTTAAGTATTTGAAGGGCTGTTTTTGGAGAAGGTGTAGATTTTGTTTTATTTAACCACAAAGAATAGAATCAGGAGTAATGAATGAATTTGTAAGGGACAAATGTCTACATGATGTCAGGAAAAACCTCCTGGTAACTGGGGCTGCTTGACCAGTAGGGTTGCAGCTGCCCAAAGGTGGACAGGGCTGTCTCAGGAGCTGGTGACTCCTCCATCATCTCAGGTCTTCTTGCAGGTAAGCTATGTGGTCCAAGGTATTGTTTTTCAAGAATGGCTCTGACCAGATAGTCACTGAAGCCCCTTCTTGCTCTGAGGTCCTGTGATCCCACGCTTCCCTTTCTTTTTTCAAGGGCTAATACTTCTGGAAAACTTAGTCACATCAAATCACCTGGAACGTCACATCTCAAGTAGTTGTTGACTTAAAAGACAAAATATTTTCGTAATTAGCCATCTCCTAGATTCCATCACTTAGCTGGGAGCCTGCAAGTTAGGAACAGAAATGAGTCCCGTTGTTTTTGTTTTAGAGTGGGTTTCTTGGTAAATTGACCAATTAGTTGAATGAGTATAGTTCCTAGCAAACTTCAAGCTTTGAGGTCATGTTCAATGATCTAGATTCTGCTTATTTGAACTCTCTATAGCAGCTAGGTGACCGTGGACAGTCTTGGACTTGGGGTTGGAAAGAGCTAAGTTCAAATCCTGCCTCTTATGTTTACTAATTGTGTGACCCGTTCAGGTCATGGCATCTGTCTTAGCCTCAGTTTCCTCGTCTGTGAAATGGGGACAATAATGTCTACTTTACTGGGTTGCTAGGCTCAAGTAAGATGACATACATAAAGCATTATGTAAAGGCTAGTATTGCTGTTGACTCTGTAGCATCATGCAATGTACAGGGCTGTTGGTTAGGTCCAAGATCAAATACCGCCTCTGACACTTTCAAACTCTTTGACCTTGGACAATTCACTTCACTCTCTGAGCCCCAGACAACCCTCTGAGATGTAAACAGGTTGCAACAAGTGAGTGGATGGAGTTTCCATGCCTGAGATTCCTATAGCAGCTAAGACACAGGTCCTTGATATACTGAAACCTGTTCCTTGTGTGAGATAATCAGTACTTCAAGGATGCCTGATCTCTCTGTGTGGATACTCCCTCCTCTCATGCAAATTATAACCCCTCTGTAACTCAGTCATTGGATCATCTTTGAGATTTTCTGTGGCTGAAAAATTCCGGCCGCTATGGTCATCCTCATGATGCCCATCTCCAGGTTTTATTAGGCTGGTCTTCAGACAATACAGGCAATCATTGGGCCCATGCCCGGAGCCCCTCCAACTTGGTAGCACTTCCTGGGACTTGTGTAACCTTCAAGATCTCAAGCTTATCTCCAAATAATTATGGGAAATTAGAAAAATTAAATGCACTTTAATAAAATGGTCAATTTAACAAAAGAAAATAAAATAGATAAGCATTTCCTAGAATCAGGTAATGCATGGTTCTTTCAATCCTTAGATCACTGACTTTTGTTTAAGAAGGTGAGTCTATGAGGTTGACACGGTTGTTCTGAGACCCAGTGACCATAATCTGCCTGGCCCCTGTGCCTAGCAATGGGCTAACTATTGACTGTGTTCTTTATGGCCATCATTATACTCCTCCTTTCCCCAGCTTTGGTTCCATATGTGATGATAGCACTCTGTGTTTAAACCTTGGCTCAAGCATTCATTAGCCTATGTGATATAGCGACTCCCTGGGCCTTGGTTTCCTAATCTGTAAAAAGAAGAAGATGGGCTCGATTTCCCCTGAGGCCCTTTTCCACTCTCGAGCTATGATACCTCTGGGTCACAGTGTATTTATCTGTACAAATGAGAGGATTGAACTCCATGGCCATTGAGGTTCCTTCCAGTTTTGAATCCATGGTCCCCAACCCTTGTCTGTCCTTTACACATGGCGCCAATTATTCAGTCCCACTTGATTGAACTTTAGCTCCCTAGGCATGCTCTGGATGTCCTGTGCATGACTTGGGTACAAAGATAATCTGTGACTGCTTTGATAGAGGACTGCTAAGAGGTGGGGAACACAGTGGAGTTCCTAGTGGCCCATGAGGAAATGCCGTCTCTCCCACCAGGGATTGGGGAGTACCTCCCAGTCTGAGTGGGAGATCTCTCAGTACCCCTGCCAGCCAAGGAAAGTGATATGGCCTCTGGAAGCTGTATCCAGCCCAGGAAAAGCCTCCTGTGGAGGGAGAAGGGGTTACATTAACAACAAAAAGATCCCACTTCATGATTGCTTTTGGTGAATGTTAGCTCAAAGTCCTTCTATGGCTCAAAGTCATTTTGCTGTGAGATCTTAGAAGTAACTGTGAACAGAAAGCGCATTAACTTTAGGCACCATCTAGGTGCCAGCTAGCAATATAAAAGCATCCATAAGGTCCCTTCAAGCACCCAAATTCTCAGGTTCTGTCTTGGGATAGGAAAGGCAGAGAAACTGGGCAGTAGAACATGAGCACACAGGGGACACGCTCACAAAGGTAAATTAGAACTCAGTACCAGAAATATTTATTACGTGCCTGCTAAACCTTGGGGATGCAGATAACAAAATAGTGCCCCGCCCCCCAGGATATTGTCTCACTTTTGGTTTTCAGAGGGGAGAGCTGCTTTCCTGACAACAGCCCAGTGACATGGGTGGTGCAGGTTTCACTGTGCCCATTCTACAGATGGGGAACCTGAACGTTTGAAAAGTGACCTGCAAAGCAATAGGGTTGGATACAGACTGCAACTTGGACTTTTTGGACCCAGTTGGTAGACAGGAATTAGTTTTTACTTGTTTTGTGTATTTCTTACAAGGGTTTGGTTTTGGTTTTTCTTTTTATCAATTAAGTTGAAAGAGGAAATCAATTTCTGATAACTGGAACAAACTTAACTTAAAAAACAACAAAAAGTTGTGTGACTCATCCATGGTCACATCAGGGCGGAAGGAAGGGAACATGCATTTATTAAGCGCTTTTTATGTGCTTTCTTTCACGGTGCTGAGAACTTTATAAATATTTTCTCATTTGATCCTTGAAAGACAGGTGTTAGTATGATCCCCGTTTTACAGTTGAGGAAACTGAGGCAGGCACCTGCCCAAGGTCACACAGGATTTGAACTCAGGTATTCCTGACTCCAAGCCCCCAATCTATGCACTCTGTCCCTAGCCACCTAATCAGCTTTGGGGGTCAGATTCAAAAGCCCAGGTATCCTGACTTCCCCTCACTCTAATACTTAAATTGTGCTATCTCTCTGAAGCTAAAATTTAAACTATTGAAAAAGAAATAGTTAGACATTTAAATTCTACTTGGACAAGGTATGTCCCTGTGCTCTCTTTTCATATCCCCAGCTATTAGCACAGTGCCTGGCACATAGGAGGCCCTTAATCCATGTTGATTGATTGATCTGGGCTGATGCTGAGGCCTTTTGTCCCTCCTCAGGTGCCGCATCAGCAGAATTTTGCACACCTCTCAAGGCTACTCTCTCCTGATTGGGGTGGGAGGCAGCGGCAAACAGAGCTTGTCTCGGCTTGCAGCCTACATCTGCTCCTTTGAGGTGTTCCAGATTACTCTGAGGAAAGACTATGGGCTCCCAGACCTCAAGGTAAGCACAGAAGATGCTAAACCCAAGATGATTCAGCTCAAAGTCCATGCTCACTCCTCTCAAAGTTAAATCAGAGTTGGGAAGACTTTGGTTCATCTTGAGGTTCAGCCCCCAAATAGCTGTGTGATCATGGTCAAGTCACTTGACTTCTGAGCCTCAGTTTCCCCACCTCCAAAGTGGGTATAATAATACCATGTAGTCGCCTACTCACAAGATAGTTCAGGGTTCCACTGAGATTACAGACGTAAAGCCCTTTGATTACCTAAAAGTGCTGTAGAACTGCTCATAGTCTGGGCTTTATTTATCATTCCTTGCTGTTGTTATCTGTGAATAGAGGGTCAGGAAGACCTAGATTCAAGTCCCATCTCTGACATGAACTGGTTGTGTGATCCTGGACCGGTCATTTAACCTCTCAGTGCTCCAGGCAATTCTCTAAGACTATATGGTACAGAGAAGGTGCTAAGTTGCACTGATAGTGGGAATTTCCACAGCTGGGAGTCACTTGTACCAATGTAATCACAAGTCCAGACCTTATCCATTGATATCATTGTTCTCATTAATAATATTATTATTGTGATCATTATTAGTAGTAATATTAGGCTGGGGGTGGGGGTGGAGCCAAGATGGCAGAAAGGAAGCAGTAACTTCTCTAAGCTCCTCCATGAATCCCGTCACTAAACCTTAAAAAGTAAATCTGAACAAATGGGTTCTGGAGCGACAGAATCCACTGGGAGGTGGAGCATGGCAGAATCCAGCCCAGGAAAGTGCCCAGTGCATCTGGGACATGGGGAGTGTGGAGCACATGGGGTCTGTACAGCTCATACTTGAGAGCAGACAAGCAGACTACACCAGAGAGAGAAGGCGCCCCAGCCGGCCAACTCACCCATCCCAAGGATGAATCGCAGCCAGACCACCTCTCCTCCACAGATTACTTTTGTGCGCATCAGCATACCTCTCTGAGACTCCTGCCTTAGCCTCAAACTAGACACCCAGAGGCTACAGCATTCAACAACCAGGCCCTTAGCTCACAGCCTGAGAAATTAGGAAATAGGAAATTACAATAGGAAGGAAGGAAGCTGAGAAAGAGAAGGGGAAGGCAAAAAAATAGATCCAAGCTTATTATGTAGGTCAAGAACAACTAAATACAGAGGATAACTTGGACTCTTTACTCACACTTGAGACCACAGAAGGAAATATGAACTAGTCTCAAGCCCAAAAACCATTCTTGGAGGAGCTTAAGAAAGATTTTAAAGACCAAATCAGGGAGGCAGTGACCAAATTGGAAAAAAGTTTCACTGAAGAAAACAAATCCTTAAAAAGTAAAATTAGTAAAGTAATTAGAGAAAATACCTTCCTAAAAAAGGACCTTCAAAAACTAACCAAAGACTATAATTTGCTAAAAATTAGAATCAGTCAAATTTAAACTCAGAACTCGACAATGCACCAAGAGTCAATGAAACAAAACACAAAGATTGAAAAATTGGAAGAAGGGCGGCTAGGTGGCACAGTGAGTAGAGTGCCGTCCCTGGAGTCAGAAGGACCTGAGTTCAGATCCGGCCTCAGACACTTAACACACACAAACAAAAAAACCTAGCTATGTGACCTTGGGCAAGTTACTTAACCCCAATTGCCCTCCAAAAAAAAAAGAAGAAAGAAAGAAAGAAAGAGAAAAAGAAAAATTGGAAGAAAGTGTAAAATATCTCACTGGAAAAACAACTGACCTAGAGAACAGATCCAGGAGAGATAACTTAAAAATTATTGGTCTACCAGAAAGCCATGATGAAAAAAGCAACCTGGAAAACATCCTCCAAGAGATTGTCAAAGAAAACTGTCCTGAAGTCTTAGAATCAGAAGGTAAAATAGTTATCGAAAGAATTCACTGGACTCCTCCTGAAAGAGATCCAAAATTGAAAACTCCAAGTAGAATTAGGCTGCTGGGGAGAGAATTGATTATAGTTTTCATTTGGCTGTGTTTTTTGTTGTTGTTGTTGTTGTTGTATTCCAACCAAGGTGAACCTTGTCCCATTTGCATGACTTACATTTTTTTCCTTCATCGTCGCTGCCATGAAAGCCCTTTGTTATTTTAACTTCACAAAAATGTAGTCTAGTAGAGACAGAGCTGATGCAGGTCTATGAACAAATTCAAGTTTCCCTGCATATTTCCTTTTAGGCAGAAATTATTGTGTATTTCAGTAACTTAATTGGAGATATAAACACCAGTAGATCTTGTAAGGAGTGTTAGGAAAGGAAAGCATGGTCTCTAGTACCTCTGCAAATGAAAGCTGAGTGTCGGGGCGGCTAGGTGGCGCAGTGAGTAGAGCACCGGCCCTGGAGTCAGAAGGACCTGAGTTCAGATCCGGCCTCAGACACTTAACACACACAAACAAAAACCTTGCCGTGTGACCTTGGGCAAGTCACTTAACCCCAATTGCCCTCCAAAAAGCAAAAAAAAAAAAAAGCTGAGTGTCTAGGGGATGCCTGATCACCACTGAGGACAGCGTTCCTTTCAGGGGCCTCTGTGTCAATTTTCACTAACCCTTTTATCACTTCATTATATCATAAATAGTTATGTGTTTGAGGTGGAGATGTTTCTTTGCTTTCCAAAGGGTTACCAAGAGATGAGGAAATCCGTTCCTGATACAGTTCCCCCATCCCATCCCAAGACTTAATAGAGAAGTTCTACAGTCACTGGACAGCCCAAGAGGTTGTGATTTACCCAGGGTTAGAAAAGTGTACCCATATCCAGTACTCCAGCTACTGCACACCAAGCTACTCCCTCTTGAGAGAAACCTATGTATGCAGAAAATAATATAACTAGCATTTATATAATGCTTTAAGATTGGCAAACATTTTGCATAGACTATCTCATTTGATTCTCACAACTACCCTGCAAGCTATGTTCTTAATATCTCCACTTTACAGATGGGCAGACAGAAGTTAGGTGACTTGGCCAGGGTCATAGCTAGTAAGTAACTGAGGCAAGATTTGAACTCAAATCTTTCTCGTTCCCAAGCTCAGCATACTAGCTACTGTATATGTCATCCCTTTCTCTCAATGGAAGAGAAGGAAGTGGGAGAAGAGAATAATAATAAAAAAAACAATAATGAAGCTTTAAAGTTTGCAAAATACTTAATGAACATTATCTTGTTTGGTACTCACAACTACCTTATGAAGTAAGTGCCGTTGTTTTTATTGTTGTGTATTGTATTTTTCCAGATAAGGAAACTGAGGTCCAGAGAGGTCAATGTTTGCCCAGGGTGTCGTTATCACTGCCATGCTGGCTCCCCTCGCCCCCAATGTCAACCCTAGTTTTTAACCAACATGACTGATGGCCTCTTTTCCTTATAGGTAGATCTCGCCAATTTGTACATCAAGACAGGAGCCAAGAACATGCCCGTTGTGTTTCTGCTGACAGATGCCCAGGTTCTGGACGAATGCTTCCTTGTGCTGATTAATGACTTGTTGGCATCAGGTGATTAAACCAACACGTCCCCAGAAAGATCTTCCCTGATAACAAATGATCTGTGGTGCTGGTGAACTTTAAGGAGAGACCATTTGTCTTTTCCGTGTTCCTTAGGGGTGGTCCTTGGGGAGAACCCTCCCAATCCAGCCAGCTTGGGCTGTGAGGGTTTTTCAGACTGCTTACAGATTCTGAACCTAGGGAGAGCCTTAGCAGGGTCAAAGTCGTTCCACATGGGCAAGTTGAACATGAGCAGCAGGGCTATCCTCTCCATGAAGGTTTTACACATTCTATGAAGTAAAATGGTATTGCTCATTCCCTGGCATCTCCCTCAACACTTAGAGAATCTAGACTATAGAAGACAGGAAGCTGGATTTCTGGTACAATGGGAAGTGTGTGATATTTGGGATCAGAGAACCCTGCCTCTGCTTCTCGCTACCTGTATGGCTTTGAGAAAGTCACTCCCCCACTCTGAACCTCAATTTCCTCATTTTAAAAAATGGGCACTGGCCTACATGGCCTCTGGGGTCTTTTCCATCTCTAACCTATGACCCTATCACCCTATGACCCTGTGACCCCTTGACTTGATAGCATTCTTCTGTTATTAAATATGGCATGACCTCCTGGTGATTCTTGTTACTCTCTTGGGGCCAGGAGAAATCCCAGATCTCTTCACTGATGAGGACATGGACAAGATAATTTCTGGGGTTCATAATGAGGTCCGTGGCCTGGGCATCATAGACACAAGAGAAAATTGTTGGAAGTTCTTTCTGACCAGAGTACGGCGGCAGCTCAAAGTAAGGATTCAGCACCCTCTGTAAAAGATACTGAGCTAAAATGCCATTGTGGGGACTGATGAAGGGAGGGGGGAGATCCTGTTTCAGGACTGGGAATGTGGGCTTAGACTTCAGCTGTTCATGTTGAAAGAATGCATGGGTTTCCCAGGGGCAGGGTCTGGGATATGTCCCCACTCACTCATCCATGTGCTCCAAGACATCAGATCATCTTGGTAAGCTCATAAGGTCAGAGTGGAGAGCACATCACCAGCCCTGAGATGCCACCATTTTTGGGATGAGAACTTGTACCAAAACCTAAACTACTTAGAACAGGAAGAGGACCAAGCTTGCATGTTGTATAAATGTTTTAGAGAGATCAGTAGGTGACTAGATTCCAATCATCCCAGATTGTTGCAAGAAATCAAAACCAACTCACCTCTGTGAGGGACAGGGGTAGGAGAAGATTCCTGGCAGACAAGCAGGAAAGGGAGGCTACAAACATTTCTTAAGTATTTACTTTGTGCCAGGCACTACAAGCAGTAAAAAAGACAGCTCTTGCCCTCCAGGAGCTTACATTCTGATAGGGGAAGGAGGCACACAAAAGGGAGCTGAAAATTGAAGGGGCAGGAGAAAGGTGCCCATATGGAGGCATGGTGTTGAAATCCTGAAAGTCAAAAGTACAGCTGATAGGGGGAATGAAGGTTGGCCAGCCTCAGCCCTTCCCCAAGATGGGGAACCAGGAGGGACCACCAATGAGAGAAGTGGATTGGCATGATGGAAGGGTTGTCCAGGGTGAATAGACCCATCTATAAGGGGGTGTTGGTCAACCTGGACCCCTCACTGAGGATTCTGGTGAACTAAGATCTGTTGTTCCAGACCACTTCAGAGGAGTCTACTGAACTGACAACTTGAGGGTTTTCTGTGAGAACCTGTGGGTTCTCTGGTCCCAGCTCCACCCCAAAGGAAGCCTCACCACCAAGTATATGATTAGGGCATCTAGGCTTACTTAAAGACTTCTGAGGAGGGAAAACTGCCACTTCCCCAGGCAGCTCAATCCCCTTTAGGACAACTCTAATTGGTAGAAAGGGGTTTTTCTACTGCCTCAATTTACCTCTTTGCAACTTCTATCCACTGCTCCTTGTTCTGCTTTCTGAGGTCAAGTTGAACAAGCCTTGTCCCTTCTTCAAATTCTGAAAGACAGCTCCCAATTGCACTGAATCTTTTCTTCTCCAGACCTAACATTACAAATTCCTCCAGCCAATCCTTATGTGATATGGATTCGAGGCCCTTGATCACACTGATTTCTCTTTTCTGGATACTCTTTAGTTTAGCAGTGCCCTTCTTAAACTGTGGTGATAAACATTTCACAGTCTCTCCTGGTATCCCTATGGACAAGAAGAGAGATGGACTATATGACAGTAAAGTTAGGTGGCTTTGGACAGAAGTCAGAACCATGGATAGGGGGTGAAAAGGCAAGTCTAGATATTTCCTAACAGAGCTGTGCCAATAGGAGATGGGCTGCCTCCCAAGGTAAGGGTGTTTCCTTTCCCTTGAGACCTTCAACCAAGTGCTAGATGACCACTTGCCAGATGTGCTATAGTGGAGAGCAGTTTTTAAGGCTATGAATTAGACTCCATGGTTGTCAAACTTCCTCCCAATTCTGGGATTCTGGCTAGATGAGCAGACCTCAAAAGTTGTCATTAATAAATGCTTCATTGTAGTTGGGAGGGAGTTCCCTAGTAGAGAGCCCCAAATATTGTATCAGTTAACATCTTATCAGTGATCTGAAAGGCAGAGATGGAATGCTGGCCAGATTTTCAGATGACACAAGGTTGTAAGGAGTAGATTGGATTTCAGAGTCAGCATTCACCAAGATCTTGACTGTTCAGAACAGAGGTTGGCAAGCTATGGTCCCCAGGTCAACTCTGGCCAGTCACCTGCTTTTGTACAACCCACAAGCTAAGAATGATTTTTACACTTTTCAAAACAATCAAATTATTTTAACATGTAAAAAAAAATCCTTCTTGGCGGCATTTGTGGATGTGCCTTTGTTTTCTTTGAGGGGTGGGAGGGGATACGTGAGACAAGAACAGGCTGTGAAATAGCCATAACTTGAGAGCACTTTGCCTCTGCACCTCCTCAGCCCTCTCCTTTTAGGGTTCTGCTCTGCCTGTTTGTCTGGATGACAGATAGAGGCTGCCTGCTGTGTGCAGTGGGTGTGACCACATTCAGGGGCAAGCTTGGAGCCTGGGGTGCTGCCATACTTCCACTCCATTCCTGTGGTCCATTGTAGGAGTTGTATTGACAGGTCCCTCCGACCTCTGCAGATAAAACCGTGCAGAAGGCGCAGCCATTGCTGAGTCACCAACGGTGTCCTTTCTGAGCACTGAGTGCCTGTCCTCCCAAGTACCTTGGGCTGTCCACAGAGCACACTGCTTTGGGTTGTCCTGACCTGCAATGTGCTTTCCCACAGAATCCTAGAATAATAGCTGAAATGGGAAGAAGTGCAGGGAAGCAGGTATATTGTCTGGAGCCTGGCAGGCAGTCTCTCTCATTTACCTGGAAACTGTCGTGTGTCCATCCCTTGTGTCCTAGCATGGTTCATAGGCATAGCTTAGAGCTGGCTCAGCTAGTCCAACTCCCCCATTTTATAGGTGAGGAAACTGAGGCCCAGGAAAGTTAAGTAGCACAGGCAGTAAAGTGTCAGAGGCAGGGTTTAAACCCACGTTCTTCATCTTCAGAGCCAGGACTTTTTCCATTCTGCCATTGGTGATGAAACAACTGTCCTGCCTGGGTAGCTGAGACAATCAGGAATTTTCCTTCTTTCTCCATTGCTACTATTTGGTGTAAACTCTGCCTCTGTAACTACTCTTCCTTCCAACCCACTGTTTCCAGTGACCTCTTTTCCTTCACTTCTAGATGTTCTAAGGGTCAGTCCCAGGGGGCAGCTGACAGCGGGATAAAGAAGAAAGTGCCCCCCCAGTCTGTTCCTCTCTCTCCCCTCCCCCCCCAGATCCAGCACTGGGCTTGTCTGGCAGGGCTCCTGAAGTTGCCCCCTCCCATCCCATCTGCTCAGCCCTGTCCCAACCTGGCCCCCTCCCCTTCTTCCTCATACACCTCTACTTAGCTCCACTGATAAAATGCCTAGGTTGGTCCAAAACCAGGAAAGAGGAATCTCACTCTAGTTATCATAGATGTGCAAAGATTCCATAAACCGGTAGCAGCAATAAGCAGCTTTCTCTGGGGTGGAGCAAAGAAGGGGGATAGATAGGAGGACCCCTTTCAGTGCTTCATTTCCCATTCTCACCAAGTTAAAAAAAAACCCTCATAAAATCCAAGTAACGTCTGTGTGTGCTTGGTTCAGGAACAGGGAGAAGAGAAGCTGAGAGGCCAGAATCTGTTTCACACTGGGCCAGAGAGTAGAGATTTGGGTGGGAGTATGAAGAGCAGGGTAGTGGGTGTCAAAAGCAGATCAGGTAGTGAGCCAACATCTTAACAACCTCCTCTGTGCTAGGCTCTGTGCTAAACTCTGGAGCTACAAAGAGAGGTCGAAAGACAGTGCCTGCCCTCAGGGAGCTCACTTTCTAACAGGAGAAGCCAAGGCAAAGCTTAAAAGGCAATGGGGAGAAGGTACCCACATTGGGGCATGGTGGGGAAATCCAGGGATGGAGGCTAGCTGGACCCTTCCTCCAAATGGAGGTTGCTGGAGAAATTCACCAATGGGAGGATGGAGCCTTAGAAGGGGCATGAGAAGCAGTTGAAGTAAGGAGAGTGAAGCGTGACTGGTGTGGAGGCACAGTTGGGTGCAGCTGAGCATAGAGTAAGCCAGGCCTGAAGGGGCTCCCTTGACTATACCAGCAGGAGACCCCACTGTTCTTCTGCCTCATTCCATCAAAGCCTCTATCTTTACCCCTGGTCTCTTCCTAGCCTACACTCTGTCACAGGCTCTGCAGATCTCCCAGGGACTTGATGCTAGAGGAATCCCCTTCCTCTTCTACTCTGTGGCAGGTGGGATTTGGGGAGGGGCCACACTTCACTGCAGGGCTTGGGGATACATGCCCCTTCCTCTAAACTGCTGCTCTGCACTTATGAAATGCTCATGGCGATCTTCACATGGCGGTCCTCACAGTTCTGTGCCTTTTAAAATCCCTGATTTTCTTCAAGTTCAATTACCATGTTATCCACGTGCCTTTCCTGATCCCTGGGCTCGTGCTTCTCTTGCCTCCCCATGACGCTGTATTTATTTATATACATTTTGATGTGCCCTCAGTCTCCTTCAATAGACTGTAAGCTGTTTGAATTTTATCTTGGAATTCCTAGTGATTTGTACAGAGCCTGACACGGAGCAGGCATGTAAAGCTTGTTGGTGCATTCATTCATTGATCAGGTTATGTAGAGCAGTTAAGATAACCTTCTACTTTGGGATATTATAATAATAGGGACAATTTACATAGCGCCTACTGTGTGCCAAGCACTGTACTGAATGCATTATAATTATCATCTCATTCAATCCTCACAACTCTAAGAGGTCGGTGCTGTGATCATCCCCATGTTACAGAAGAGGAAACAGGCAAACAGTTTAAGTGATTATCCCAGGGTCAAAAATCTAATAAATGTCTAAGGTTAGATTTGAACTCATATCTTCCTATATTCCTGAATATTAGTATTTCCATAGAATGTAAACTCCATGAGGGCAGAATTTTTATCTTTGCATCCTTAGAACCTAACACAGTACTTGGCATATATTAATAAATGCTTGGTGAGTGAATAAGTGAATGAATTTCAGAGGTTTTGCAGGATGAATTTGGGATCATTTATAATATATCTTCAGGGTAATGTGTCATGAATTACTAACACTTTGGCTTATGAGAAGTTTAGAACCAAAGTCCCTTCTTGACTAAGTGCTTCAAGAAAGTCTTGGCATTCTATTGTTTTCCCTTTTGGAGGCATTTTGTCAAACCATCCACATAGGAACAACCAAGTGGATGAAAATGGTATATGTTTAGATTACTATATGAAGTTTGATAGGCAGCCTATTGCACTCATCCACCTGTACATATGTATACAAATACTACAGATAGTTGATGGAATGGCCTAGAAAAGAATAGAAGGCAGAGAGTGGGCTAGATTGCCTTTGGGAAATTACAGGGTGCTTTTGATGACCCCTAACTTAGCTCTCATACAGAAACCCAATTTTTTATCATCAACATTCTTCTAATAAAGCTGTTTGGCTACAAATCACATGCTGTAATACCATAATTTCCAAAGATTCATGATTACAAGTAGCCCAAAAGGGAATGGAGGAATACATGGCATGTATAAACAGACTATGTCACATTGTCAACAAAGAATTGTAAGAAATGGCATAAAGGGATATTCATACATTAGGAAAGACATTCCTTTCCCATATAAGGCAGTCATTAATATTTGCACATCTCAGGTCTGAGAGGAGGAAAATGTGGGTTTGTCATTCAGTGAGAGCAAGAGATGACAGACGGGCACCATATCTATGATCCATCACTATGTAATGTCAAGATCCTGGGAAAGACCAGCACATTGGAGAGACCCTCTCACCCAACCTCTCCCCATGGAGAATTCATAGGAGGACATGGATAGCAGTTGTCTAGTATAAAAAAGCGAAAATGTTTAGAGGGAGTATGAGATCACAAAAGGCTTAAAGCATTTGGTATCTAAAATCTTTTAAGGAGAACCCTGAAACCCCTTGCATATATCTTCTTGGGCCTTGCAGAAGAAGGTGCCTTAGTGCGGATCCTGGCACCATCAGAGCTCAGTTTGAGGCATCAATAAATTATCATTAAGCAGATAGAGAAAGGAGAAAATGATTTGACTGGAAGGTTATAGACAAACCCAGAGTAGAGGAGCCTCCCTGATCACAGACCTGGCAACCTCCTTAGAAATGCCCTTTTAGACCCATGAAACCCTTGAACTGATTGCTGGACCCAAGGTAATGCCACATGCCACAGAAGCAGCAGCAGAGTATCAATTTCTGTCTTTATACAACCAAATTGTCTGTGATTTTCAAATAAGGATAAAGTCCTTGGAAATGGAAGTCTAATTTTTCTTCTCTCTGACCTTCTCTTCTATCCCTATAATCCCCATGAATCCATTATTGCCTAAAAGGGTCAGAAATTGACCCTTTCCTCTCCTTTCCCCCAGCGTGTTACCTTGACATGATTCTGTAGGTCCCTTTGTATGTAAATTCACAGTTCTGGAAACAATAACAGGCGATACGGACTCACACATGAGGAGAGACACTCCTTTCGTGTACAACACAGTCATTAATATTCTCTCTCAGAGCCTCCACCATAGCTCAAGCCCTGGCCACCTTGTGACTGGACCATGGCAATATTCTCCTAATGGGTCTCCTTGCCTCTGGTCTCTTCCTGCTCTAATCTCTCTCCCACACAGCTGCCAACTTGCTGTGTCCCTGTACTCAGGGAGCATCAGAGCCCTCTTGTTGCCTCAAAGAAAAAAATGCCAAGTCCTCTATCTGACTTTTAAAGTCCTTGGCAGTCTGTCTACCCCGCTCTTCCCATGCTATTTCTCATCCAGCCAAACTGTCCTACATCATTCTCCTTGCATTCAGGGTTCCGTCTCTTGCCTCTAGGCTTTCACATGCCTGGAATACTGTCCATCCTCATTTTTTTGTCTTGGCATCCCTGGATCTGCTCAAGGTTTGGGTCATGTGCCACTCCCTCATTTAGGGACAGGTTGGAACTGATGGATTACCTTGAAAGTGTCTTCATTCTTTGAGATCCTGTGATTCTCTGGGACCTTGGACAAGGCACTTATTGTCTGTGAACCTCAGTTTTCTCATCTGCAAAACTGGAATGAGGATTATCCTTCCCCTCTGGATCTTGAAGGGTTTTTGAGATGATTGGAATGGCATTATGGGTAGGTGACCTGCCTTCTAGTCAGGGAGATCTGAATTCAAATCCTAACTAGCACTAATACAGGTGGCCAGCTTTGGTAGAGTTAATGTCTATGTCAGGAGGGAACCAATGATATTATGGTATGCAAAGCACACAGCACACAGTGAGGGTCAGCTGTCATGGGTTTAGATGAAGCTTGTCCTTCCTGATGCATTGAAACAATTTCTTTCAAAGACCTTGCCTTTTTCTTTTCTTTTTTTTTCTCTTGGGGGTGAGGGCATCTACTAAAGAGTCTGAGGCTTGGAGCCTTCTCTCCATCTCCGTGGCAAGCTGACCGTCTGACAAGGCCCAGTGAGCCCACCTGGCAGGTCAAGCTGAATTCTGCAGAGTTCCCACCCCATTAACCATGCTCACCACTGAACACCAATTCCCAGTGGGAATGCAGGGACATTGAGAACCTGGCTATGTGTAAGAAGTGACCCACAAACCCCATGGCACAGCTCCCATTACAGGATGATCTGGATGGTCTGTCACTGGCTCCCATTCAGAGCTGATGGATGGGCACCAAATGCCTTCTCAAAATTGTGGCCATGTGCCCATTCTCCTTGCAGAATGAGAATTTCCCTTTGTAATTTCTTTTATTGGTCTTCCTTGACCCAGCCACCTTCCAGCCTATCTTGACTTAGATCCTGGCTGGCTGCCATTGGGGACAGAAAGCTTACTTTACTTAAGCAACAGTGGGTAAGATCCATGCTGCTTCCTTTAAAATTGCTGCCCTGGGCCAGAGTCCCTCGGTGCCCTGTGTCACTGCTATTGCCAAGTAGTGGTCATAGGATTCAGTTAGTCACAAAGGAGAAACTTCTCTAGATATTAGATACACAAGATGGAGGATGCTGTCTTTCTCAGATTTTAAGCTCAGTTTAGAAAGCTATGCCTTTAGAACCCAGCTGTAGTTTTACCTAGTCCCATACCTCATCATGGTTGAAGATGACCCTGAGGTCAAAGGGCTGTTCTGGAAATGTTCAAGCTCTGGCATGTTTTGCCAAACTGGAACAGCATTAGGTTCCTGTCTAGTCATAGCTAATATACCTGCCAGCTGAAGACGGGCCTGGCCGAGCTCAGGGAAGGGGACTATTAGACAATGACTCCATTGAAATCATAAGACATGGAGGAGGCTGTGGCTTCTGTTGGAAGAGGAACTAGCCACATGGATGAAATTATGGACTCGAGCTAAAAGTAGAATATTAAGGAAAATGAGGAAACTTTCAGAGCCCTGAGATCAAACTCCTCCCCCACCAGGCCGTCCTTTCCAACTGCTTCCAAAGTGAGTTTCCTTAAGCTCAGATCTGACTCTTTGAGGCCCCTCCTCAATCAACTCCAGTGTCCCCTGTTATCTCGAGGATCAAATATCATCTTCTCTGATTAGCCTTCAAAATCCTTCCTAACCTGACCCCATTCTGAAAATTCCAGCCTCATTGGACGTTCCTCCTACTCCCACACTTTGGAATTTAGTCAGACTGTCCTTTCTCTGTTCCTTACATAGGACACTCCATCTCCCATACCTATGTCTTTCCACTGGTGGTCCCTTGCATCTGAAACATGTTTTCTCCTCACTTCTGCCTCATATACAAGCATCTTAAGCACCATGAAGCCTTTTCTGAGCCCCCCACCCCCCCAAGTGCTGATGCCTTCCTTCCTAGCCTACCCTGTATTGAACTCCTTTTTATATGATTTGATTACTTTATACTGTTTTTTATTTTTGTGTGTACTTCTTATCTCCCTTATTAGAAGTAAGCTCCTTACAAATAGGGACTGCTTCATTCTTTGTACTTTGTACCCCTGGCACATAGTAGGCCCTCAATAAATATTCACTGATTGGGGCGGCTAGGTGGCGCAGTGAATAGAGTGCCAGCCCTGGAATCAGAAGGCCCTGAGTTCAGAGCCGGCCTCTGACACTTAATCCATATGAACAACAAAAAAAAAAAACCTAGCCGTGTAACCTTGGGCAAGTTACTTAACCCCAATTGCCCTAAAGGGGCGGCTAGGTGGCGCAGTGAGTAAGAGCGCCGGCCTCGGAGTTTGGATGACCCGAAATCAGATCCGGCCTCAGAAAATGAGCACCCACGCATAAATAATGACTAACCGTGTAACCTTGAGCAAGTTACTTAACCCCAATTGCTTTAAAAATAAATAAATAAATAAATATTCACTGATTAATTGATTGAACAATAACACTTCATTACTGACCATCTGGGGGGGTCAAGACCTTTTCCAAACTTTAATCTGTAGTTCTTATGAAGAGGAGTGGCATGGTGGACAGAACATTAGACTTGGGATGAGGAAACCCTGAATCCAAAGCCTGCCTCAGACACTTACTAATTGTGTGACCCTGGGCAAGTCATTTAGCCTCTGTTCACATCAGTTTCCCCACCTGTAAAGTAAGGATGCTAATAGCACCTACCTCCCAGGGAGGTGTGAGGATAAAACCAGATTGTTCATAAAACACTTTTCAAATCATAAAGTGCTATGCAAATGTTAGTTATATAAATACTAGGAGTCTGGAGTCTTATCGCTTACATGCTATGCATAGGATAATACATTTAGATACCTTTGGAACCAGTTAATGTCTGGACTCAAGTAATGATGGCTGAGCCATTAATAGCTTAGTGCAAGCTTGGAAGATGTGTGTGCATCAGCTCTGGGCTACCCTTAGAAGGTCTTTGGCTGCCTAAAATTTTGATCAATGACTTCAGTAAAATCACAGAGCTAAGACTGATGGCTGTTGCTTTAAGTGGTCAAATCAAGATCCAAAAAAGTAATAATAGGCCATACTTTTGGGCCAAATCTAATAAGATGAAGCTTTCTAGGATATAGAGAAGCTTCCTGACTATCATACATTGTTTTTATTTTCTTACATTAAATTTTTATTTTTCTCAATTGCATGTAAACAAAAATTAACTTTCATTTTTTTTTAATTTTGAGTTCCAAATTCTCTACTGCCTCCCTCTTTTCCCTTCCACCTTTTTACAGGACAAGCAATTTTCTATAGATTATACATATGTGGTCATATTGTGAATATTTTTTCAAATATTTTATTTTTTCAATTATATGTAAAAAATTTAACATTTTTTCAAAAAATTTGAATGATAAATTCTCTCCCTCCCTTTGGCTCATCCTCCTTTCCTTGAGAAGGTAAGAAATTTGTTATAGGCTATACATGTACAGTCACGCAAAATGCCTTTCCATATTAGTCATGTTGTGAAAGAAAATGCAGACCAAAAAATTAAGTTAAAAAGTATACTTCAATTTTCATTTAGACCACATTAGTTATTTCTTTGGAGGCGGATAGCATTCTTTATCATGAGTTCTTTGGAACTGTCTTGGATCACTATATTGCTGAGAACAACTAAGTCATTCATATTTGATCATCATACAATATTGCTGTTACTGTGTACAATATCAAGCTAGTTCTGCTCATTTAAATTTATCGTGAATATTTTTAAAGAGGAAAGTCGAGGCATGACAAGTGCCAAATAAAATCTCCCCCCATAAAAAAGAAATTAATTATATTTAACAGACAGGAAATGATTGGTTATTGATGTGGGGTTTTCAAATCAGTTGATTCAAATTAGTTTATAGTCCCACCTTTTAAGGCAATGATCAAAACCATTTTTTTAAAGTGAGAGGATATCACACTTGAGACAACTCCGACCTGACCTATTTAAACAAGCTATTAATGACAAAAATGGTAAATGGATACAAGAACAGACACTGATATATCATCAGCTAAGGAAGTTACCTAGGTAACTTAGATAAGGTGATAACCAGTAACTAAAGAAAATTAACCCATGAGAACTACTCTTCACACAAGGAAACCAAAGGAGCCTAGAAATCACCTCAGCTAGCCAACACAATTTGACCTCCTTGCCAAGTTAAGAGATGGTAGTCAATGGTAACACCATTTTAGAATCTAAACTTTAAAAAAAAAACTTATGGAGGAAGATGAAGGATTGAGTAGAGAACAGATTGGGAGTGAGAAGCAACAGAGGCAAAACAGATTTGAAGAAAGTCTGGCAAGAGACCCAACTAAAATCAAACAAAGGGGATTTAAGGAAGAAATTTAGAGTGTTCTTAGTGAAACTTGGAAAAGCATAGATAAAATATGCAAAAATAGAAATTATTTGAGAAAAAATATTTCTGTAATAAACCATTATTTTCTGTCAGTGACAATGAGCTCACCAAATCTGGTCACAAACATGGTCTCCAATGTGCTTCTTCAGAATATAGAAATTATACTAAAAATTCAAAAATGGGAAGAGAGAACGGACTAAACTAATGTGTACACCAAAGATACACAATGATGTCCTGTGCTAGAGACAACACAATTGCAAGGACATTGAAGAATCTGTTCTCATAGTATTAGAAAAAGTGGACAAGATCAAAACCACAAACCTTATAAATACCAGGAAAAAACCGACCAGCAATAATTGATCAATATGCCAATTTTTTCATCTCTACAAAATTTTTCATCAGGAAAATCTATACAAACATCAAGGGCATCCTTGATGAAAATAGGAAAAGGAAATTAGGTAGGCTTTTGCAAATAATATTCACGAGCAGATCTTCACGACCATACAAATGACTGAACATTATAGAAAATACAGGGTCCCACTGGGCTTAGTATTTGTTGACTATTAAAAAAACAAGCCCTGAAGCACTACCCCAAAGCCTCTCCTTCAAGAAAGGCTTCCTGTTCATATGTCAAAAATATACAAAATTCCACTGAAGATATAAAACCAGAGATAACTTTGTTCAGTGACTTTTAGTGTCAAGTGATGAATAAAACAGGAAGATATTCTTACCCATGGTCTTTGCTGGAGTGATGGAGCATGAATATTAAACACAGAATTCTAGGGATTCCTTATAGATTCTGAGTTGTTCCAGTTGTTCCTATTTGCAAATAACATTGTATCAACTGCATCAAGTCCTACATTATTGTAGAGCCTCCTACATGGAATCCATAATCACACAAAAGAGTTCAATGTAGCTATCTACACAAGAATAACCAAGTGGATGACACATGCCTGTTGTTTAAACTATGACATGCAGTTAGATGGACAGTCAGTCAATAAGCATTTAGCCCTTACTATGTGCCAAGCACTGTGGTAATCACTGAGGATACAGAGAAAAGCAAATGACATTCTCTACCCTCAAGGGGCTTACAATCTAATGACCCAACAACCTGATACATCATCATTTATAACTTAGGCACATACTATGGAAGGTCAATTAGTTGGTCACAGTCTCGAATAGGAGGAAAGGAGTGAACTAAATTATCCTTGGGAAATCACACAGGTCTTTTAATGGGTCCCATGATTCTCACTGAAATGATAATTTGACACCAATATGTTTCTGCTATGAGTCATGGAAATCATGCTTTGGAAAAAAAGTTGCAGATCACCTACAAGGGCAATAGAGAGGTGTATGGCAGGAATGATTAGGCTGCAACATGTTACGAATGAGAAATTATGTAGGAAAAGTGGCCTAGAGATGTTAGGAGCTATGTTGAGAAGAGGAGGAGAGTCAGTCACTTACCAAGATCAAAGGATAACCAGTACAAAGCTGGCATGGTCCACTGGCATCTATGTGATGTCAAGATTGTTAAAGGGAGACCTTTAGTAGGAAGACATGGGCAAACATCACCCAGGTGAAAAGAGACAGATGGATTTTAATCTTCCCTGTTAGAGGGAATGAGTGATTATAGATCTATGAAAGCACTAAAATCTATATCATCTATTGCTTTTAAGGTAAAAACAATCAACTTCACAAATAGAAGCTAGGGAAGATATAGTTAGCATTTTGTCTTAAAAAGATCTACAAATTTTAGTGGACTTCAAGCTCCAAATAATTCAATAGAAAGTCAGTGCCATCTTGGAAAGCATGAAAAGATACAGTACCCTGGAGTAAGAGAGTAGATCAGGTGGTCCTGCTTGGCTCTACCCTGGACAGATTGTAGGCACAGTATGGATGCCCCAGTTTGGAAAGGACACGATAATGCTGAGAGTAGCCAGAAGAGCACAGCTAGGATGACAAAGGTCCTAGAAATCTTACTGTAGGATGGTCTATTGAAGGAACTGTGACTGCTGAGCCTGGAGAGACATGAGCCAAGCTTCTCCAAGTCTTTGAAGGGTCTCATGTGAAAGAGGTATTCTGTTTATTCTGTTCAGCCCTGAAGGGAAGTACCAAGGGTAATGAGGAAAGATAATGGATTGTAAAGACTGATTTGGGATTGATATAAGGAAAACCTTCCTAATAGTTGGAACTATTTTTTTTAAAAAGCAGAATAGATTGCATTAGAAGCTTCCCTCAATCCCAGAAGCCTTCAGGTGAATGCTGGGTGCTTGCTTGTTGGGGATGGTGTAGAAAGAACTTGGGTTTAGACCTAAGTTGTACCAGATTGCCAGATGCCATGATTTTTTGATTCTGTGACCCAGGTTCAATGCCTGGCTGTGCTATATATTCTTTATGTGTCCGTGCGTCCTCAGACAAGCCCCTTCCTGTCTCTAAAGCTGTTTCTTCAACTATAAAATGAAGGTGCCTGACTAAATGACCTCTGAATCTCTTCATGTATCTGTGATCCAAACCCAAAGCCCAGTTTGGCTGCTTTTCTGCTCTGCAATTTTGCCAAAGTCTCTTAACCTCTCAGTCTCAGTTTCTTCATCTGTAAAATAAAAGCATTAGGCTAGATGAATCCTAAGGCCTTCTCCATAAACTAGGGTATATAGCAAGATTATAGAGTGAGAGCTGGAAGGCACTTGAACACCGTCTTGTCCAACCCCTCATTTTTCATATTTGAAACTGAGGATTAAATGTGACTTGTCCAAGGTCACACAGTGATAATTTGAACCATTGTCCTCTAACTCCAAATACAACTGTCTTTCTATTGCCTCATGAAGTTTCTGGTCACACAAGCAAAACTCCCCAAACCTACCTTATGTTACATTATCCAGAAAAGTCTGTCTAGAGGGGTTTTTAGCTTGAATTATCCCACTTTTTATTTTGGCTCTTCTGGTTTATTTTACTTGAGGAAGAATGGCCTAGTTTAGGCCCCCTTATCAACCATGTGTAGGAGGAATAGACAAGAAGCAAGTATCCATGTAAGAAAGAAAACATACTACCCATGTGACCTTAGGCAAGTCACAACCCCGATTGCCCTGCCTTCCCCCCTCCAACAAAGATGAAAGAAAGAAAATAGATGAAGAGATCTCAGTATAGACTACAGTCCAGAAAGGGACTAACTCTGAAGGCCAAATCCATCCGGCCCTTTTGGTGAGGGAGCTGTGGAATGGACTTGTACTTGACAGGTAATAGCATCAGTGAAGTGGGTGAAAGCCTGTCCAAAGAAAACCTGAAGAGTAGTTTCAGAAGAGTTCAAATTAAAAGGATAAAGCATTCAAATTGTGGGAATGTTTTTCATCAAGACCCCAAGACTCAGTCAGGCTTACTCACCCTTGGGTCACATCTTATTCCTGAAGACTCTTGAGAGCCTCTGAGGATAAATGTGCCCAGGACTTCCAGGTAAAAGCTCTATGAGGTAAATAGGAAAGAAAGTGTTGTTTCGGTCTAAAAACAAATTCGATCAACTGGAAAGAAATGGGATAGCTTTGGCAATTCGAATTTCCATTACCCGAAGAAATAGAATGAGTCCTCATGGCGAGGCACAAAGAAAGAAATACTCATGATGAGATCATAGCTCAAAGACATTGGGATATAGTCCAACATACAATGAAACGAGATTATTACAAAGGAGTCTCAACACATACCTGTGTGGGCAGGAAAAGGTGACTAGAATAGAAAATTCTACAATACAGACTCCAAAAGCAAATCTGTGGCATCCCTGCATTTATTGAGCCAATGTAAGGGTTCATTTCTACATAGGAATATTTGCTTTGAAGAAAGAATGCTGCTCCACTGACAGGTGTTTTTCTTTTTACTTTCCTTCTTTTGTTCCCTTTTTAACTTTCCTTCTTTTGTTCCCTTATGATCCATTTGTTAGGAGAGATTTTCTGAGGTAGAGGAAAAGTGTGTATTAAGTACTTACTGTGTGCCAAGCACTGTGCTAGCACTGGGGATACAAATACAGAAGGGGGAAAGAGGTTGAAATGTGGTCTTGAAGCTGGGTCATGGATGGCTGACCACCTGTGTTCACCAATTAGCACAGTATAGTCTGAGAGGAATGGTTCCCTGATGGGTGGATTAAGTCACCCAGGGAGTGACCTCTGAAGGTCTGGTGGTCTAGAGCAGGACTTCTTAAGCTTTTTCTACTCGTGACCCCTGTTTGCCTTTCAACAACATTTGCTGGCATTGTGTGGCCTGAGGGCATGTGGATACTATCAGTAGCTTGGAACTCACAGTCACAGCATTAGGTTTTCCATCTGAAAGTCCAGGGTTCAAATCCATGATCAGGTGGAAGCCTCATCTTGAGGCATTGGGGTACAGAGTAGAGAACACTGGCTTTCGAACTGGTGAACCTAGATCCAAACATCAGCCTGCTTCTGGGGCTTACTCTCCTCTTGACTTCTCTGAGCCTCAGTTTCCCCATCTGTAAAATGATGAGGGAGGGGGGATTGAATAACCTCTAAGGCCCTTCTGACTCCAAATCTCTGATCTTCTGATAGCTGGGGACCCAGAGCGCTGCCATTCAAACTTTTACATCCTCACTGTCCCGGATCTTAGTCACTCTGTGAAAATCAGTCCCCTCCCTCAGTGTTGTGCTGCCTCTGCCCTCTGCCCTCATTCTCACTCTCCCCATGCTTTCTAATAAAATGGGATTTCTCCAGGGGGAGGAAATGGAAGAAGCTACTAACTCTCCAGAGATCCAGCCCATAAAACCCACATGGCCACCTCATGTTGCCGAGGAATGAAGCCTGCACGTGAACCTCCCCCGAACATGAACATGTTTACTGCTTCTTCCAGCTCAGACCAGACTCGTCCTCACCCCACGTTAGCCTGTGGCATGAGCACTCAAGGGCCAACTTCCTTATGTGCCCACCCCACTGATCCCCAGCATGGACTAACGTACTTTTCTAGACCAGATGGTAACTAATGACTATGGGCAGCTGTGCAAAAGTACCCTCTTCCTTGCACAGCTGTCTGCCTGCCTTCTCGTTAAGTCCCAACCATAATGTTTGTGGCAAAGCCAAGGGACAAGTTGGGTAATAGTTGAAAGTGATGATTCAGATCCCAAAGTCACCTTTCTCCCTGACTTGTTCAAGTTGAGAACCAAGTGCTTTTATCTTGAAATTCTATGAATTGACCCCTTTCTTTCTATGTTTCTCATTGGTAAAATGAAGGGGAGTTGGACTAATGACCTACTTGCATTGAGGAAGCAATAATATAGTGTAAAGGATGCTGATCTTGGGGCCCAAGGACCTGAGTGCAAAGCTCAATTCTCCCACATACTTCCTAGGTGTCCAGGGACACTACCTATGTAAGCAGGAAGACTGCCTGTGTTTCCCATTGAGATAAGAAGTGGCTATAAGAACATAGTGGATCCCACAGCTTCGGATCCAGAGGGGGCCTTAGAATCCAATCCCCTCATTTTATAGAGGAGGAAACAGAGATTCAGAGGAAGGAAGTGACTTTTAGAGTATCACACTGTCCTAGTCAAACTGGCTCTCAAACACAGGTCTCATGACCCCAAGTTCAGTGGCCAAGAAAGTGGTCTTGAGTCATGCGACCCAGGTTTCAGTCCCACCTTTCATTAACTCCACGCATGACCTTGGGAAGGTTATTTAAATGTTCTAGGCCCCCATTTCTCCAACTTTAGAGTCAGGATTGGACCACCATCAGCTAACGAGTAAAATGGATGAAGCCTTGGAGCCTTCCGAGGCCCAGGGCCTCCTAGAGCTGGACCCTACATTTTTATGATGACCAAAGTTTCCCATCTTAACAAGAGTTCTTCTGGGCTCTTTGCCACTTGAATTGGGAGGCAGCTCCTCAGGCCATGCCATTGAATCAGAAGACATATTGAAGACAATAAGATTCCATTCATTCCAGCCAATTCCTACTGTATGGCTTCATTTCCCAGGAGCTCAGTGTAGACAACCAAAGGGCACTGTCTCTTTAAAAAAATCTAAGCATAAACAACGCCAACAGTTTTTGTGGGTTTTTTTTTTTAACATTTAAGCCTCTATTAGCCTGGGAGCATGGAGGGATTCCTTAGGGAAAAATTTGAAGTGCTGATTGATCCCTCTGGGAATTACCGTAGCATCCCCTGTGGCTTCTCTGGAGTCATCCTTGGGTTCTTGGCAGAAGAGCCAGAAAGGGCTTACATTCAGACCATGCAGCTACCAAGGCAGCCTCTGCTGGGCTAAGGAGATAGCCCTCGGTGGGATCCCAGCATCACAAAAGAAGAAGGGTTAGGAGAAGGAAGGCTATTCCAGGTTTGGGGGGTCAGCCTTTATGCAAATATTTGGAGGCAAGAAGTTGTATTTGGAAACATAGTTGGATGCTCCTCCCACCAGAATCATTTAGACTTTGACCTTGGTAAGTCCCTGGGCTCTGGTTTGCCTGGATTCAGGGCTCCTTGATTCCCAGCCAAATCCAAGCCGTACTCAGCATGATTCTGTCCCCTTTGGGTACTGTCTTATGTTTGTATCCCTAGAACTTTGGTCAGTACTCATCACACAGTAACCACAGAATATCCATATCCATCCTTCTTTCCTTCAGTTTGAAGTTTAAGAAGGAAGGCTATTAAGCACCTGCCTATGTTCCCATGATGAGTGAAAGAGATGTAGATGACAAAGACCCTTTCTCTTGAATAGCTTTCAATCAGATTAGAGGCCTTCCAGCTTAGTTGTTAGCTTGTGGCAAAAATAAAACTATTGATGCCACATTCTATATGTTAACGCTCCATTCTGAAGTACAAGGAGGCCTTGTGACATAGTGGTAAAAGAACTCAAAACTTTCATAAGATCCCAGGTCCAGAATGATAAGGGAGCCCAGCTTCCACGAAGTCCACACCCCTTTATTTTATAGATGGGGAAACTGAGGCAGAAAGTTGTTTAAGTGACTCGCCCAAAGTCACAGAACAGTAAGTAGCAGAGTGCTGATTTCAAAGCTCGGGTCCTGCGAGTTCTTTTGACTACTGAACACTTAGTCTGGCATATATTAAGCATCTAATAAATGCTTGTTGCCTTTTCCACTGAACATGGAATCAGAGGACCTTAATTTGAACCCCAGCTCTAAACTTGGTACCTACCTGTGTGACACTGATCAAGTCTCTAGGCCTCAGTTTCCTCTTCTCTAAGATGAGCATGTTGAACTATATTACTTCTGAGCTCTTCCAAGTATGAACCTAAGAGTGCCCATGATGGTAGCTGCCTAGGCTGGCCATTGGTCAGCACTCAGTTTCTCTTCCTACTTTTCTTTGTTCTTACTTGCATGGAGCTATGGTGCATTTTTTTTTACTGATTTTGTTTCCTCTGTATGCATCTGTCTATGTAAAACTTCTCATGCTTCTCCAGGTTCTTCAAAGCCTTTGTTTAATTGGCAAGAATGTTCCCATACCTTCACATACTATCCCTTAATTTTTGCAACCACTCCTTTTTATTAACAAATAAAAAAATGAGGCCCTTTCTCCTCCCTCACCATGTGAAGGAAGGGACCCTAGTTGGGCCTGGCCTTTGCTAACCACAAAAGATTTCAGAGCAGAGATTAAGTGAGATGCTGTCTGGATGAAGCCCTGGGAAGCAGAGAGGATAGGCTTTCTGAGGAAACGTTCCCTGCCTAGATGTCAAGCTGCCAGAAGGTGAGCATAGGATTAGATCTGGAGGGGATAGTAGAAACCATTAGAAACCCCTTCTTTCTTCATTTGAGGAAATGGAGTCTGAGAGACATGAAATGATGTGTCCAAGGTCACACTGTCAGGATCTGAATCCAAGTCATCCCACTCTGAATTCAAAGCCTCTCCTGCTGGATTGGGTGCAGCATGGCCCAGACACTGTCCTAGGTCCCAGAACAGGTCAGACCTGGGTGCCAACTCTGTAATTCTGTGATCCTCTCGTTACCTGAGAAGAGTCTCTAACCCCTCCCCTTTATACCATTAAGATCCCCACCCAGATACAAAGGCATTGGCCAGAGTGATGACCTTGGAGTCTGAAAGACTAATATCTAAACCTTGCCTCAGACATTCATGAGGCATGTGACCAAGTCATTTCCCCATCTAAAAGAGGACGATAACAACATCTACTCCTCAGGTTTGTTGAGAGAGTCCAGTGACATAAAATATGTAAAATGCTTTTCAAACATTTAAGGGCAATAGAAATATAAGCTATTATCATCACTGGTATTCAGTAAAGCCTTGTGATCTATAAAAAAAATCAATCTTCTTAAAACTTTAGATCAGAAATTATCTTGATATGTTAACACATATATTCAATTAGATTCATTCATTCACTATGGGAGCATGGTTTAACAGAAGTATACATTACTTTAGTAACATGCAAGAGAAAAAAGTCCCCTAGGGGGAAAATGTAGTTCAATTGACTCCAAAGTGTGGAAAGAGTGTTGGATTTGGAAGCAGAGGCCCTGAGTTCAAATCCCAAGGACCCCTGTCACTGACTACCTGTGTGACCTGGGCAAAATGCTTTCCTCTCTCTTCTGCAAAAGAAAAGCATGGCCCTGCACTTCAGATCATAGTATCATAGTCATGTATGTGGCTGGAAGGAACACCAAAAACCAGGGTCCCATGGGAAAAAATGGGTTCTTGCATCAAAAGCCCTGAATTCAAATCACATTTCTGTTGTCTACTTTCTGTAAAACCATAGGCAAGTCACTTGATTTCCCTAAGCCCCAATTTCTTCATCTAGAAAATGAAGGGGATAGACCACATGGCTTCTAGAGATCTTATGATCTGACTTACCTTCCATGTTTTATACCCGGGGAAACTGAGGCCAGAGAGATGAAGTGACTTGTCCACTGTCACACAGGTGGTCAATGACAGAGCTAGGATTTCAAGAGTCTAAGACTTCAAATAAAGTGGGAAAATTCAGTACCCTAAGAACAGTCTATATAGTTGTGGCTGTTGTTTTAATTAAATGGAATTCTGTTGAAATGACTAGTCAATCTCTAAGGTCCTTTCTACCTCTGAATCTTTGACCCCAGCTTTTAGATTAATTCCTTGAGTTTCCCATTGTTGTGTGGACATTCCCATTTGTGACTGCCTTCCTGATTTTGAAATATCCAGATGATAACCCCTCCTAAGAAATATGAAAAAGAAAAGGGGGAAAGGAGAGGACCAGTTTTAAGACAAAAACTTGCTGTTGCAATTACTATATCACCAAGCATTTATCAACTGCATCCAATGGGGGAGGTATGGTGCTAAGCCTTAGGGATACAAAGAAAAAGGAAACAAACAAAAACTAGTCTCTACTCTCATGGAGCTTATATTCTAATGGGCAAGACAATAGGTCTGTTCAAGATACATACTGAGTTGATGGTAACTCCAGAGGAGAAGGCACTAATAAGCAGTTGGAGTACTATATGAAGGACCCATTTCTGGGTAAGAACATGTGGTGTTCCCATGAATTCGTTAGGGAAGGTCATCTTCATTGGAAGAGGGCACATTTAATCAGGAGGACCACTCAGGGGGCTTATTGCCATGATCTAGTCTTTCCTCCCTGCCACTATCTGAACAGAAAGATCATTATTTGTGCCCTCCCCTGATTTCTCTCCTCATCCCCCATCTCTCCACAGGTTATTTTGTGCTTCTCTCCTGTCGGTAACACTCTGAGAGTGAGGTCTCGAAAATTCCCAGCTTTGGTAAACTGCACAGCTATTGACTGGTTCCATGAGTGGCCTCAGGAGGCGCTACTCTCTGTCAGCAGAAGATTCATCGAGGAAATCCAGGGAATTGAGGTAAGCCACGTAAGCTTCTCAAGCATGCATGTAAACACACACACACACACACACACACACACACATACACACATACACACACACACACTCATATGTTAAAAATTCTGAAGAGATTGATTTATTTTCTAAAGCAGCAACCCACCCCATTCCCAAGAGAATTTCCTTCTGATACCAATGTATTTTTACAGTGATTAAAAACCCTTGTGGTCAGTTGCTTCTCAGTGAAACATTAGAGCCAGTGTCCAGAGCAAAGTTTAGCAATTGATCCCCCATGAGAAAAATAAGACACATCCATATGCATCAGCTGCTAAGATTGAAGGCAGAAGTCCAGGGTCCTGGTCCTTCTGAATTCCACAGGGACTCTTGTCCCCGGGCCCTTTAAGCACACAAGTAGAAATAGAAAAGAAAAAAAATAGGAAGGAAGGAAAACAAGACTGAAGGCTTTCCACGCATTTTCTGTAGGCTTTGGGAGAGGTTTATTCCCCCTCTTGTACTAAATCATTCAGAAATTATGCTACAAAAAGAAAGGAGGGAAGAAAGCGCCTTATCTCCTTCCCTCCCTGGTATCTGTCTGCTTTGAAATCTGACCTTGGAGTGAATTCCTTACCTCTGTGAGGACATTATAATTTAAAATATAAGAAGAAACAAGCTTAACAGCAGGAATTCAATTTCAAATTCCCATTTCAGGAATATTTACAAAGCATTGTCAGGCCATAGGGGAGGTTCTAACTTGAGATAAAACACCAGTCTCTATCCCAGTGGAGTTTTTGGTTTGGGTGGGAAAGATGACATGTCCAGAATCCATTCCATCACAGTCCAATGGCAAGATCCCTGACAGAAACAGCAAAGTCAGGCAGAAGACCAAGTTTTAAGAGACAGGTGAATAAAGCATTTGGGGCATGGTGAGTTTGAGTCCTTGAGGGACTGCCAGGTGGGCATGGCCCTTAGGCAGTTAGAGCCAAAGAGCTAGAGACTGGGTGAAGAAACGAGCCTGAGTGAGATCTCCAAGAAAGCTTGTGTTGGGAGAAGGCAGTCACAGTGGGGAGTCAGGAAAAGGTCAAGGAGTTGATAAAAGATAGAAAAATGGGCAAGGGAACAGGAGATCTGGAGGATTGTGGCCGTTCTGAAACCCAGGGAGGAGAGCAAGTCCAGTAGGAATGGGTGGCCCATAAGGTTAACTGAGGCAGAACAGTCTAGGAGAAAGTGAGGGTGAGGCCAAAGAAACCAAGGCAGGGACACCAGAGGAAACCTTGACAAGGACAGTTTCATTTGAGGGAAAGGAAAGGAATCCAGATTGTAAAGGCTGAAGGGTTAGGTGAGGAATCGAGGCCTTGGTCAGAGACAGCTTGTTGTTGTTGAGCAAATTGCTGGGACCCATAAGGGACCTCACTGACCACCTAGTGTAACTCTCATTTTACAGGGGAGGAAAGTGGGGCTCAAAGGGGGGAGCAGTAATTTGCTTAAGGTCACCCAGGAAATAAGTGGCAGAGCCTGAGGATCTCAGGGCACAAGCAGTCCAGTGAGTTTTAGCAAGAAGGAGCTGCTACTCAAATACTGAAGGGAAGGAGGACCGAATGATGGCTCCACTGAGAAGTGTTTAGGAGTAAAGAGGAGGAATCGATGGCGTTGCTGTGGGAAGAATTCAATCATCTCCATGAATCCATGAGCTAAAACAGTTGCTGAAGGCATGGGAGGGGGTGAGGGTAGGAAATGGAAAGGGGAAGATGTTTAGAACAGCTGCAGAGAATGTTGGAAAACAGCATCTTGGGCAAGATGAAATGCAGGGGCTCACCTGGATGAGATCCCTTCCTGCTCTGGACCCATGATCCCAACGTCCTATGAATAGATCAGCCAGGCAGGATGAGGTTACACATGCAGAGGAATTCACAGTGAGTGAGACTATAGAGTCACAATGTTAAAGCTGGATGGGACATCAGAGATGGCCCAGCTGTGACCTAAGGAAGCTGAGACCAGTGAATTCTGTGTTGGGTTTTGTTTTGGGGTTTTTTGGTTTCTTTGTGTTTTCTGCAATGATGTTCAGCTTTGTTGCTTGGTCATTTTAGTCGTATCTCACTCTTTCTGACCCCATTTGGAGTTTTCTTGGCAGAGATCTGGCAGGTTTGTCATTTCCTTCTCCAGCAAACAGGGTGAAGTGACTTGCCCAGGGTCACACAGCTGCAAAGTGTCTGTGGCTAGATTTGAATGCAGATCCCTCTGACTCCAAGCCCAGCACTCTATGTGCTATAGCACCCCCTAACTGTAGGAGCTGACAGATCAGATAAGGGGGGTTTCCTAGATTGGGAATGATATGAAATCAGGAAGGCTAGAGGTTTTGGAGTAGTGACCAATGGCAATCTCGAGCTCAAGGCTGGCCACAGAGCAGAGATGTCAGAAAGCAGGGGAGATAGAAGAATTGGGAGGGTTTCAGGGATTGAGATGGAAGGCAAAAACAAGTTTTAGTGCAGGGGATAGGAGAGGGGGAAGGAGAGGAGCTTGTGGTCACAAGGGGTATTTCTAAGTCCCTGATCTTGGAAGAAATGGTAGAGTGTAAGGTTCCAAAGGACATTGAAGGTTTATGGCTAGAAAGGGGCAGAGAAAGGAAGCTGCTGGGGTTGGAGAGTTTGAAGAATGGTGTAGTCAAGATGTTAGAGGGACAATAACTTGTACACCAGTGCCCTAGAAATGGTAGCAGGGGAGGTGGAAAAGAAAACCGTGAGCCAGCTACCATCGAACAGTTCACAAATCTGGAAGTTGGTAGATGACAACAGGGCAGCTAGGTGGCTCCACAGGGTACAAAACCCTGGGCTTGGAGTCTGGAAGACTCATCTTCCTGAGATCAAATCTGGCCTCAGGCACTTATCAGCCCTGTGGCCTTGGCCAAGTCACTTAACCCTGTTTGCCACAGTTTCCTCATCTGTACAAGCTGGAGAAGGAACTGTCAAGCCAGTGCAGGATTTCTGCCAAGAAAACTGCAAACGGGGTCACTAAGGGTCAGACACGACTGAAAAACAACTGAAGAAGATGACAAAAACAAGGATGAGGAAAGGATGGGATTAAGGACTACCTGAAACTGCAAAGAGGAGAGACTGAATGATGAGCTCCAAGCAGCAAGAGGAAGAAGCAATGGACTGGTCCTTCCCCTTGGCCCCAGGAATTGGGAAGAAGATGAAGGGGAGCCTCGGAGAGAGAATGGGGAAGGATCTTCATTGAAAGAGGGAAACTGCCATAGAGGAAGAAGGGAGAAAACTCAGTTCAAAGTCTGGCTCTGCCACTGACTCCCTGTGTAGCCACAAAGCAAGACACACCCTCTCTGTAAAATGGGATAATAACACCGTCCTCACAGAATGCTTCTGAGTAGTGATTGAAGGAGTCGGGCATCTTTAGCCTAGAAAAGGGATGACTTGGGGTGGCACAAGAGAGGGGGCATGGAGTGGGGGGCGGGGCTTCAACTTGTTCTCTTTGGCTTCAGGGGCAGGATCAGAAGCAGTAGGGAAACTGAAAGGAAACCAGTTTCAATTTAATGCCAGCAAAATCTTCCAAACCAGGAACGCTGTCCTGAAGTGGACAGGCTGCCTCATGGGAGAACACCTCCCTCCCGGCAGGTCTTCCAGCAGAGCCGAGATGATCATTTGTTCAGGACAGGGGGTTCCTTTCAGGTATGGGTTAGATTAGATGGCTGTTGGTATGATCACTTCTAATTCTCAAATCCCATGGTTCTGTGAAGCACTTTTTAAGTCTTAAAGCATTATAAAAATGTCAATAATTGTTATTATCTTTTGAGTTATTTATGCTTTCTAAAAAAAAGGCAGTAACAAGGAGGAGAGAGAAGGGAAGGGAAGATGGGAAGAGGGAAAAGGAGAGAGAGCATATATTATCAGCCTGAGACCCAAAAACAACCTGAATTCTGATTTGTTCCTTGCAGTTTGGGGGATAAGGGATGAAAAAGGAAAGAAATTGTCTTCTTAAAGCTACTGATGAGAAAGAGAGGAGAGAGAAGAGGAAGAAGGGAAAGGAGGAAAAGGCAGAAAGAGAGAGAAGAGGAGAGAAGGAGAGGAGAGAGACAGAGAGAGTTCTATGAGAATGGCAATATGCTTAGTGTACAGTAAAGCTTGTTTTAGAGATCTTTGCTGCCACCACCCCCCAAGGCCTTTACAAGCAGCTCTTGCCAGCAGAGGCCCCATCTGCCAGTAGCTGTTGACATCTGCTGGATGAAGAAGGACTTGCACCAGCTGAAGTAGAGGAAGGCTCTTCTTTAGCATCTGTGGGCCAGTCCTTTCCCCCAGTGCTGGTGTGCCTCCTGTAGGAATCTAAGGGCAGAGGGGCCACTGCAAAGCAGCTCCAAGTCCTCTGGCTGGCTCTAACCAAGTGTACCAGATGGCTTCATTTCAATGGCCAGCATCTTAGGCCAACCTTCCCAGGTTCCTCCTTTGTGGTCTGATAATTGACCTCCAGACAGTGGTGGTGATATGTCAGTGGCCTTTCAAAATGGACTCCCCCTACCTTTCTACAGGGGTCAAAAGTAGTGCTGGCTTAAAAGAGAAAGCGAGTGGCTCTGACTTGGTCACATTTTGAATCATCCCTCCAATCTTTAAGAAGATAATTTGGTGCCATTTGACCAACTCTGAATTCCCAAGCTCTTCCTCCTTTGGAATAGAATGTGATGTATGCAAAGTGACCCCCCCTCCCTACCTCCACCCCATAGAAGGGCCACCCTGAAGGTGAGTGTTTATGTAGATATATCATTTCTAATCCCTGCCACACTGGGTCCCCATAGGAATGGGGGACAACTTCAACATTTCTGCCATTTCTTCTCTTACCGGTATTGAAATAGTGAGGTATAGACAGTTGACAAAATGTTCAATATGGCTTAGCTCTCAAGTGTCTCCAGGCATTGACCTTGTGGTAGGTTGGCACAAGCTTTCCCAGGAGATTTGGTGATGAATTTTGACAGTCATGGTGCAGGCAAGGAACAAAGAGGGATTTATTGGCTGGGAACCAGAGGGAGAGGGGAGCAAAGAACACTGGCTTTGGAATCCAGACACTTTGAGTTCAAATCCCATCCTTGTTGCTTACCAAGACACTTCACTTCCTTGTCTTCTGTGTCCTCATCAATAAAATGAGGTTAGGCCAGATGGCTTCTGAGGTCTCCCATAGCCCTAGATCTTTAGTCCTACTACGTGCTAGGAAATGGAACTCAGGTTGGAGGCATGGGGAATCTGGCATTAGGGCTAGAGGTACTGGTCCAGTGTAAATTCTCATCCTATGAAAAGAGCAGTTCCAAAGTATTCAGAAGCATTACAAGGAAATCTCAAGGAGTCATCCAGAAAGGTGGAGGAAAGGAAAAGCCCCAAGAAACTTTCAGCAATCATAGCTAGCATTTCTCTAATTCTTAAACGTACATATATGATATATGCATATATAAAAAAACCTATATGCTCTCATTTGATCCACACAACAACCCTGAGAGGAAGGTGCTCTTATTATCTCCATTTTACAGAAGAGGAAAGTGAGGCAGTCAAGTTACGTGACTTGCCCAAGGACACATAGCTAGTAAGCTTCTAGGGCAGGATTCAAGCTGAGGTCTCTTTACTTTCCTGTGCCTCAGTTTCCTCATCTGTAAAGGGAGGAAAATCCAATCCTATAATACCTTTCTGGGTCCCAGTTTCCTCCCCTATAAAATGAGAGGATTGAGTTCCAGGACCTTTGTTGTCTTTCCGACTCTAATTTTTTGCCTCTATGATCTCAAGGCAGGCACACTTCCCCCACCTCTCTCAGCTGGACTTTTATTTTGATGATGTCAGGAGGGAAAGAAGAGAGACAGCATGTCCTAGTGGAGTGGCTGCTAGACTTGGGAGTCAGGAAGACTCTCCCAAGACTAGTGTCGTGACCCGTAGCAGTGACTCAGTTCCTCTGCCACTCTTGGAGTTACTGACCGGCTGTGATCTGTGTCAGGAAGAACTCATCTCATTTTACAAACATGGGTCTTCATAACAGCTCTGAGAGGTAGGGGCTGTTATTATCATCCCCATTTTACATAGGAAGAAACTGAGGCACAGAGAGTTTATTTCCTTCAAAGCTCAGCTCCAGTCCCATCTCATACAAGAAGGTTTTCTTGATTCCTCCAGCTGCTAGCACATCTGCCCCATAAAATTCCCTTTAATCTACCTCTGTATATATACATGAAAAAGAGTATAAACTCAGTGGGGGCAGGGATCATTTCACTTTTGTTTCCCGACTCTCCTACCTCAGCCTAGCCTGGTACCTGACACAGAGCAAACCTTTAATAGATGCTTATTAATTAAATGATTAGGGGGCAGCTAGGTGGTGCAGTGAATCGAGCACCAGCCCTGGAGTCAAGAGGAGAGGAGTTCAAATGGGGCCTCAGACACTTGACACACTAGCCATGTGACCTTGGGCAAATCACTTAACCCCAATTGCCCTGCCGTCCTCCCTCCAAAAAAAAAAAAAAAAAAAGAAAAGAAAAAATTTAATTGAATGATTAAGTAAATTGCACAGGATCACACAGCTAGTAAGTTTCTGAGTCAGGATTGAGACTCAGAATTTCCAGGCTTCAAGGCCTGGGAGACTAGCCCATATACCCCACTGCTCGTTTGCATTCATTGATGGCTGTTGTCCTCACCTGGGTAACAGGTCCTTGACATTTGACCAGAAAAGAAGGAAAGGGAATGATGTCCTGAACCAGTCATTTAATTAACAGTTCTGGCCCCTCAGCCCAAAATTTAGTACATCCTCTCTGTGTTTACAAATTTAAATCTATCCTCTAGGCTGGTTCTGGCCACCCCACTCCCCACTTATATTGCTATAAGGACTTTCTAGCAGCACTAACATATAAGAGCACTCATTTCTGTGTTTTAACTCGTTCAGAAAGACATTTTACAAACCAGTTTTCACTTTCAGAGGTAACTTAGGACTGTGTCCTTTGAAAAGGATTTTCTTCCTCTAGAACGAGAGAAAGCTGTAAAGCAGCCATTGTTAAGCTAGTAAAACCAAGTTATAGATGGTAAAGGTCTTCTCAAGTGTGTTAAAGCAAAGACTTCCTGGGAGAACGACAGAAATGAGAGAGGTTAGAACGGCAGTCAGTGGAGGCTGCATTGAACCTGGAACTGGCAAAAATCAAACAAAAACAGGCTTGAAATCCCACCTTTGTCACTGGCTACCTCTGAGCCTTGGTCTCCTCATCTGTCAAATGGAAATAATTCATTTCTGCAGTAGCATCTTCGCAGAGCTGGTGGGAGGCTCTGCTAATGGGAGTGCTGTGAGCAGAAACCTACAAACAAACCAGCCTCTACAGGCCTTCCCTTCACCTGACAGTCTTCAGATCATGTTTTAAAGCAGGCTTGGCGGGGGAGGCACGGGGGGAAGAGAGAGAAAGAGAGAGAGAGAGAGAGAGAGAGAGAGTGTGTGTGTGTGTGTGTGTGTGTGTGTGTGTGTGTGTGTGTGTGTGTGTGTGTGTGTGTGTGTGTGTGTGTACGCTCGAACTCGAGCGCTCGAGTGTGCACACTCACCCTCTTGCCCACTGGAGCTCGTGCATATGCCTTTAGGATAGAGAATGTGACCAAACTCTGGTCTCTAGAGTAAAAACTTCTTGAGATCCTTCCCCTCAGCTCTGAATACCAGTTTTTTCTGTATCTGTATTACAAGTGAGCTGACTAGAAAGCAAAAAGTGAATGTTTTCTCTTCTACTTGAGGAAAAAAAACCCTTCATTTTTTGCATTTTATTATGCGTCAGATGAAATGTTGTTCTCTTTGTCAAATAATAATAACAACAACAGTAATAATAGTAATCATAATAAAATCAATAGCAATAATAGTGATAACAACAATAGTAATCATCAAATAATAACAGTAATCATAATAGCAATAGTAATAAATAAGCATAACAAGCCAGCGCTTATACAGCCTGCACCTGAGCTCATCTGATTCCCAAAATGAGATGGCCCATTTCCGGAGGGGGGAGGGGGCAGTGGGCCCCACCTCCCCACAGGGAAGCCTTCCAGCAGCCTAGCCAAATGACTGACCGCTCCTCAGGGTTGGCGGAGAAGGCTTTTCTGTTCTAGTCTGGAGTGAGCCTGAAGGCAGCTGAGATCCTCCCAGTTCTGAGATTCTGGGCTTCTGGACTCCTGTCACTTTAGGACAGCCATGGTGTGGAGCTAGGGGATTAGTGGGAAGTCTTCTGCTTGCTCTTTCCATTTCCAAGCCATCAGATGCCAAAGGAAGACAAAGCCAGATCTGGTGCCTTTCTACCAGTCCAAGGGCCCCATGCACAATAAACCCAGCCTTTGCATCCATATCCGAAAGGGACTACACTAGGGAAAAAAATACAGTGTCACATTACCAGCCCTTCCACTACCATTCTGCCACCCCCCTCCCCAAAAAGGAGATAAATGAATGGCAGAATAAATAATTTATGCTAATGAAATTACTGCAATTAGTAGTCCCACAATGCCCCTTTTAAAAGGCACAGCTGCTAATGTCAGGAAGCGCTGTCACTGCTGACCTTATCATAAGAGAAAGTGACAAATGGAGAATGTGGGAAAGACCAATCAGCAGTGAGAGCTGCTCAGCCTGGTGGCCGATTAGAGGCTGAGCTGGCAGCTCGGACCCCAGGCCAGCTGCTCCAGCCTCCCACTCCCTCCCCAAACACCCCCGCTCACTATGCAGGGCCTCCTAACAATAGTCATTTCACCCCAGTGGTCTCTGACCACTTCCAGAGCTCCGGAAGCCACTTCTCCCATCCCCAATTTACAAATGAAACTGTTGTTAAAAAGTGCTTTCCGGGGCGCCAACCCCTCCGCTCTGGCTCCAGGCTGGGCAGCGAACGCCTTGGCCCCTTGGCTGGAGGTCTCTCGGCTTCCAGAGGAAAGGAAGAAACTTGAATTTAGCTTGAAACTATGTTTCGAAATGAGCCGCACCCTCACTCAGTAGGAAACAATGTTTCAAATTAGGCCGGGGAGGGGGAGGGGGGGAGGCGCGTTGCTGGGGAATTGTTACCCTGGGTTCTATAGAGGTCTGTATGTCTTGGGTTTTGCCGGATTTGCCGGGGGAGCAGTCTGGCCTGGTTAAAAAGCCCACTTTCTCTAGCTCCATAGCTAGCTTGAGGAGAGAGAAGAAAGGAAGGAGACTCACTGCCCAGGTGGCCTTTTCGGGATACTGAGAAGTCATTGGAGCTGGTGCCTAATAAATGTTTGGGGACTGATTGCCCAGGATCCGGATTTGGAACGAGAAGACCATCGGTCATAAGCCTTTTTCAGTTTGCCGATGAGGAAACTAAGGCCCAAAAAGAGATATCTTGTCCAAAGTCCCACAAGATGTAAAGAGCCAAGGTGGGATTCGAATCCAATGTTCGGACTCCAAACCCATCAGAGTCCTTTCTGTATGTAGCTGTTGCTTTTATATTCTGCCATTGGAGCACAAATTGCTTTTGAAATTTGTAACACACACACACACACACACACACACACACACACACACACACTCACTCCCAGTTACAAAGTGGAACCCTCGCCCGCCCCTCCACCCTGGCTGTCCGCGGTCCTCTGCCGGCAATATTAATGGGGCCGGGTGGAAGCGTTTAACTGCATCGCCAGCCACTCGTGAGCAATTTTCCCAGAGATGCCGAAGCGTTATTGACAACGCTTTGGTAAATTATGTGTGACTTTCCTCCGAGTTGGTGTAGCTCATTTAATTCATATTAATTGATTTTTAGGCTTCCCTTGATTAATTGAACTGGGTTCATCTTGTACAGAATGCAATAAATAACCATTAAAAGGAGGAAGATGTGACTTCACAAATTACAAAGTTAAGTACTTCAGAAGTCACCGAGGACAAATTGGAAGGACCACGCTGCTGGGCTGGTTCTCTGGGAAGCTTGCAGGGGGAGGGGCATTCATCCCAGCTTTCCGAAGAAAATAGAAACCCTCCAACTCTGAATAGATACTTCTTCCCTCCCAGACTTCACCCCTTTCATTGACCTTTCTGGCCCCATCAGCCTGATTTGTATTTAAATAGGATCCTGCCGGAAATGAGCTTTTCGTCTGCTGCCCCCCTGAACCACTCCAAGAGAAGGAGGGGCAGCTGCGCTGGGCAGGCATTTGGGACTCTTCTGGGCTCTTGCAGGCCACGCAGCCCCATTCTCTACATCCGCCAGCCTAGAATACAAAACCCGCCTCCGGGCGTTGGGGAAGGCAGGAGACTAGAAGTCCCTTTCATTCCCCTTTCCTCCTCTTCTGCGGAGAAAGGTGGGTTATAAAGGAACTTGGGGCCTCATAGGCCATTCAGACCTGGGTGTGTTTCAGGAAGGCAGAATAAAAAACTGATTTCAGTCAATATGGTCACCTGACTAGAGCGTTGGAGTCCGAGTCAGTGAGCCCTGCGTTCAAATCCTGCCCCTGACAGGTTCAAATATGATCAAGGCTGCTCCGTATGTGGAAGCATTCTGTGTCAGCTGCTATTAGGGTTATGATGATAATAACAGTTCACATTAATAGGCAGCATTTAAGGCTTAGAAAGCATTTTGCACGTTTATTTTATCTATCTCTATATTTCTGTAGCTACTTATGTGCATATATTCTTTCCCTGCTAGAATGTAAGATCCTTGAGGGCAGGGATGTGTGTGTATCTGTGTATATATAGGTATGTGTCTATGTATATATATTTAATTGGACTTAGGAGACTCCATCGAAGGTGCTGGCTCTGTAGATGAATAAATGTTTATTGACTGATTATGAACATTGTCTCACTTGATCCACACAACACCACCAAGAGGTATGGCCTGTGATCGTTCCCCTATTATCCATGGGGAAACTGAGGCTCAGACCTAGCCAAGGTCGAGTTCCTACTAAGTGTCCAAACCCTGGTTCCAACCTCCATGTTTCTGGCTCCCCAGGCAGGACCCTGTCCACAGTACCCCAGTGCCCCAGAAGAATGGAAGTTCTTGGAGGACAGAGATTCCTTGCTTTTCTTTGTGTGCTCATTGCTTAGCATTGGAGATGAGGAATTAATTATAAATATTTGTTGATTGATTAATACCTAAATTTACATTCCTATCCACCCCATCCCCAGCAGCACCCTTGAGTAGAAGAGAATGAAGAATAAGAGCTGGGGAACCTGAGTTCAAGCCTTCTGTCACTTAGTATCTTTGTGACCTTAAGCAAGCACCTTCCTTTCTAAGCCTCAATTTCCTCTTTTATAAGAGAATGAAGAGGAGGGGGTTGGGTTGGGGATAGATAGGATAGTAATAATACTTCCCTCTTATTGTTGTGTGGCTTGAGAATGAGATAACAAATAGACACTAGAGTATTTTAGAGATGTCATCTAAGTTAAATCTGATTTTTCAAGCTCTAAATTAAACCTTCAGTTAGAAGTCCTGAGTTCTAATTCTGACACTGCTACTTACTGGTGATTTACCCTGGGTAAATCACTTGTCTTCTCTCTGACTGTTTCATTACCTGTGAAATAAAAGTACAGGCTGGATGTTCCCTGAAATTCTTTCCAGCCCAGCCCTTCTGTGACTGACTGAAATCCAAGTTGCTCAGACTTAACCCTGCATCGCCCCTTTTTCTCTTTCTAGTCCAGCGTAAAGGATTCTGTTAGTGCCTTCATGACCTTCGCTCACACCAGTGTGAATGAAATGAGTGCCCGGTACTATCAGAATGAGAGGAGGTACAACTATACCACCCCCAAGAGTTTTCTGGAGCAAATTTCCTTGTATAAGACCCTGCTGAAGAAGAAACAAGAAGAAGTGTCCCAGAAGAAAGAACACTTGGTGAATGGCATCCAAAAGCTAAAGACAACAGCCACCCAGGTAAGATTTGATTGTCTGTCTTCTTTTTAGGATAAGTACATGCATGTGTTCTAAGTGTATTTATCTCTGAGAATAATTTTTAAATTGATAAATTTGTTTCCTTTTAAAGCAATGTCTTAGCGTTCTCTGAAGAGTCTATTGCTTAGCCTGGCAATATACACAGAAAATGCCAAGTGGATGAAAAATACATTTGCTTAGAATGTGACATATGCCTGGATGTTCATGGAGCTCACGTATCATAGAACCACTGAGCTAGAAGTAATCTCAAAGGCCATGGAAATCACATACACATCCATGCACATACACATCCCTTCATTTTACTGAAAAGGAGCTTTAAATGACTTGCCTTATACAGGTAATAAATGGCCCAGTCAGGATTTCAGCCCAGGTCTCCTGCACAACTCTGCCCTGTGGTTGGTCCATCCATACCCTGATCTGGGCCAAGCCCTGGAGATGGATGGATGATAAATTGGCCTCCAAACTGAGTTGGAGGAGTGGGTAGATAGGACTGCATTGGGAAAATTACACAGCATTTTCAATGATCTTAAATCACTCCGTGATATACACCAAAAGCATGATTCAGCAGAAAGGGCATGCATGGGCTATGGTGTAAGAGGTCATGGATTCAAATTCTGACTCAGATGATACCTAGCAGCATGATCTTCAGCAGCTCTCCTAATCTATCTAGGCTCCTTTTCCTCAGCTGTAAAATGAGAAGGCTAAACGAGATGACCTTTGGGACCCCTTCTAGCTTTAATTCAATGATCCTTTGATATGTGAACTTCATAAACATCCAACCACATGCTAAAATCCATGTAAAAACATTTTTCATCCACTTGGTAATTACTGATGTCCATCGTGACATCCACAAGCCTGTCTCTCCGCCTCCTTCTTGGAGCTGTCCTCTCCACATGGGTTCCTCCAGTCTCTTCAGCACAGTGACAGAAGTCTTGCACTCAGAATTCTCTCAGCCAGTCAGGAATTATGCCTCCCTCCACATGGGTAACATAGGGCTGTTTGTTAACAAAACTGTCCTGGGCTTGGGCAGGAACTAGACTACTTTTGTAATTTCAGACATATCACTACCTTTCTGAGTCTTATTTTCCTCCTCTATGAAGTCTCTCCTAGTTCTAAATCCTATCATTCTGACTTGTACACAGGAAGTTAACATCGGAGACAACATCTAGGAGAGGCTATTTAGTAAAGGAGATAAGCCAGTCACACAAGTGAGAGCTAAGACTAACTAATGGACTGGCCAAGGGCCACTTGGGTGCCAAGGAAAGCAAAATCCACAATGGTGTTGAGTGGCTCCTCAATGGATGATTCTGGAATGAGAGAACCTGAGTTCAAATTCTATCTCTGATACTTATTCCCTGTCCAGTCTTCAATAATAAGCCTCTTAGCTTCTATCTTCCTCAGCTTCCTCATCTGTAAAAATGAGAGGGTTGAACTAGACAGTCTCTGAGGCCGCTCCTATCCCTAGATCTGCTATCCTAAGACTTCCTCCCACCAGATGAGAAGGCGGGAATGGTTCATCCATTGTACTGGTGGAGGGAATAGACTTACTGATAGGGTCACAGCTCCACTGAGGAGCAGCACCTCCCACTTCTCTCCCCTGACCATGCAAGTTGATTGACGATTAGACTAAGCAGATGGTTTATGCTTAGCAAATGTCAACCCGATTCTCTAACTAGGAATTTCTGTATGGGGCAGAGTAGAGAGGCAGTGATGGGAAAAGAGCTGGAGCAGCCAGAGACCAAGAGGGGGAACGGGTAGGGCCCCTTCTCATGCAGTCGCAGGGGGCTGCCTCCTCTGTAGGACACTGGGAATCTGAGCCGCTCCATCCAGATGGGGTGTAAAAGTAGTGCTTCCCCACCTCAGAGACAGCTGACCCTATTGCTGGTGAGAGAAGGGAACTTGGGGTGGGGGGGATCTTCAGGTCTCATACTACAGGCCACAGTGGGACCAGGTGGAGCTTGGGGTAGGAAACCCAGCAAGTGGAGGCCAGTGGCCAACCAATGCAGGGTTATCTAGTGTCCAGGATAGCTTCTAGCTGAAAAAGCCTGTGACAGCCCTGCTAGGGTGACCAGGGTATGTGATAGGCGGGTGGCATGGCTCCTCCCTGGGCCAGTGAAGTCACCAAAAACATTTAATCCCTTCTTTGTTTTCAGGTACGAGAGACAGTGGCCACTAGTGGGAGACAGGGTGGGTCTGCAATTAAGAAATCGAGGTCCCCTTGCCACTTCTGTTTCTTCTTCCCCTGGGTGTAGGGTGAGGCAGGAGGAGTGGAAAAGGCTGAATTAGGAGTCTCAGAACCTGAGATCAAATTCTGCCTTCAATACTTACTAGTTAGTTAATATTGTGCAAGGCACTTAAACTCCCCCTGCCTCAGCTTCCTCAATTGTAAAATGAAGGCATTGAACTAGATGCCCTCTAAGGTCCCTTCTAACTCAGTCTCACTGAGACCCTCTACCTGCTAAGCAGGGAGTGCATGGACTCCACCCCAGGAATAGTGAGAGAGATACTCCAGGGAGCCTGTCCAAGGATCAGAGTCATTGCTGCAAGCAAGGTTGATGTAGGATGTGGAATTCAAGCTGTTCTGTCAGCCCGGTGTTGGTCCCTTCTCTGCCTTTCCTTACAGTTCCTGTCTGTTCCCACTCCCTAGCTCCCTTCCTGAATGCTAGACTCCTTCCTGGTCCCCATCCTTCACACAGCTAAGTGATAGTCCTAAAACACAGTTCTGACCACATCACTCTTCTGCTCAAGAAACTCCCTGGCTCTCTATTGCCTTTTGGATAAAAATGACAAAGCCCCTCAAAGTCTTGCTCTAGCTAAGCTTTAGGCTGACTTCACTTAACACCCTTAGGGGTATGTTACATCTCAACCAAACAGCATGACTTGCCTTTTCCCCATAGGCAGCAATTACACTGCAGTGCTCAGCTTAAGCCCTAAAGCCTATAAGAACATAAAGTCCCTGAAGGCAGGGAGACCTTACTCCTCCAATCCTTTACCAGAGCATTCCCCCAGCCCCTCCCACCCCCCATTACTTTGAATTGACTTCTCCAAGTACCTGCTATTTCCCCTTCAGGAGAATAGAGAAACAGCTGCCTGGGAGAGGCAGCATGGGAAGGAGGATAGGGGTGTACTGCACTTAGAGGCATGGAAGACCTTGGGTTCAAATCCTACCTCAGATACTAACTAGCTATATGCTCCTGGGCTAGTCATTTAAGCTCCGTGTTCCTGCGTTTCCTAGTCTGTGAATGAGGTCCAGCTCCAAATCAGTGCTCAAGGGCGTGACTTTAGGCAAGTGGTCTTCTCAGCCAGGCAACCCACTAGGACCCAAAGTCACAGAGTGGGAAGGGGAACCCCCTAGCAAGGGCAGTCGGGATGGGGTGGGCTATCCACGAAGCTGTGAAAAAATCTCCCAGCCTACAGAAGGCAAGCTGCTGAGGCCATCTGGGTGGCAGAGAGGGCCAGAGAGGAGCCAGATAGAGAAAGCACCTGATTATTTATTAAATGCCTACTGTGTACAGGCTCTGAGGATACAAGCACAAGCAAGCTAAGCTGGTCCCTGTTCTCAAAGTACTGCCTGCTCTCCAGGGAGGATGGTGTGAAATGGAGTCATAAGGGAGCCAGCCAGGGTACAGTGGCACAGTTTGAAAGCAGGGGCTGCTGGGAGATCAGACCGAATATGGCCTTTTTCATTGCTGATGGGCAGAAAGTGGCCGGGAGCGGGATCCAAAGAGAAATCAGACAGCAGTCTCCCCCAGAGGCCACAGACGGTGCTGACCCTTGGCTTCAACTGCCCCCGGAGGTTTTATCCTGGAGCCCAAAACGCACCGAAATAAGCCACCACCGTCTCTCTCGCCCTCAGGTAGCAGACCTTAAAGGCAAGCTAGCCTCTCAAGAGGTCGAGCTCCAGCTTCGAAGCCAGGACGCTGAGGCTCTGATTACCAAGATCGGCCTTCAGACGGAGAAAGTGAGCCAGGAAAGGGCTGTTGCGGATGGTGAAGAGCGAAAGGTCAGTCCCCCTCTTCGAGGCCAGCTTCTATTTAGCACAAAACAAACCCTGGCAGGTGGGCCTTTCTGAGCGCCTTCCTCCCCAGGGAGCAGCGCGCTCGTTGCCCTTGTAAGAGCCGGCCTCCACGCTGAAATTACCACTTGACCTTTCTGCACATTATGCATTTTCCCAGCCTCTTAGCTCCTTTAATAGTATGAAAGAACAATAAATGCTGAGCTCATTCAATCGGGTGATGGATTTGGACCTTGAAGTCAGGCCTGGGGGTGATACGGGAAAGGTCAGGGAGTCACCTCGGGAGAGTTACAAAGGTCGGGGGCCGGAGGCGAATGCAGCAGCGCCGCTGTTAGCCAGGTCCATTCTGCTGGCTGGCAAGCCAGGCTCCAGAGCCTTGACTTGGGTTGGGAGCTCAGCGCTGTGTTTGATTAGCCCCCAACACCGTCAAATGTGCCAACTCTAGTTTTTACGAGGGGCTCCAGAAATCCTTAGAGGGTCAAACTGAGCCTGGCCCAGCAGAAGTTTTCGCTTCCCTGAACACTGAGTCAGAAATGGGGGTGGGGGGTGGGGGAGGAAAGGGTCTTTTCTCTCAGATATCTGGCAAAACAGCATCCTCAAGGGAAGCCTGGGTGGGACAGTGGTTAGTGCTCTGAACTCAGAGCCCAGTTTGAGAAGATAATAATGCTAATTCATGGGGTGCTTTGAGATCTACAAAGGCTTCACTAGGCTGTCTCATTTGATCCTCCCACCAGCCCTGTGGAGTAAGTGCTGTTTTCACCCACATTTTGCAGATTGGGGAATTAAGGCTGGAAGGGTTCATAGAATTACCCAGGACCGAGCAGCTAGTAAGTGTCCAAGGTAGGATTTGAACTCGGGTCTTCCTGACCCCAAGCCTACTCTACCTCAGCTTCAGGAACCTGGGAAAAGTATTTCACCTCAGCCTCAGTTTCCTCATCCATGCAAAGGGGAAGATAATAGCCTTTACCTCCCAGGGTTGCTGTGGGAATCATAAGCAATCACACATGTGAAGTGCTTTGTCAATCTTAAAGTTCTGTATGAATGGAAGCGATTATTATAATTATTTCACAAGGGATCAAAGATGTTGGCAAAGTAAAAGTCACCTGCCAGTAAATCTTTGGAATGTTCTCCAAATATAAATAGAACAGGGTGCATTGCATACCTGAATGTTTCTTATGACTCATACAGACTCTACCATAAACTAGGAAGAATTCGTTTTAATTACTTCTTTCACATTTAAAAATAAATCTGAACTCGTAGACTCATTCAATCATTTTTAAAAATTGTACTGGTGTCTTGTTTTTGCATCCCGAATATTTCCTGATATGTATGATCCTGGGCATGTCACTTAACCCTGTTTACCTCAGTTTCCCATCTGTGAAAATGAGCTGGAGAAGGAAATGACAAACCATCCCACTGCCTAGTAGGTGCATAATAGGTGCTTAATAAATGCTTGTTTGCTCAATCATAGGCTTGGTCCAGAGGGAGACATATATCTTGATTTGGGAGATCAGAATCCCTTCCCCCCCACCCCATGAAAAAATCAGGGCTTAGAATGTTCAGCCTTTTAATGTGATATGGCGTAGAAGATTGAGCACAGAATTATCAGATCTGGCTAGAGGATGCTGTGTGACCTTAGAAATTGCCAGACTTCTCTGAATTTCTGTTTTCTCAGATATAAAATAGGGATCACACTTTGGGAGTAGCAAGGTGGCACAGTGAATAGAGTACAGGGCTTAGAGCCAGGAAGACCTGAGTTCGAATGTGATCTCAGACACATACTTTGTAACCCTGGGTAAGTTACTTCTGTCTGCCTCAGTTTCCTCAGCTGTAACATGGGAATAATAATAACATCATGGTTGTCATGAGACTCAAATGAGACAATAATTGTAAAACATTAGCACAATGCCTGGCACACAGTAAGCACTACATAAATGTTAGCTATTATTGTTGTTCTGTGACTTATGTTTCTCACTTCATAAGGTTATTTATTGTGAAATTTTAAAAAGATAATGCAGGTAAAGTGTTTAGTGGCTGTAAAAGCTACATGTTGCTGTGAGTGTGAGTCACTGTTCATGAGCATTCTCCTCCAAAATTGCCTTGTCCTGATTCTGGACGCATTTTGCACAAACTTACAGGTATCTTGTCTCCAAAGTAGAATTTCAGTACTTGGACTTTGAGGGCACACATCACTTTACTTTGGTCTCCCTCACCTCAGTGCCTAGCCCAGGTCCTGACAAATAACAATTGTCTAATAAATACTTGTTTATTAATTGGAGCTATTTCCCAAAAAAGAGAAAGGATCAAAGGGTATTAATAAGCACTTCTCAAAAGAAGAAAAAATATTACAATGTTCACTAATAATTAGAAAAATTTAAATTAAAACAATTATAAAGTTGTATTTTGCATCTATCAGGCTGACAAAGTCGGCCAAAAAATGATGATGGCAGTTGTTGGAGGGGCTATGGGCAAACAGGCACATAGGTGTCCAATTGGTGGGATTATGAACTGTTCAACCATTTTTGAAAGCAATTTGGAATTATACACAGAAAGTTACTAAACAGTATGTGCCCTGTACTAGCAGTTATACCACTATTGCGACTGTGCCCTAAAGATTAAAAAAAAAAAGAAAGGACAGCATTGTGTACAAACATATTTTAGCAGCTCTTTTTGTAGTGACAAAGCACTAGAAACTTAGGAGATGACCTCAATTGGGGAATGGATGGACAGATCGTGGTATATGAAATGAAATATTTTTGTACCTTAAAAAATGACAAAAGGAATGGTTTCAGAAAAACCTGGGAAGACTTGTATGAATTGATACAGAGTGAAGGGAACAGAACCAGGATGACAATTAGTGTTAGTAATTTGTTAGTAGAGGAACTTTGTAAGGAAAATTAAGACTTAATTTAGATCAAAGGCATGACCGATGCCTTCAGAAAGAAGACCTATGGTGAAGTGTGCTATTCACCTCCTGACACAGATGATGGACTCAGTGCAGAATGAGATTTTCCGATGTCACCACCAGCATAGCAATTTTTTTTCCCCTTGATGATGTGTATTGTTACTAGGGTTTGTTTTTCTGGTGGGGGATGGGGGGTGGGGAGTATAAAGAAGAGAGGATCAGATTGAGTGTTGAGTAGCCAAATTGAAAGGATAGAAAAGAGAATCATAGAAGCCTTTTCTTTAAACACAGAGCAGGAAATAGGAGAATGGCCACGAGGAGACACAAGTAGGACAGCTGTGAGAGCCACATATTGGGTTTACTTTGAACTTAAATGAGAGCGTGAGCTTTCGTCATACTAGAGCGTCAGAGTTTCACATGCAATCCTCTTTTTTAGTTCTCCTTTGTAGATGGAAATATTCATTTGAAATCGATTTTTTTTAATTGGAAAGAATGAATCCTTATTTATAAATTATCTTTGAATCCCAACACCACAGAGTGCCTGGAATATAGTAGATGCCTAATAAATGCTTACTTACTAACTGCTTCAGCATTATCAGATGCAGCCCCTTGTCTGCCTGTATGAGTCTTCACTTACATCTTGTATTTGACCCATCTCCTAACTTAGTTGTTCCAGACTTGGTGAAATAGTTCAGGGCATGCCACATGGTTGGGATTCTGGATTCTGACTTTTCAGTGGAAGCAGCCATCCCCAGCCCAGTTAGGCTGCCCTTCTCTGCCTTTGTTACTCACCCAAGGCTAGACCTCCTTTTAACAGAGCCCATTGTTGTGTGGATTGTACTTACCCTGAGGGAAGGTCAGTTCCTGTTTTCATTGCTAATAGTTCTCATTCAAAGGTTGACATTTCAGCTGAATTTGAATGCCTCTTAATATTTTTCTGCCTTTGGGCCAACTGAAAGCTGCTGGTATAAGCTGGGCTTGGTTCTGCTAGAGAAAGAGTAGGGGAAGGTCAGGTATTTAGAGTTGATTCTGCAACAGTGAAAGCCCCCAGCTCAGACTATTCAAACTCATGCAAACCGTGGGCTCCTAACCAATAAGTTTGGACTCATGGATGATATGAAATAGTATTAATCTCCCAAAGTCACAGGAAATAACACCTAGTCCTACCTATACATTAATAAAAGCACTAGATTTAAAGTCAGAGGTACTGGATTCAAATTCTCTACCCTTGTGTGTGTTGGGGCACAGTTGCATAGGATTATCTCTGATGTTCCTTCTAGTATACCCAAGTCTTCCAGCCTTAACTGGAGGACCTCTAGTAAAGGAAACTTCTGACCTCCCAAATCAATCCTTTCCCTTCCCTGCTTTGTTAAAAAGCTTTTCTTCACTTGTTATGGAAAAAAATCCCTTTCCAAGGATTGTCTATTGGATGATGCCAGACTTTCCCCCTTTATCTTGATGAGTTCTTAAAGCCTAGTGATTTGGTCCTTTTCACAGGTCATTCATAAAACAAACAAGCATCTACTGTGCTTCTATTGATACTAATGTCCTATTTTGTGTTTAGATTCTAGCTAAATACAGCTTCTGTACTTGGTGGGATCAGAAGAAGACACTTTTCAGGAAACTGGCTCTTGGGTTGAGGTCTAGGGCTTCCAAGAGGAAAAGGAAATAGTCCAGTTTGACCAGAACATGCTCGTATAATGGGGAATAGTGTGATAAGAGTCTGGAAATACAAGTCAGAGCCTGCCTACAAATGGCTTTAAGTGCCCAAAAGAGGGAAAGGGAGCCCCCAAAGCTCGTTGCAACATCCAAGGCAGCAAATTCTAGTGGAGAGAACTTGGAATCGGGAAGACTTGGGTTTGGATCTTGCCTGTGCCACTTACTGTGTGACCCCTGGGCAAGTAACTAGACCTCTCTGTGCCTCACTTATCTTCCTAGATAAAATGTGTTTAATAACATTTGCTTCAAAAGCAAGCCTTCCTTTTTGTTGATGCTTGTTGTGAATCAGACAAGATAATGTATGTAAATCAGTTTGCAGACCTTTCAAAATGCCGTATAATCGCGACGTCTCTCTGTATGGCTATAGTATATATATACATGTACACACATATACATATATGTATATACATACACACGTGGATGTGTGTGTATATCCATATATACCTAACATATACATATATATGTATATATATATATACACACATATATGTAATAGTACCTTGATTTTCTTTAACCGGACAGATTTTTACTTATAATTTTAAATTAATAAAACCACTCATAGTTATCACAGCATCTTCTCTCATTACCGAGTATCCAAGATACAGAAGCCCTGTCCCCTGGTATGTGGGTATGTGGCGGAGTGTGCTCAGGAGGGACCTTCTGTCAGGGGCTGGGGGCGCCCCATAGCAAGGAGTGGGGATGGGGTAACCCCTCAGTTAGCAGGCGTACTTGGAAAGCACATAGTATGCAGCAAAATAACGGTTAAGCAGAGGAAAGGTAATTAGTGCTAATAAAGATGTAGGAGACAACATAATTTGTTGTGAGCGGGATCTAATTTTATGGTAGAATTAAACCTGCTTCGTTGCAAATCCATAGAAAGTAACACACTTTTCGTCACATTTCTGACCTCCCTTTCCAAAGGCCAAGGGCCCCAGTTCTTTCCTCCGGGCAGCTTGCCTGAGAAGAAGGTGCATGTGAGACCCCAGGGTTCCTCCTAGGCTTTGCCTATTTCTGCCAGCAAAATGGCAGCCTCCATTTATTTCCTGTTCTCCCCCTCCCCTTTCCCACTTACACTCTATGGACAGTCATTTGTTTGTTATCTTGCTGTTCAAAGGAGAGCTTCTTGAGGGGAGGGAGCATGTTTTTGCCTCTCTTTGAATACCCATGGTGCTTAGCATAGTGCCAGGTATATAGTAGGTACTTAATAAATGCTGGTTGTTTTTATTCCTTTCCCTCCCTGTTCCTATATTCTGTTCATTTCATATGATACAATTGAAGTTAATAATTCATCAAATATTTTATTAGGCACCTACTGTATGCAGAGTACTGTGCTAGTTTCTAGGATGTGGTCCAAAATTCACATAGGACCCAGTCCCTTCTTTCAAGGAGCTAAACATCCAGTAGGAGGACAAGACAACCCAACTTAAAGTAATACATTCAAAAAATAATATTAAATTAAATATGTAAACTAAAATAATACATAAAATTCAGCCCTTTCCCACAAGGAGTTTACAATCTCATCTGATAAAAGGACAGGGCAATGACAGCTCTTAAATCCCTAAAACACAATTATCGGGAAGTCTGCCATGGCACATTGACTTGGAATCCCAAAGGTCTGGCCTTAGTCCCTCCTCTCTGACCAGCCTTTGTGTGGCTCAGCTCAGGTGCCTCAGCCTCTCTGAGCCTGTGACAGATCTCAACCATCTGGCTGAGTGGCATTAGCTCTGCAAGTTGGTAGGAGGACTGAACACAAATAGTGCAACTTTCGGTGGCCCCATTTGCAGTTTCCTTCTCCAGCAGACAAGGAAACTGAGGCAGAGAGGGAAAGTGACTTGCCCAGGGTCACACAGCTAGGAGGTGTCTGAGGCAGGATTTGAAGTCAGGTTCTAAATAGTAAGGCATGGTAAATGAGTCAGAGAGTTGCAAGAGAAAGTTAGAAGTTGGGACCAGGGGGGCGGCTAGGTGGCACAGTGAGTAGAGTGCCGTCCCCGGAGCCAGAAGGACCTGAGTTCGGTTCCGGCCTCAGCCACTTAACACACACAAACACACAAACACACAAACAAACAAACAAAAAACCTAGCTGTGTAACCTTGGGCAAGTTACTTAACCCCAATTGCCCTCCAAAAAGCAAAAAAAAAAAAAAAAAAAGAAGTTGGGACCAGGTGTTCATCACCAACCTGGGACATCCTTAGAGAAGAGGGCTTTTGAAATGAGTTTTAGCAGAGAGTAATTCAGCAGCATGCAGATATAGGGAAGGGCAGGTACCATTATCATCCCCCAGAGAGGCAGGACAGTTGAGTTGGAGGCAGATTGTGGAGAGCCTTGAATGCCAGACAAGAAGCTGGAGGTAAGGCTCATTTGGTGTTAGGGTTTTGTGAGTCTGTTAATATGGAATCTGGTGAGAGCCAGAGGTTGGTTGGGCATTCAAAGCTTCACAAATATGTGGGCCATATAAGAAGATGAATGGTTGGTTGTTATTCTTAGTAGACTTAGAGCTCTTATGAGACAACAAAGGGTCAGGGTGAAGAAGGAATCAGGGAGAGCTGAGGTCCAATGCTGCCCGAGACACTGTCTCTATAACTGGACAATTCATTTAACCTTTATCTGCTTCAGTTTCCTCATCTGGAAAATAGGGTAATGATAAAACCTATCATACATGAGGACCAAATGAGATGATATGTGCAAAGTTCTTTGCAGACCTTAAATACTGCATAAAGGTTAGTTATTATCATCGATGGATCTGGGATCTCCTCCTAGATGTGGATGTTTCATTCAATAATACTAATTAAAATCCGCCTCTACCTGCCTAACCAGTATAACCCTCATTTATGTGTTCCTATCAATCTGCCACTAGGGGTCCAGTCAATTTGCTGGGAGCCTCCCTCACAGTCCCATGACATCGTATGCATGCTGGGGGGTACTGCGGGATAATCATTGAGTCTGTCCTTCAGTCTTTCCATACTTTTCTTCCAATTATCCATCTCTCAGATGGCATCTTGTGGGTTACTTCACAACTCTTTGTGAGGCATGGCCTCCTCAAGCCCCAAGCCCATCATCCTTATTATTCTTGTTTGACGTCATGGCAGTAACTCACCCTTCTATCAGGCTGCAGTGATTATAAAATGCTTTCCACACAATATTCTTTTAAATAATGCACGACATTTGATAAAAACTATTTTACAAATAAGGAAGGCAAAATGTCAGTGAGGTGACCTACCCAGGATCACACAGCAGGTAAATGTTAGAACTCATTTCAGATTGAAGTCTTTTGTTGCCAAAGAGACCAGTACACCAACCGGCTGTCCCTGAATTAGCACCTGCTGTGTGAGTCAGGTGCTGTGTCCCATATTGTCCACCTACTAAAAATAGAGATGCCATAGTATTTTATCTGGATTCACAGATGCATTCAGAATTGTACCTTTCATGAAAAGAATCTAAACTCTGTGTGTGTGTGTGTGTGTGTGTGTGTGTGTTTTGTGTCCATGCTTAGGTGGCAGCGATCCAGACAGAAGTATTCCAGAAACAGAGAGAATGTGAGGCTGACCTGGCCTTGGCAGAGCCTGCCCTTGTCGCAGCCACAGATGCGCTGGTTACGCTGAACAGGGTAAATGTCAGCCAGTTTCTCAGCTTGGTAAATTTCTCAAAAGTAATTTTGAAAAAAAGTGGGAGTTTGGATAACTGAACTCTGGTAAATCAGTGAAGATTATAGATTTAGAGCTAAAAGAGGCCATACAGGACATCTAGTCCAACCCTATTATTTGGAAGATGCACAAACCTGATTTAAGAATGGTGATGTGATCTGTCCAAGGTAGGATATGACAGAGCTGTGATTTGAACTCAGGTCCTCAGCTTCAAAACTATGCTATTAGCATTGAATCGTGATGGCTCTAAATTAATAATAATAGTGATGGTAGCAGTAGTATATCAGCAATACTAGTAGCAGGAAAAGAAAGAGGAGGAAGAAGAGGAGGAGACAGGAGGAGTGGTGTTTTAAAGCAACTAGCTGGCATAGTGGATAGAGTGTTAGACTTGGCTCAAGAAGACCAGAATTCAAATCCAGCTTCAGACATTTATTAGTTGTGTGGCTTTGGGCAAGTTACTTAACCTCTGTCTGCCTCAGTTCTTTCTTCTGGAAAATGGGGGTAATAATGAAATGAAATATTTGTAAAACACTTAGCACAGTGCCTGGTATACAGTAAGCATTCAATAAATGCTTGTTCTTTCCCCCTACCCTTATGTACTCCTCCCATTGGAAATGGTCCTTGAGGTCAGCTGGTCTGTCCTCCCTCCTGGTGTGGGAATCTCTTTTATAGTTCTGTTAGGTAGTTCTGTAGCCCCTGCTCAAACATTCCTAGGAATGGGCAGCTCACTTCTGGAAGGCAGCCTATTCCTGTGCTGGGCAGCCTGCCTCCTTCTCCCTCTTGGTTGACCCTGGTGTCCTGCTGGTCTATACTTGGACAAGACGCCTGTGTGGCCCCAAACACACACGCAGAGCCCCAGTCCTGCCACCTTCCATGAATCACTGTCCACCAGAGTTGGAGTTTTCACCTTGATACATGCACTCTGGTTTTTGTTTCTTTTTGTCTTTGTCTTGGCCGGTTATTTTGTCCCTGGAGGGAACTCTTGGTATGGAACCTCTCCATACTGGTGCAAACTTATCTATAACCTCTAGTTTTAGAGGGTCCCCTTTGAAGTTAAGTGACTTACCCAAGGTCACACAACCCACATACATCAGAAGAAGGACATGTACTTTTCCTTCTTTCTCCAAGGCCCACACTTTATCCATCATGCCCCACTCCTATGGTTATAGGACACATAGAGTTATGTCTCACATGACACCCATTGCATTTTTCTTTTGTCTGTAACCAGCCATATCTATGCCTACTAATGCCTGCCTCATGATATTTGCCCCCAGCTTGCCCTCCATGCTTGACAGCCATACGATCTTAGGCAATCCTTTCAGTAAAAACATCACATCTCCCTGTCAAAATATAGACAGGGAACCTGGGAAGGGTCAAATCCATTAATAACCAGTATAGGCGAGCCTCAGAGAGGATGACCTAAAGGAGAAAACCTCAGGAGAGGCCAGGTTTGTTGGAGGACAGGAAAGGAGGAAGAGACCAGAGACCATAGGAGATGAAGCCTGAGGATTCCAGGCCCAGAAATGGGCTCTACTGGAGCACCCCATGTGAACAAAGGAGGGGAAGACAAGAGAAAAGGAAGTTACAAAAGACACACAACCTACATCCCCTGGAACCCAGGACTGACCTAGCTCCTGGCAACATTGCGTGGATTCTGCCTGAGCATTTCTGCTTGGTCCCTAGGTGAACCTCACAGAGCTGAAAGCCTTCCCCAACCCACCTATGGCAGTCACCAATGTCACTGCAGCCGTGATGGTCCTGCTGGCTCCTCGGGGTCGGGTGCCCAAAGACCGGAGTTGGAAAGCTGCCAAAGTCTTTATGGGAAAGGTAACGGTCCCTCCCCCGACTCAATGTTGTTTCTTCATGGATTGAGGGTAGTCAGGGGGGCCTTCTGTCACAAGAGGAGGCTCTTCTCAGCTTTGTTCAGTGGGTCCTACCATGTGCTCATGTCTAAGGTGACGTCTGGAAAAGACCTGGCAGCTTTAGGGAATTTGCAATGAGATATGGTGGGCAAGAAAGCTGTGGTTTGAGACTGCCTCCAGTAAGGGCAGTAGCACTTTCAGGGATTAGGCAGTGGCCTCTGCCTCTGGCCTCTGCCCTCATCAAACCATTCAGGGTACTGCATTCAGGGTTGGGGATCACAGCCAAGGATGAACACTAATGAGCTGGAGAATGTTCAGAGGAGGGCAGTCAGGATGGTAAAGGACCTTGGGCCACCATATGCAGATCTCTGGAAGGAAATCTGTTTACCCTGGGGAAGGCATGGTCACTATGAAGTATCTCAAACACTGTTGGGTAAAAGAAATTAATTAGTCTTGGGCTGTCAGTTAACTGCCTCCAGTCTCAGTTTCCTCATCTGCAAAATGGAGGAAGCCAGTACCCACCTCCCAAGGTTGCTGTGAAGGTCAAAGAAGGTGACCTACAGAAAGCAGTTGACAAGCCTAAAGCCCTACAGATAGAAACGCCAACCTTGAATTCTCATGCTTAAGGCCTTTCTAGCTTAGCAGGAGGGTGCCCTCTGCTTTTGTACCCTTTAGGAACATAGAGTCACCTGTCCACCACAGGAAGACCCCAAGTGAGGGCGGATGGCCCCACAATCACAAAGTATTTCTTTGCAGAATTTGGGTGGCATATTCAAGTCACCATGAGCGTCAGCTGGAAAGTTACTAATTATTGGCACAATTACGAGGGCTGCCAAGTGTAGGCAGGAGAAAATTACATGGATTTCTTGTTCTGGAAAAATTTTGCAAATGCAGGTGAAGCAATAGGGCTTTTTTATTATTATTATTTTTCTTTTCTGCCTTTCTTTTCTTCTCTTCAAAATGGGAATGCCTCCTGTGTCGGGCCTGAATATTTTACCCTGGGGTAGGAGAGATTTGCAAAGTGTCCATTGCTAATGCTAACTCCACACTGGAAAGCCTGAAAAAGCCAAGCAGTGGGAGGAAGTCGGCTTGCCAATTGTGCTTTTATGATTTTCTGCCTAAAAGCTGATTTTAACTTTTGATCTTGGCATTTTCTCGGCAGTGGCGGCGGCTTCACGGCAATGCGTCTTTTCCCTTTGCAGGTCGATGACTTTTTGCAGGCTCTAATTAACTACGACAAAGAGCACATTCCGGAGAACTGTCTAAGAGTGGTTAATGAGCAGTATTTGAAGGACCCCGAGTTCAACCCAAACCTGATCCGCACCAAGTCCTTCGCAGCCGCTGGTCTCTGTGCCTGGGTCATCAACATTGTCAGGTTCTATGAGGTAGCCATGCCAGTGTTCAGCATCCTGAGGGAAAAGAGAGGCGGAAAGGAAAAGAGGGCAGAGAGGCAGAAATCTCTGAGAAATCAGAGACAGCAGAGCATGGAGCATGGCAGGGGCTATTTCTCAGTTTGACCTGTTTCCCTACCCCCTGGCACAGCATCCTGCACACAGTAGGTGCTGAATAAATGCTGGTTGGATTAAGTGGGCTGTTTAGACATTCAAAATGCTAGGGGAAGAGGGAATTTTTTCTTATTTTAATATGAAACTATTTCATAGCAAAGGTTTCAACTAATGATATGCATCACACCTAAGAATTATCTGCATTCACATTAAAACTATTTCTATGCTATTGAGCAAATACAACAGTTAGCCTCATTTATATGCAGTGGAGTGAATGCTAGTTGTCCAAAATGGAGCATGCCCTAGTCCCATCTGTCCGCAGGCCCTGGACAAGGGAACAAACAAATGGCTAGAACTGCTCATTTGTGGAGGTTAGTCTTTGACTAGCCCCAAGGTCCAGTGGGGAAAGGTCTGACTATGGAGTCAGGACCTAGGATTAAATATGAGCCCTGCTGCTTCATTTCTGAGTGACCTCAGGTAGGCTGGTCACTCTCTTAGCCCCTCTGAGCCTCATAACCCCACTCAGAAAACTCCAGTGACTCTCTGGTTCCTCTAGGATCAAACCAGAATTTGCCTATTTGACATTTCAAGGTCTTTGTACATCTGCTTCCTTTCTACCTTTCCAGTTCTCTTCCACTAACTTAGTTCCCCTCTAACTCTGGTGTCCTGCTGGTGCGTTCCTTATGTGGGCTTCATCTCCAGTCTCTTTGCCTTGGCTGTCCTCTATGATTGGATTGCTCCCTTGCCCCTCTCCCCCCACCCTACCTCTTAGAATCCCTGGCTTCCTTTCAGAGTCATCTCAAACACGACCTTCTAACTGGCGTTTCTCTCTCCTGATGACAGCTCTTAGTGCCTTCCCCTCCATAGATTGGGTATGGATTTTGTAACCTACTATTGATGTCTTTGGAATGTTCAGATCCTTGAGGGCAGGGGCTGTTTCTGCCATTTCCTGCATCCCCAATACGTGGCACTTAATGAGTGTGTACTGATTAACTGACCTTGTTTACTCGCTGTAGAAAATATTCAAAATATAGTCATTATGCCTGTTACTCTATGTGACCAGAGGCTTTGCTTCTCTGAGACTCGGTTTCCTCATCTGAAAAACGAGGAGGGAGGATTTTATGATTTACAAAATCATTAGAAATTTAGAGCAAGAATACTTGCTCTAAATCTACAATCTTATATTTATATAACCCCAGAACCTTAGAAGTTCATCAACCTCATTCCCCTGCCTTTGGACAACATGACCCCTTTATAAAAGCATCCCAGACGACCATCCATTGAAGGACATCCCACAACCTTCAGTTACATCAGCATGAGCTGCTGAATTCTCTCTTGGAGAATGTACAACCAAACCAGTGAGACGGTTGGGCTGAGCTGGCCCACAGTTTATCAGGGAGCCTGAGGTGAGAAGAGGTGCGGGACTCTGAGCCAGTCTTTTGGTCTGGTTTCTATCAGGTCTACTGTGACGTGGAGCCCAAGCGCCAGGCTCTGGCTGAAGCCAATGTGGAGCTGCAGGCAGCTACGGAAAAGCTGGGGGCCATCCGGAGGAAGCTGGCAGTGAGTCTCACGTGAGGAGGGAGTGTCTGACTTGGAAGCGCTCTGGAGAGGGAGGATGGCCTGCCAGCTCTGGCATCCCCTCTTCAGATGGGGCCACACTGGGGTTGTGCTTGAGAGACCAGGCAACCCCCCCCCATTATCCTAGAGAGGGGGCTTGTGCCTCTAGACCTCCATGCCAACTCTGGTTTTGTGGATTTTCAACAATTCATTTTAGTGACTAATTGGGGAACATGATATAAAACTGACCACCTTGCCATTAGTTCTCTGGACCATTCTTTCTCTCACCACCATGTCTTTGCCTAGACAGTGCCCCATGTCTGGAATGCTCTTCTTCCCTTCCCTACTTAGAAACTCTGGTTTCCTGCAAGGTTCAATATTAGATCACATTGGCACAAAAGGGAGCTCAAGGGCATAGTATGCGGTTCTCAGAGGAAGGTGAAGATACTTGGCGGGGTGGGGGGGATAGTTTTGAAGCCTGGAAAGTTGGGAACAGAGTCAGCGGGCAGAGAAAGGCTGGCTGTCTTGGATACCACCACAAAATGTAGGCTGCAGGGGGATCTCTCTCATGGGAGAGCGGGGCAGGGCTTACCTCGATATTTCAGGGTGGAGAGAACCAGGCTTTGATGGAAAGTCCAGGATGAGACAGCTTTGGGGAGGGGGGAATCTAAAAGGAAAGAGCTATGCATCCCAAGAGCCTCCCAAGAGGATTTGGATGTGGCCAGTGTGGCTAAGACACATCATGTATTATGACAAAAGTAAACTTTGAAATTGTGCCTTAGGACCTGGGTGACAATCTTAACCGACTCACGGCATCCTTTGAGAAGGCTATCGCTGAGAAAGTCCGGTGTCAAGACCAAGTGAACCAGACCAGCAAGACCATTGGGCTTGCCAACAGGCTCGTCAGGGAGCTCGAGGCAAGTTGACTTTTCCATACAAAATGGGGACCAAATCCTTGGGATTCCATTTCTTTTTCCAGGTTACCCTCTTCTTCCATGCCCCCATATAACTAACACTTTTGAAACGAACAAGAACAATCCAAAGGAAAGTATGACCCCCAACATGCCTCTCTTGGATCACAAACTATAGTCCTATGTTTGTTTCTTTGTTCCCCAGAGGGAAAAAGTTACCCTGAGTAATTGAGTGCATTAGTATCCAGCCATGGACATTTGCTCTGACCGCTGGGGCAGTCTCCTGTTAATGAGCAGAGGGACTGGATGATTCCCAAGGTCAGGCTAGCATTATGGTTCATCCGCCTCTGTTACCCTATGGCCACTGCCACCTGGGGGTGTGTTATCTCAAGCAAATTTTCCATTTTGCAAAATTATAACTAAAAAAAATAAAATAAATTGTGTTTTCCCTAAGATGGGAGGTGGAACCGAGGATGCTGTAGTTATTACAAAGTGATTTTGTAGACAGTTATTACAAAGGTAATGTGCTATCAGAAGAGGTCTGGCCAGTGCTCTTTCCCATGTGCAGTAGCTGCTAGAGTCAGCCAAACACGCCCAGGTGAGGCCCATCACTTGAAAAGGCTGAATATGATTTTTCCTTGATGGAAACTCTGACTCTTTCCTATTGGGACTATTGATATTAGGACTATATTTACCTGGAGGATGCAACATTTATTCAGGTTATTTTTCCTGTTCTTTTCAAAGAACGAGGTTTTAATAACAGAATTTAAGTGAATTTCCTTGCTGTGTACTTTGAAGACTTTTATTCTGGGATAGCTCAGGATTAGACGAGATGGCTGATTTCAGACTCCCAGTCTGTGATGACCAGAGATGGGTGATATGAAGGGCAGGGAAAATGGGCAGGTGAACTGAGGCAAATGGGCCCATCTGAAGGCCTTTCTTCAGTTCTATTCACCACCTTTTAGGGGAGACATTGATAAGCTGGATACTAAAAGGCCTTAAGATCGTGTCATACAATGATTGGTTAAAAGAATTAGAGATCCTTAAATTTGATAAGGAAACCTAGAAGTGAGAAAATGGATCTCTTCAGGAATTTGGAAGGTTACCTTATGGAAAGGTGCTAAGCTTGTTCTGCTTGATGCAAATGGGCACAATTAGAAAGGGGTACTTTTAGACTCAAACTTCCTAACAGTGTGGTACAGTGAGCAGAGCCCTGGATTCACAGTCAGAGGCACTGGTCTATCTGTAATGCCAGAAACACCACCATGTCTGACAGAGAAGTATTGATTTTGTGATAAATCTAGCTCCTTAATGGGATCAGCAGTTCCCCCAGTCCCTCCCCACCTCTGCATTCTGTCACCAGGCTGTTTAGGAAAATTCTCCCATTTGATCAGGGCCTTCCCTGAATCACCTCCTTTGCACAAGGAAGGCTCTATGCCTTCCTGAAAATGGCCACGCCATTTCCCAACCTGGGCTGGAATTCCCCTGGACATTGTCTCACTTAAATTTCTCTGGGTGAGTCAATGATAAATTTATTGCCTCCTACTCTGGGTCCACTTTCTCGGGAAGTGGGTCTCTGAGCAGAAAGGCCACCCAGGGGACCAAGCAAGAGGTCCTTCTAGGATTGCATTCTTGGCTACCTGAAGGGAAGGAAAATCATTTCCTGTAACTTGTAGTAGAAGGTGAGCCCCTATAATACTGATGCCTGTTGCTGAAGGTGTTACTAAGAGAAAATGCAGCCTTTCACCACCTCCAGGCCCATCTGAACTCTTCCAAGGGTTTCCTTAGATGTTTTCAGTGGGAGAGAAAGGGTGAGGTGGCATGTGTGCTAAGGTAGGGGAGGTATTTAAAAGGATTGATTGAGAATGCCAAACCTTTTCCTTTGAGGATAAATTCTTTCTGACTAGAGCAGGAGACAGTTAACTTCTGAAAAGCATCAAGACTGATGATTTTGTCTATATAGCATTGACCTGGAAGCGCAACCATTCAGACTAATAAATCAGGCAATTTATATTTAATCATTAACTAACTCCCGAGCTGAACAGCTGTTCAAAATTAGAAATGGGTCACCCCGGCCAGGATGACATTACAGGCAATCTATAATGCATTAGAATAAAATTATAGTGATTTTTAACTGTCTGGAAATTTATTGTACTTCATGTTGCAACTCCTAAGCCCTTGTTAGCCAGAGTCACTGGTGATTTATGTGGCTTGGGTGGGATTGCAGAATTATTGGAGATGGAAATGGACCATCATTCTGTGTTGAGTAAATCTTCAGAGTTAAAGCTGCTTTGGAGAATGAGGAGGGTGCCCTTTCTTATTTGCCATTCACCAACCAAAGACAACAGAGATGGAGAATGGACTCGTGAGAGACCCTGCTTGCAAATTAATGGCCTTGATATCTGCTGAGCTCTAGTCAGTGACTTGAGAAAGGGGCTGATAAATTCTGCAACACCTGACATTCTTCAGTGGTGAGTGATGCCTGAATTTGGTCCCGCAAAGGAAGGGGTCTCTGTTGAAAAAGCTTTTGTTCAAATGTTCATACCCAGCATCCTGATTCCAATGTATCTGTGTAGGTGGTAAGAATTCAACTGCCAAGATACATGAGGAATTGGACAGTTTTACAAGACCAGCTTCTTGTTAGATATTTTCGATGATTTCATGGAAAATGAGATCTTTGAGAAGATGAAAGCTAGAGGTGCATTAGAGACTCTCTAGTCCAGGCATGCTCTTTTACATATGGGTAAAGTGAGTCCTAGAGATGTTAAGTGACTTGGTCAAGGTTACATAGTTGATAATTAGACCAGGTACCTCACCAGAGAAACACATTCCTTAGGGTTTGGTAGAGTATAAGCTCCCTGAGGACAGGCACTTCTGTGTGTCTGTGTGTCTGTGTCTGTGTGTGTGTATGTATTTCTATGTATATATATGTGTGTGTGTGTGTATACACAAATATATATGTGTGTGTGTGTATATATATATAAATGTCCCTAGCATCTAGTATATAATATTTAGTAAACGATTGACTGGGGCCAAGTTGAGCGAGCTAAATTACTCCCACCCTAACCTCTGTCCAGGTATCACTGGCAAACCTCATGGTGATGGGCTAATCTCATTTTTCCAAGGTCACAAAGCTAAGCATCCAAAGTGAGATTCAAACCTGGGTCTTTCCAACTCTTGGTCCAATGATCAATCTATTGTCTGTGCTACCTTGTAAAGCACAACACAGAAGATTTAGTGACCAGTTTGCTTCATATGAGCAGACATTAAATGCTCACTAAGAATACCAGTCCTGGGAAGAGCAAAGGAAATCTTGAGAAGGCAGTAGGGGCAAGAGCACCATCTTTCTCCATCAGGTCACAACTTTTGCCAAGTGATCAAGAAAAAGACCACGAGTGAACAGACATATTCTTCTCTAATAGCTAAAATATGAGCAACAATTATTATTATATAGAAACTGGACGTGTAATGTCATTGAAGTAGGGAACTCCCAGAGTAGAAAGCCCCCTCTATCAATGCAAGATGGTGCCTTCTTTATAACTGAGAGTCTTTGGAAGCACCTGGGGCACCAAGAAGTGAGATGACTTGGCTGGGTCACACAGCCAGAGTGGGACTGAGACCAGAATCAGACCCAGGTCTTCCTGGCTCTCAGAGGCCAAAGTTTTTTGTTTTAACTACCTATGCCACATCTCCTATTGTCATCTCTGTTGTTGTGGCTGAGGAACTTGTCCTATTCTTTCTCAGTCATTAAATCTGAAGGAATAGTGAGGTAACAACCTGTCCTGGGGTCACTTCTGTCTCAATCAATGAACATTTAGTAGGCAGCCAGTGTGTACCAGGTGTACCAGGCACTGTGCTAAGTGTAGAAAGAGACAAAAGTCAGTCCCTGCCCTCAGGGAGTCTACAATCTAATGGAGGAGACGGTCATTTCAGTTGTGTCCAACTTTTTATCACCCCATTTGGAATTTTCTTGGCAAAGATCCTCGAATGGCTTGCCATTTCCTCCTCCAACTCATTTTACAGATGAGGAAACTGAGGTAAACAGAGTTAAGTAATTTGTCCAGGGTCACACAGCTAGTAAGCCAGCTACATACAGGACAAATAGTAAGTATCTATATTACATGTCTATAATAAATATATGATTTCATATTGTATAATATATACATACATTGTATATGTATAAATACATATGTTAACCTATATGTATAATGGGAAGTTCAGTAACATACACAAACCTATGTAAAATGTCACATTAGTCCCTTCAATATAAAGACGAGAAGAATGAAATGTGTTTTTATTTAGTATTTTTATTTAGGCTTTTAGGATCTTTGCCTACATTGGTTCATTCGACCCCCGTCCCTAATCCTGTGTACAAGTATCCTTACCCCCCTTTCAGACCTGAGACAGTAAAGGCTAAATAAAGCAGCTGGTGAGTCTTGGGGCTTCCTGGCTCCAGCCTCCAGACCACAAAGCTGCTTCTCTGGAGCTGCATCTGCATAGAGTATGGAGTCATGGATCCTATCTCATAACATGAGAGAATCATAGAATTTGAGTAGCTGAAGGGGTCAGCTAGTCTGACCTATAGATGAAAGGAATCCCCAAGTGATTAACAAGAAATTGTCCTGCCTTTAGTCAAAGACCCTAAGGAGGGGGAGCTCACACTTTGGAATAGCTCTCAACGTTAGGATTTTTTTGTTGTTGTTGTTGATGTCAAGCCTCAGTTTGCCTTTTTGTTATTTCTACCAACTGCTCCTTATTCTGCCCTCTGGGGCAAACAAAACAAATATGCTCCATCTTCCAAAAGATAACCCTTCAACTACCACATTACTCTGAGTCTTCTTGTCTCTAGGTCAATGATGCTTAGCTGCTTTAACTACTCCTCATGGGGCATAGCTCAAAGCCAGGTTGCCCTCCTTTGGTCAATCTCCAGTTTATAAGAATCCTTATTAGATTGAACTGAACACAATGTTCTAGTGAGGTCTGACCAGGCAGAGGACAGTGGGACAATCATCCCCGTATTCCTGGAGGCTCTGTCCCTCCGAATTCAGCCCAATATCTCCTTGCCTGCTTTGACTACCACCTAATACAGGGACCCCTACTGAGCCTGAATTCCACTAAAACCTTTGTAACTTTTTCAGAGAAATTCCATCTAGCCATGTCTCTCCTACTTCATATCTCAAAGTTGACTTTTTATACCTAAATGTAAGACATTAGATTGAGTCTATTGACTTTCATCTTATTGAATTTATCCCAATGTTCTTGTGTGGCAAGATCCTGTGGAACCCTGCTTCTGTCATCCTCATGGTTAGCTCTTCCTCCCAGTTTTTTGTTTTCTGCAGATTTGATCACCATGGTATCATTTTGTCCAAGTCACTGATAAAATTCTCCACAGCAAAGGGCCCAGTACAGACCCCTGGAGCCCTCTCACGTCTAGGGGATACTCCAACAACAAATCATTTCTGTTTCTCCCTACTTTGACCTTCACCCAAGTACCCTCCACTCTCATTCCTAGATTTTATCACATACCTTCTTAATACACAGCGTCATTCCCCACCACCCACCTATACCTAGACTTTTGAATAAGCTATGCCCATCATGAGAAATATTTTAGTTATAGGCTTCATCTTACCAACTCTTAGTGACACCTTAGAAGTCAGGTCTGTCCCCTTGAATTAGGACTCTGTGTTCCTCTTGCTTGTTGCCCAAACAAAACTTTAAATCTGGAAAGGGACCTATGAGGTCATATACTCCAACTCATCCTGCAGATGACAAAAGGGAGCCTAGAAAGGGGAAGGGAATTGCCCATGGAAGTGTCAGAGCAAGAATTTGAACACAGGTCCCCTGAGCCCAAAGCCAGCATGTCTGTCTCTATATGGCACTTTGTCATTTTCCTTCTCTTGAGCTCGGCCCCTGGCGGACGTCTCATAATCATTAGCCAAACACAGCATGGTAACCCTGCTGGAGGAGAGGCCAGGGTATTTTGCCTGCAGCCTGGGTCAGAGCCCTGGGTCCCCTTATGAATGGGAAAGCTGTTGAGAGGAGAATGATGGAAAATGAAAGGAAAGGGGAAGTTTGGCCATGGGAAGCCAGGTAGAAGAAAGTTGATAACAAGAGGTAACATTTTTTCAGAGAAAGAAAGGGCTGAAATACTACCTGAGGGTGACTGGTTTCTCCTCTCCTAAAGGCAGCAGCTGAGAAAGTGGGCCTGGGGAAGAGGGGTTCAGGTTCAGAATGTGATGGGCTTCTATCCCATCTCTCCATTATAACTCTGAACTTTTCTCTCAGTCTGAGAAGATCCGCTGGGGTCAGTCCGTCACCACCTTTGAGGCCCAAGAGACAACGCTCTGTGGAGATGTCCTTCTGACAGCCGCATTTGTGTCCTACGTCGGGTATTTCACAAAACGTTACCGCCATGAGCTGGTTGAATGCAAGTGGATTCCTTTCCTGAAGTCACAGAAGGTACATTGAGCATCTTTGCTAGGGGGGGAAAGCTCCAGCTTCCACAAAGGCTCCACTATCTAAACTGAGGCTCTAAGAATTCATACCGAATGGTAACGAGAGCAACATCCAAGCGTGTTTTCTTGAGTTAAGACCCAAAGTTTCAAGAGGGAAGGAGGAAATTTCGTAAGAAGTGGAAATAATATAATTAACTCACATTAGTGTCTCAGAGCTGATAAAGTGCTTTCCTCTCAAAAACACTGCAAGGGATCGGTATTATCAGTATTATTATTCCCATTCTATATTTGAGGAAACTGAAGCCCAGAATGGCACATTTTTTTTTTTTAAAAGCAATTGGGGTTAAGTAACTTGCCCAAGGTTACACGGCTAGGTTTTTGTTTGTGCGGATTAAGTGTTGGAGGCCAGCTCCGAACTCAGGTCCTTCTGATTCCAGGGCTGGCGCTCTATTCACTGCGCCACCTAGCCGCCCCTAGAATGGCACATTTTGCATGACTTCACATGTACAATCAATATCAGGCGGCTTGCCTTCCCAAGGAGTGTGGTATGGGAGGGGTGGGAGGAAGGGAGAGAATCTGGAACTCAAAATTTTGAAAAGTTAATGTTTAAAAAATTAAACTTAATTGGGAAATATTTAACAAAGTAAATAACATATACTTTTTTTTTAAAAAAAAAGAAAGTATGGCTGAACAAGTTGCATGTGGCTGAGGGTTTGTACAGTTCTGAGGACAGGATACAGATAGGCTCTGCCATATTCTGGGAGATTATGTTTGGAGCATTTGGAACTGAAATGGACCTTGGAGATAATGAGATCCAGCTCTTTCATTTTACAGGTGAGGAAACTGAGGCAAAAAGGTTACATGACCTGCCCAGGGTCACACTGCTAGCAAGTGTCTTAGGTCAGATTCTAACTCGGGAAGATGAGTCTTCCTGATTCCAGGCTGGGTGCTCTGACACCCCCTAGCTGCCCCTTCTGGCCCTACATTTTGTGTACTATGTGCCCACTAGCTAAGGGAACTTAGGGGTGATGAAGCCCAGCCCTTCATTTTATAGATGAAGAAATACAAACCCAGAGAAGTGACCTGATTTGTCTGGCAAAGTCCTCAGTGTCAGAGTGGGGATTTGAATGCTGACCCTCTGCTCTTTCTACTTAACCAAGGTCCAGAATTTTCTTGCTATGCCGTAGAACTTCTTTAGAGATGCTACAATGGCATGTTTCTGACTCCGGGAATTCAGGAGAGGTATAACTAAGGCAGGACAACTGAAGCTTTGACCCAGGGCACTAAAATTCTTGGGGGCGGAGGAGTATGTAAAAATTTGGACTGCATTCCTTCAGAAACAAGATAATTACACTAGATAACAAACCTTCCTGCAAATGGAGTTTGTCTGAGTCACTTTTATTATCTTCACTTCATGAATCTCTAAGTTGACTTAGCATATTTTGTGCTGCTTTTTTTTTTAGCACCACTAATGCAAGTTCCAGCTGTAGAATCAGAAATGTAGAGCCAGCAATGATCTCTTTGCTTTTCTTTTTGATTTAATTTCTTTAAACCCAGTTCCCTGGGGCCAGGCTCTTTTGTGGACTCCCCTTCCTGCATGTTTCCATTCAGCAGATGTCCTGTTGGACTCACTTCTCTGTGTTCTCCATCATTATCCAGAGTCCTCCCCCACCTTTTCTGTGGTGTTGAGGTGATTCAGTGGCTTCTTCCAGACAGTCCATTCATGAAGTGAAGATAATAAAAGTGACTCAGACAAACTCCATTTGCAGGAAGGTTTGTTATCTAGTGTAATTATCTTGTTTCTGAAGGAATGCAGTCCAAATTTTTACATACTCATCCGCCCCCATGAATTTTAGTGCCCTGGGTCAAAGCTTCAGTTGTCCTGCCTTAGTTATACCTCTCCTGAATTCCCGGAGTCAGAAACATGCCATTGTGGACTTTTTGTGGACTCAATTCTCCACTCCTGCAAGTGTCTCTTTCCTTCTCTGGCCTTAGCATCTTCCCTTATGAAATGAGGAGGGGGAACGAGGATCAGATTTGTGGGTGACAAAATTTAGAAGGTAGAGAACCACATGGGGATTCAGGGTGTTTTTAATGGGCTAGAACCTTGGAATGAACTTGGGATTAAAAACGATGAAGATAAATGATTATGAATAAGTGCTGATTGATTGATAGAAAAAGCAAGGTCTTCTGTTTGGGTCAATGATGGTTTCTACTAAATAAACCTGGAACACATTTGACACAGATCTTCTACATATTTGGAATCTCACTGCATGGCTGAACATGCATGAACATGTGTTTACCTGTATGTAATCCAGTCCCTCACACAGAAAGCAAGAATGAGCCTACCAGGAGCAGCTAAAGAGACTCCCCCACTACCCCCTCACTCGCAGTGAGAACACACTTTATTACAGCCTCATTATAGAATTTGTGTCTGCCTCTGTATCACTCAATAATGGTGGGTGATAGAGAATTTCTCTGTGCACTTAAAGTCAGCCCCACAATGTTGGCAGAAATGAAGGAAGCTCCCAGCGTATTGGTGGCCAACACAGAACAACAAAAGCTGAACAGGTTGGGGATATCTTGCAGTTAGCATCATTGGAGGGGACCTCCCCATTGAGATCACCAAGCTGATGGAATATCTGGATTTTAAAAAATATATTTCTAACAGCAAGCTATTTCCATATGATAAAATGTGTTGGATAATGTTATTAATAGCAAATGAGACATGAACCAGGGAGATGGTTGCTCATGAAAGGTGATACTGTCGTCACTGAAGGAATCAGATGAAAGCAAGGTTGGTTCCCTGTTCATGGTGAAGTCCTTCAGGTGCTCGCACCCGCAGATGACATTGTGAGGATTGCAGGCTCCAGAACATGGCAGAACCACCTCAAGGAGATCCACAAGCCTTCTAAATATTAAGCTTAACCACCCACACGGGACAAACCAAGAGAATGCATCATGCCTGTCAATCAGATAATTGTGAACAGCCGCAGAGGTGCCCTGCAAAAATGTTGCTAGTGGATGGGGAGCCAGGCTCAGAATTGAGTAGGGAGAGGAGAGCAGTCTGTACTCCCTCTGCCATAGAGGGAGTGTTTTTACTGACCCCTGTCTTCTCCCTGAAGTGGAAACCTCTCTTTTATGCACCAACAACCTGATGTTGATGCTTCCAGAAGGCTGGCATCCTGAGGAATTACCCAGGGCCAATGGAGAGATGCATGATAGGTATAAATCAGCCCATAACACATCACCTGCAATGGGCCAAGAACAAAACCTCTCCTAAGATGGTGTGAGGGAAATGTATGGCCAAGTCATAAAATATTGAAAGGGCCACATAAATGTTCGCCCTTATTGTCACATACTGTAAGAAATGGCATAAAGGTACATGCTTGATTTCCAGCCAAGCCTTAAGCTCTTCCCATGACCCAGACACTGTATGACATGCTGGGGATGGATGCAAAGGTGAAAGAATGACTCAGTCCCTGCCTCAAGGAGAATCAAGTCTAAAATCTAAAATGTTCACAGATGGGTGACTAAGTACAAGGTAGGATGTGCAGAGAGCAAAGGAGAGAGACCAGCACAAAGTACTTTGGGAAAGGAACAGAGGAAGATGACATGTGGGAGAGTCCAGGTGGACTTCAAGGAAGAGGAGGCACCTAGGTGAGCTCAAAGTGAGGATGGGAAGAGGCAGACACAAGGAGAGAGGGATTCCAAGCATGGGTCCCTTGGCCCAAGGAAGGTGACAAGTGACTGAGATACTGAGGCAAAGACAGTTCTTAAATACCCAGTGGCTCTCAAGCTTAGTCTTTGGCAGGCTTAGCTTCTCAGTCTGGCGTCCATGCAGTGAATGTTTTCCTTCCCAAAGTGGAAAGTTTCCAGTCATGCTGTGGAGAGGGAGAATAAGAAGGACACGCTCTCTGAGGTTTTGAACCTTTGTCTCTGGTTTTTCCCCGACTCCCTTTCTTCTCTTTGCCATGGGCCACATGCTTCCCAAAGATGGCTTTCGGTGGAACAGGGTGACAACCCATCACCTGCTGATTTCAGTGACGCTTCACCATTCAGAGAACTAGGAAGCCATTTCCTCACTTTCAAGCCAGGTTACCTGTATTCTTCTGATGCTGGCAGGACACCAGTGCCCTCTGAGGTCAGAAATTCATGCTTATTTCAACTTATTAGGCTTATAAAGAAAAAAGCCACCTTTGGAAAACTTGAAAATGATAAATTGATGTCTCCCCCCAGAACGCTGCGATAGCGAGGTGAAGGTACAGCTTTGCTGTTGGAGCACAGATAGGAAATTACTTAGTCCTAACTAAAAAAGCAAAACCAGATGAACTCCTGCTTTTTATCTTAGTGTTTGTTTTGTCATATCCCTCTTACTGGGATATAAGCTCCTTGAGGGCAGGGCAGTCTCAGTCTCATTCTTTTCCTTTTGCCCCAAGCACATAACAGTGCTAGGCAGGACAAAGGGTTGGTGGTTGGCTGTTTTTTGTTTTTCTATCACGGCCACTTCTGGGGGCAGATTTGCCTTCGCCCACCACTGAGGAACCTTCCTTCCTACCCAGCTCCAAGTACTAAAGAAAAATAGTTCAGTAAAACCCATGGATACAGGAGCCATGCCTGACAGGACATACTGTCCCTAGGGTCCCCTGCCATTTTACCAAGAGGAAGGAGAAGGGGGAAGGGAAGGAAATAAGCATTTATATGGAGCCTAATGTATACCAGGTACTTTTATCTCATTTGATCCTCACATCAATCATGGGAGGTAAGTACTATTTTTATATTCATTTTACAGTTGAGGAAACAGAAGTTGAGTGACTGGCCCAGGGTCACGTAGCTACTAAATATCTAAGTATCTACTAAGCCAGATTTCAGCTCACTTCTTCCTAAGTCCAGACTCAGGGCTCTGTGCACTATGGTGGACAGCATTTTCTACTTACTATTCTATGGAACCAAGATTGGTCACAGTTATTCATCAATCAACCAGCACACATTTATTAAACACTTACTATGTGTGCTGGACACTATGTAAGCATTAGGAACACACAGACAATCTCTGGTGTCCATTTCACTTCCATGGCCATGGTTATCGTGATTGTGGTTTGCCTGTGGTTTGCTTCCTTTACTCTACATCAATTCATGCATCTCTTCCCATGTTTCTTGGAATTCCACATACTCTTCCTTTCTTACATCATGGCACTCCTGTTACATCCGTTTCCCTTCTCATGGTCATCTACTTTCTTTATGGTTGTTTTGTACCAGATGTGGATATTCAATGACGAAATTTGTGAAACATTGCTATTTTGAATGAGGTTGAAGCCTTAAAGATGCTGATATGGGAGGGGGGAAGAAATATAGGGAAATGTGGGTGATAAAAGCAGAAGATAATACAGTTTTTTAAAAAGATGATGACTTAGGTCAATGGTATCAAAATCAAATAGAAATGGGGACCATTAAATTATACATGAGAATCTTGGCGGGCTATGTATTGACTTAGAAAAACCATGTAATGACATTATCTATGTTCTATTATATTTTTATTTATTTTGTCAAATATTTCCCAGTTCTGTTTTCATCTGGTTTGGGAGTGTTGCTGCCTCATTGGACCATATTTGTCTGACACCTCTGACTTAAGATATTTGAGTTTTGCCCTTAAATGGAAATAATAGACATTTTTTTTCCTCTATGTGAGTTCAGTTTCACTTTAGCGCTTAGAACATGTGTGTCAGCCAAATGGGAGAAGGAGAGGAAGAAAGGAATCCCCAAATCCTCCACTCCTAGCAGTGGATCCATCCCATCTGTCCATGTGAAATCATTGTGACCCTCATCACTTCTAATTTCCTGCCTGGTGGTTATGAACCTGGTTGGAAACATTCTCAATGGCCCCAAAAACCTATTTCACACAATATTGAGTCTGGAGGATTCCACACATATGAAAATAATCCTAACCAGACTGGACCATGTAGCAGTTCCCTCCATGTTTCCACTATTTCTCCTTCTGACGCTCTACCCTTCTCTATCTGTTTGAAGATAAGTCAGAATACCAACCTCTCTTTGCTGGAAGGAACCTCAGAGAAACTCCATTCTAACCTGTATCTGAACAAGCATCCCCTTATAATCTCCTCACCCAGTGGCCCTCCAAACTTTGCTTGAATACCTCCAGGGAGGGGGACTCACTGCTTCACGAAGCAGTATATGTTTCTGGGTAGCCCTCACCATTGAGAAGTCTTTCCTTACAACCAGCCTGAACCTTCCACTTTGACTTACTCTGTGGCTGAGCAAAATAAGTCCAATCCCTCTTCTCCCAGCCCCAGATGCTTACTTGCTGTGTGACCCTGGGCAAGTCACCTAAACTCTCTGCCTCAGTTTCCCTCTATCTAAAATAGGGGTGATAATAGTACCTATAACCCAGAGTTGTTGTGAGGAAAAAAAGGACATAATGTTTGTTCAAATCTTAAAGCCTTATATAAATGCTAGCTGTCCTATGATTAAATATACACACCCACATATATACTCTAGGCTTCAGTGTCTCCATTTATCAAATAAGGAGCTGGACTAGGTGGCTCCTGAGGTCTCTTCCCATCCCTAAATCTCAGGCTGTGATGAATTCAAACAATGTGTAGTGATGATGGTGGTAGCCCTGGTGATGAAGATGATGATGATGGCAGCCCAGTACCATCTAAGTAGCAGCTCTTACCCCATGTCACATCATTCAGTTGTGATAACTGCTGACATAGGCCTGGGGTAGCAGCTTATTGGATTTATGCCAGACTTAGGGATGCTTTGGAGCCACAATTTGGAAGTTTTTAATTTGAAGCATGCACCTCCCCTTGGCCTGGGCAGAAAATGGGGGGTGGGAAGTAGGGCATGGAGACCCATATACCAGTACAAGGCTGTTGCCAAGGAGGTTACTACACAATAAGCCAGAAGGGAGAGAAGGAGGCGGGGATGCGAAGGGGCTCAAACCAGCCTGGCATCAGATAGCTTCCAAGTTTAGCAGACCACTTTTGCCGCTCTGTGGTTTCTACACTATTGAAGGAGCACTGGTGCTGGTTCTGTCCCATGATATGATGTCCCTGGGCAAAGCCTTGGTTGCCTTATCCTAGTTACAACCTCATTGTGTTCATTGGCCCACAGGATGAACAGACTTTCCTTCCCCTACAGTGAGGCTCTCTTGGCTTGGGTTTCTTGGCTTGTTGGAGCAGGGTGCCTTGTTTTCTATGCTACAAACTTGACAGCTCATTACATGTGACTCTGGTCTTCAAGGTTCCCGTCCCCATCACAGCGGGCCTGGACCTGATAACCATGTTGATTGATGATGCCACTGTGGCCACTTGGCACAACGAGGGGCTGCCCAATGATCGGATGTCCACTGAAAACGCCACCATCCTTACTCATGCAGAACGCTGGCCCCTAATGATCGATCCACAGCAGCAGGGGATTAAATGGATCAGGAATAAATATGGGACTGACCTCAGAATCCTCCGTCTGGGCCAGAAAGGGTATGTATACCTGGAAACCCAAACTGCTGCATTTGTGCCTTTGAGGGGGGCTTCTCCTGGCTTCTCACTATTTGTAAGAACCAATGGCAACTTTGAAATAGAGCAGATTCCCATTCATTAATGAGCCTTCTTTTGGCCATGTGGACTAAGGGTTGGCCTTGGGTTCAAGACCTGCTTCTGATGTGTCCTGGCTTTGTGACCCGAGCTCTAGGCATCTCTGTGTGTGCATATGTTTACATCTATGTATGATGATATACATATGGAGGTGTATGTAAACATGCACACACACATATCTAGCAGACTTATTACGTCCATTATCTATATTCCACATAGTTAAGTAAGATGTGCTTTTCCAATACTTTCATCACCCATTCAACAATTTCATAAGCCAACAAGTTGCCGAGATCACCTGACATGCAAGGGCAGAGGGAGCTCATTCCAGCAATGGAATCCCAGGGCAGCGCCCAGCCTCATCCTCATGAACTTGGGAAGGCAGTTGGTGTTGAGCTTGTCACTTTCAGTCACCTGGCTGTGAAGCAAGGTTGGTGTTGGAGCAAGATGCGCGTGGGCCTTCTCAGACCCAGGCCAGGAGGGTGCAGTGCGGTGGCCCCTCCTCCAGGCGTGTGCACAGTGCATTGGAGCCAAGCGCTGTGGATGCAGCAAAACCTGTTTTGGTTTTGGGGATGTAGTGAACTTCCAGTGAGGAAAGTCCCTTCACGGATGCAGGCAAGCACCTGTGCTGTCATTTCGAGTCTTAAAGAGTTGCCAATAGCACTGAGAGGTTAAGTGGTTTATCCAAGGTCACTTAGCCACTATGTGTCACACGTCTTCTGACACTGAGGCCATCCTGCTTTCTGCTTTGGTGCACTACTTCTTTTGTACCACATGTCCAGATCTAAATCTCATCTGTGGCATGGCCCATTCCTGGCCCCCACCAGAGCACAAGCTCTTGCAGGTCCCACCATGCTGGATAAGGATAGAGATAGGGACTGGACCAGAGAAGGGACTCCCAGAAGGGCAAAGTCCCAGAGGCAGGCCCCTCAACCCAAGGCTTCCTGCCTTTGAGGCTGGCTCCTTACATAAGCTGGAAGGGCTTCCAATATGGCCCCAGCGATGATGGAGGTGGTACAAAACCCAAAGGTATCAATAAACATTTTGTTCAAAGAACCACCTTGTGGGATCACCAAGCTTGAAGGAGCCTTCGATGCCTCCCACCTAGCAAAGCTTGTCATTTATTATTCTGGCCCCTGCAGAACCAAGGCAAAGGCTCTGCCAGACTTTCCTTCTTAATCTAACTTCTCCTTCTGATATTTTTTTTCATTGATACATTGACTCCTTAGCTCTTCATTAAAATGTGTCTTAATTAAAATTATCTACTAAAACAATTGAGGGGCCATCCCAGCTAAATTCAGAATTGACCTCAGATTGATGCCTTTTTCTGTCTTAGCAGTTCTTGGGGAAGATCTACTAAAGATGAAGAGGGGTTTCTACCTGGGCAGTGATGGGAGGGAACCCACTGACACATGGCAAGTACTAGAAGCACTCTAATAAGTCCCTGTGACGGCAGTTACCATGGCCCTATCATTATAATGAGTGGATTTCTGAAGACACTTTCAGCTCTAGTGACAGAGTCTGTGTACATTTATAAATGGAACCTGCCTTGAGTGTTTCTAATAATATTTGCCTAAATACCTAAAATGAAGAATGAAATGCATATTTGGCCATGGTCAATGTGAGGATTTGTTTTGCTTGATTATGAAAATTTGTTACGAGGATTTCCTTTTTCCTTCCTCCCCTTTAGTGGGGGTGGGGTGGGGGTGGGGAGGAACAAATCCTTATTCATTGAAAAAATAAAATTTAATCAAAAATTTAAGGCCAATATGGCACAACTTTGTATCCCCCACTGAAGTGTGATGCCATATTGGGCTACCAAGGCTGTGCCAGTGAAATTAAGCAAGTTTAAAGGGCTTCAAATGGGGGCCTGGTAATAGAGAGGTAGACTAGCTCAGTACAGAGAAGGCCTCAGGTGGTGCCCATTAAGGTAAGCTTGCTTAGGGGAGGCTTGCTTTTCAAGAAGACTGACACCTTTTGCTACTATGTAATTAAGCAGTGGATCATGAGGGTTGTGATGCCCTCTGACCCTGAAGAAGGGTGTATATATACTCTGAGGTTAGCATTTTCCTTTGGGACTCACTCATTGGAAAAGTGTTCTTGTGATTTGACCAGATGAGACTCTGGGTAGCCTTAAAGGAGCCCTCCAGCTTTGAAAAACCCAGATGTTGGTGCTTCTGTCTCTGATAACTATGTATATATATTGCCTTGGTCAGACAGTTGGAGCTGTCTATTGATCTGTGCTAATTTTCTCAGACAGAAGTCCGGTCTGTTGGTATTTATTTCTCTGCTTGTATTGTCTTTGTTTGGATTTTCTCTGAAGTTCAGGGTACTGACATTTCCCCTGAACTAATGAATGTAATTAAGAAGAGTGTTGACCCCTTGAACAGCTGTCTTTCCTAGTAAAGCAGATCTGAGAGCCTGTGCTAGCAGCCATGCTGGGGATGTCCCAGAGATGCAGCCCCATCTTCTTCCTTTCACAGGAAGAAGACTCTGGGGATGGTGACTGCTCCTAAAGGCAATCTACCAAGTGTTAGGACAATCGCAGTCTATTTTTGTAGAGTGTGTGACCATAACCATAACGAAGTCTCTTAAAGTATAGCTTTTTCTCAGCTTGTTGTTGGCGTTGCCCCATTATAAATGCCTCCCCTTTAATGCAGAGGGACTGTAGGTCAAGTTTTTCTTTATTTTTGAGAATGAGCCTTTCCAGTTCATAGTTTCAATTCTTGCTGAATCCCCAGGTTTTTGGATGCCATTGAAAATGCTTTGGCTTTTGGAGATGTCACACTCATCGAAAACCTGGAGGAAACAATTGATCCAGTCCTTGATCCACTGCTGGGGAGGAACACGGTGAAGCGAGGGAAGTGAGTATCTTTGTGTCCCTCAGATATTCTAGATTTGAGTCAAATTATCTGGGTCTGGGTCTTCCACAACCATGGGAGTTTTACATGGGAATTTCAGTTTCATGACACCGATGGTCCCCAAAGCCATGCCGTGACTGGCCCGGAGACTGAGTCAAGCTCTCCTCTGCATTTGAAATGCTGGAAAAGAGGTGAAAATGCAGGAATTATTTTAAAAGATATTTTAGGAGGGGATTCTGGGACGCTCTACCAGCATTTTGTCTGAGAAATTAGATGCCTTGTCAGATGTCTAGATTGCCTCTTCATTGGTTTATGTAAGGAGTCACAAGAATGGGGAAGCCCTCAAGTGGGAGGGAGTGGTTTCCCATAGGACCATTCTGCTCTCATGCCCAATGACTCACAGGAGCATCAAGCATTCCCCAGAGCATTTTCCCCAATGGACCAATGGGGATGGACATTCTAGGTCTCATATCAAAGAAAGCCTAAGTGTGGAGCTAGAGTTTATCTAGAGTTTATCTCACCTTCTGGCACCAAAAGAGATCATAGGTTTAGAGGTAGAAGAACTTTCGGGGTTATCTAGTCCAAATCCTCCTATCCGCTCACAGTCCCACAGGTATTAGTAAGTAGGAGGGCTCACCCAAGATTGCACAGTCAGCAACAACTGCAAGATTTGAACTCGGGTCCTGATTCCAACAGCTGTATTCACTTTCCCCATTTGTCTCCCTCATCTTGCAAATAGACAGAGAATCAGCACTACTTGAACCAAATAGGAGATGGAGCTCACTATTATATTCCTTCCTTTTTCCCTTCTCTCCTTTTCTCTCACCTAGTTGTTGTTTGGACACACACACACACACACACACACACACACACACACACACACACACACACACATCTTTCTCCTTTGAGTTCTCTCTAATATCCAGTCAATATTAGTGGAAACAGACTGACTTAAACATAGCCCCATTAGTGGATTTACACAAGAGTAACCACTTCTCTTTTAAGGATCCTGTAACTGATTAGTAAATTATTTATTGTGAAAGGTACGATGCATAAAGTCAATCTGTTTGCAGTGACTGACAAGCTATAATTGTTTAATAAACCAGCATGCACTCAAACATAAATTTAGAATAGCTTAATAAGCCATTTGACAAATTCCTGCCACCCTTAACATAAAGTCATCATAATTGCAAGCACTGCTGCTGTGTTAAGAACGTATTGTTGCAGGATGCAGCACCCCCAGAAGGCGATGCTCTTGAGGAGAGGCTTTTCTGGGGGCAGCAACATCCACTCACTCCTTAGCTCATCTTGTTTGATTCAGTCTCAATAATGTGACTGGGGGAGAATGACCTCAGATTCTCCTCTTTTCTCTGATTTCTTTGAGTTTTGGCCAAATGGAGACTCCTAGTGGGATGGGTAATTGGGACAAAAAAAAAAAACAACCTAAGATTAGTCAAAGATCAACACGGGGCAGCATCATGAAGACACCATGAGAAGAGAAGAGGCATGGGGTCTCAGTGGTCCTTGAAGAATGAGTTACCTTGGTCTTCCTGTAAGAGCCTAAGTTTGTGCCCACCTTCCCCCAGATTCTATGTATATTTGTAGGAGAGTGTGCCCCAGGGAATATTTGATCGCTACAGTTCTATGTTGATATCTTAGTGAACAGATAAATAAAAAGAAGTCAAGCATGTATTAACTACTTACTGTATGCCTGAAACTGTGCTAAGTGCTGAGAATGCAAATACAAGCAAAAAGAAAGACAGTCCCCGCCCTCAAGGAAAGGCAACAAATAATAGGGAGCTGAAAATAGAGGAGGATGAGAACTCTGCACAGGAGCAGAGTCAAGAAGTATTCCAGTGAGCCATGGGTTGGACTGGTTCTGGAGTAAGAATAGCTGGTGCAGGAACTTTCTCAAATGGAAATTCTAGGCAAGAACTCGCCAATCAGAAGAGACCGTGGGGTGGAGGTATTGTGAGCATGATGAGTCTGCTAGGTCAGAAGTGGAGCAGTACTCAGGGGAGTCATGGTCTCACATAGGGGTAGGGTTAGTCAGAGGCACAAATGCCTTTGTTTTGTGCTAATTGTGTCTACTGACCAACTATGAAAGATGAGCTCACTGATGGGGGCCCATGAGCAAGCGTTGGAGGTGTATGGACTCATAGGTATTTGAAACTTGAGAGAAGCCCCTGGGGATCCAGTATGTAAACCTATGTATCAAGTTGAGAAGGCAGCCTAGATGGTGGGAAATATAGTCTAATCTCATTTTACAGATGGGAAAGCCAAGATTCAGAGAAGAAAAATGATATGCTCAGGGTCATGTAGGTAGTAAATGACATAGGTGAAACTTGAATTTCGAGTCTGTGCCTTTGAAACCAGCGCTCAGGGCACTGGAAAAAGCATGTCCAAAGACACCTGGGTAGGAGATAGGTGTAACCATCCAGGAGGAAAAGCAAGTAGATGAACATTCCACCCTCTACTGTTGATTCCCCCAATCAAGTGTAAACCCTTTAAGGGCAGGGATTATTCCTCTTCTATTATGGTATCAAGTGCCTAGCCCACGGCAGGCATTTAATAAAGTCCCATTGAGTACTTTCACACCCTGCTTCTTCTTTCAGACCTTTGCTGAGTAGGAGGTTGTCTGACCACTTCTCTTGTGAGCTTGTAAATCTAATAGCCCCAACAAACAATTGTTATTCTTGATGTCTTTCCCTTAGAGACTTGCAGTTGATGATGCTTTGCCCCCCTCCAAAGTCTAGATGGAGCTTTGTTTTCCCTTGTTTTTCTCCTTTTTAAGTTTCAGTTACTAGTGGTTGTTGTTTCAATAGCTGACATTTGTTTTTCCTTCCTAATAACACAAGTCGGGGAAGATAGATACAGGCGTAGTCCAAAAGTTAAAGTTCATGAATAATTGGAATGTTGTGGAGTATGGGGTAATGAATACTAATTACTCCTTTCATGTGTGACAGCTCCCCAAGGACCAATCCATCAGCCCAGACTTTCATTTGGTTCTGGTAATGGTTTCATCAATAGTACATTAATTCTGTATTTGAAAAGATATACAGTGGGACCTGACCCACACAGTAGATACCACTGTCATAAAGCAGCTACAGTCCAACAACAACGGGGTAATTACAAATAATTAAATCCACTGAGCTTCAGACAATCCTAATTCTAAGTAAAATATATTTTATGGTGTCAATCGACAGAAAACATGGTGGGGAAGATTTATCAACATGTCCTCTTTCCAAAGCAAATTTGCTGGCTTTCACACATGAGGACTCAAAGAAGTTACTTCATAGAACAAAAAGTTCTATTTTTTTCACTCAGTTCAAGAGTTCCAATTAACAAGATAAGACTGTGTTAGGTGCTCTCTTCATGGAAGGCACTGGGGGTTCAAAGATAAATCAGCCCTGCCCTCAAGGATCTTACATTCTTCTGGAGAATGGGAAGTAGTGAGAGATGTACAATATATTAAGTAGATACAAAAGAATTTAATGAGGCAGAGGACACTAAGAAAATTGTGGCAATAAGGCTTCTGGGAGGAGGTGGCTTAGCATTTGAACAGTGAATGAAGTCAGGAATCCAGAGACTCTGAGGTGAAGGGAGAGAGTGTCCTAGGCATGGCTGTCCTAGACATGGCTGTACAGAGGTTGGGAATGAGATATTTAATTCAGGGAAAATCAAGGGTGAAGGGGAGTGATGTAAAATTAGTCTAGAATAGTAGTCTGGAGGCAAAAGCCAGGCTGAGAGTTTGAGGGGGAAGGGGATAAGTATATAAGTAGCACCTACTATGTACCAGGCATCATGTTAAGCTCTGGCCCTATATTATCTCATTGGATTATTTTCATTTGTCTAATTCTTTCTACGATCTCCATCCTTTAACCTCCTAACACTAGAATCAGGCTATTCTGATGTTTCAATCCAACCAGTTGTACCTTATTCCAGAATCCCTGGAAAACCAGTTTAAACTTGAATTTGGGCAGTGAATATTTGGAATTTCTTAGGTTTCAAAAGCTAATTTTTCCTTTTTGCTTAATGTACCATTTAATGAACTCATTAAAATAGTGTGTACTTAAAATGAATCCCTAAGCTCACTAATGGAAGCAGTCATTTTTGATCATGAGCATCTAAATTTCCTTTTTGTGGAAATATGTTCAAGGCTCTCTATGCCCTGTGAGTTGGAGGCTTTATTTTACTTCCCCTTCAGTGGACAGGCTTCACAGGTCAGTTCAATACAACAAGCAAAAGATCCTCCTGGGGCCAAACATTGTGCTGACCTCGGGGGATACAAGACAACGGTCAGACAGTCCCTGCCCTTGAAGAGTTTACATTCTTTTAAAGGGAAAAAACAGGTCCATAAATAAAGAAAATTAGAATGTATGCAAAGTCATTTCTTGGGTAACCGACTCTAGCAAGTTGTCCTGGGACTGGTCAAAGCAGGCTGTTGTAAATGATAATATTTGATAAAAATACCTAATGTAATATCTAATCTGCTCCTCACAACAGTCCTGGGAAGTAGATGCTATGATTATCCCCATTTTACAGATGAGGAGTCTGAGACAGACAGAGGTTAAATGAGAAAGAACACCCACTCACTGTCACCACCACCACCATTACATAGCACTTACCAGATCTGTGCCAGGCTCTTAGATGGTCACAATTCATACTCCCTGAATTCTGTATTTGTTGTTGTGTTAGTTCCTAAATGTTTTTCCCTTCTTTATATTTACCCTGCTTATCAACCTTCATAGTATCCCATTCCATTGTCATTCTCTCTCTACCTCACTTCCAAGGATCCCCGTTTCTCCACTCAAACAACTGTAACCCTGGGCCCTTTCAGCATCTTGCTGGATGGTTGCCACAGCCTCCTGATTGGTCTCTGCCACCATTCCTTTCTCTACACAGTCACCAGAGGGATCACCATAAAGCACAGGTGTGACCGTGTCATGTCCTCTATTCAGTCAACTCCAGATATGAGCTCCTTGGTTTGGCATTTGAAGTCCTTTGTAATCTGACACCAACATGCCTTCCTGGCCTTACTTATCCTTATTCTCTTTCTGGCCATTCTGGCCTTCTTACTGTTCACCTCACACATGACACACCATCTCCCTTTGCCTCACAACAATCTGGGAGGGAGGTCCTATTGTTGTCCCCATTTTAAAAATGAGAAAACTGAAGCAAAAAGAAATCATACATCTTGCCCACCCAGCTAGCATCTGAGGCTGGATTTGAACTGAGGTCTTCCTGATTCCAGGGCCAATGCTTTATCTATTACTCCATCTATCTGTCTCCATGGATCTGGCAGCATTGAATTGCATTGTTTTTCATTCTCTTGTGGGGAATTATCTTCTGATGGATTTTTTAAAAAGTCCATGACAAGGTAAAACACCTACACCCACATGTCCAGTAAGTGTGATGTGTGCCTGGAATCCTATGAGAATTTAACCCAAGAGCGCTGAACTGAGAATCAGAAGAGTTGAGTTCAAATCCCAGTTCCAAACCTTCCCTGGTAAGCTGCTTCCTCATCTGCAAAGAGGAAACAATTTGTGGATGGACTCCCCCAAGGTGGCTTGGCGGGAAGGGCTGCCCCATGAGGCATGAAATGGCAGGACTGGGGTTTTGTCACTGACTATCTCTAACCTGAAAGGAAAATGATCAAGGAGATGTTTGGGTTTTTTTTAAGCTTTGACTTTGTTTTCTGTACAAAAGTACCTGGAGACCACAGATTGCATGTGTGTGTGCATGTGTGTACGTATGCATGTGCATGCATGTGCGTGCACATGTGTGTGGATGTGCGTGTGTGCACATGTGTGTGCACGTGCATGCATGTGTGTGTTCATGTGCATGCATATGTGTGCATGTGCGCGTGTGTGCACGTGTGTGCGTGTGTGTGTGCCTGTGTGGGTGTGTGTACGTGTGTGTGTGCATGTGTTCCCCTTGGATTGGAGAGCCCTTTCTGCCATGAGGCACATTCATTCTTACCTGTTTCCTTCTATTCAGGACTTTGCTCCTTGCCCTGAGCACCCTGCCAGCTGGGTGGTTTTCTGCCAAAACCTTTCTTCCCAAGCTTGTCTTGACCAAGGCCCCACCTGCTGAGGTTGCTAAGTAACTGCTCCTCACCTCCATTTCCCTCATCCGGGCCATTCTGTTGCTTTCCCTCCCTAGCGGCTGGAGGTCACTAGTCCAATTGAGACCCCTTTAATTTGAAGCAGCAGGGCTAGCCGTGAGGCTTTTAGAGGTCCATTGAAAAGTTTCTTGTGTGAGAGCACACGTGTTTGGGAGGAGAGGCAGCTCCCTCTGCCCCTCGTGGGTGGGTTTTATTGAATTTACTGGGAAGTCCCCGCCTGCTTCTTTACCTGTATAGAAATGCCCTGAAAAGTATTGTCAGACTGTGTGTGCCATTTTTTCCATCAGGAAGTTGTTTAAAGGTCATTCAGTATTCTTTTTAGCTAAGTGAAAACAGGCCCAGAGGTTGTGGCTTGCCCAGGGTTACACAGGAACCATCTGAGGCAGGATTCAAACCCAGATCTTCTAGACTCCCAGTCCAGAGCTGTCTCCACTGCCTCACACTGCCCTTCCCCATTGAGTGTTGTTGGCTTTGGATCATTAGATTTAGAGCTAGAAGGTACTCTAGAACCATTAGGTCCAACCACCTCATTTTACTGATGAAGACAGTCTGCAGAGGTCAAGTGGTTTGCCTGGGGTGGCATGGCTAGTGTCTGTGACGAGATGGGTCTTCTGGCTTCAAAGGCCAATGCCTTCTCTGGTGTAGCCACTGAGTCCCAATCTCTCTAGTGCCAGAGAGGCTCTCTCCTCTCCTCTGATTATTGGAGAGGTACGTGATGGCTGTTTTCTACAGATGGGGAAGCTGAGGCAAAGTAGAAGGGCAAGTCACTTTAATCATTTGGGCCTCAGTTTCCTCATCTGTAAAAAATGGGGAGGTTGGAGAGTAGTCATCCTCTAGCCTCTTCATGAAGATCTCCAGCATGCAGAGCCAGCTACCTCCTTAAGACAAGCCATTACACACTGGGATCATTCTCATTGATGGAAAGTTTTTTTCTTACAATAAGCCTACAGTATGGTGTGGCTGCCAAGAAACCTATGGAATCCTGGGCTTTGCTAAGTGAATTCTGGTGTCCAAGAGCAGGGAAGGTGACAGTCAGTCCCTAGGGTTCTCAGCCCTGGTCTGACCCCAGCTGGAGTCTAGTGTTCCCTTCTGGGGCCATGTTTTAGGATGAACCAGAAAAATTAGAGGGCCTCAGTTACTGCCCTATGAGACTTGACCAAAAGACTCAGAGGAGGAGACTGATGAGGGTCCTGAGAGCTGACCCCAAGTGTCTGAGGGGCTCTTTCTGCAGCAACAAGAGGGCAAGTCTAAGAGAAGCAGGCAGAGTGGCCAAAAAGAAAAGTGAGGCAGGACAGACTTCCCAACAGTGAGAGAGATATCCAGGTGGAATGGGCTGCCTCCGGGAAGGTCTGCCCTCACTGAAGGTCTTTACTCCAAAGCCTAAAGACAATTGGTAGGTTGTAGGAAACCATTTGTTTGGTCGGGCAAGCACAGCATAGATCCTTTGAGAGTGTTAGAAAGATGGGGAGATGGGGGGCGGGTCTTGAGATCATACCCCATGAAGATCAGGTAAGGAACTGAGCCTTGTTTAGCCAGAAGAAGAGAAGATTCTCTTACTACTGATTCCTTAGCATGCCCAAAGGGCCGTCCTGCTTGGCCCCAGAGGGCAGAAGGAGAAGCAGTGGACGGGAGGTGTGAAGGCAGATGTAGACAAAGGCAGAATCCCTGAGCTCCCAGGGATCTCGAAGCTTCATTTTGCTTGGCCACTGTGGGTAGCCGCTGCCATGAAAAGAACAGGGAGGTCATGGTGAGAGTCATCTTGGAAGGCGTGAGGCTGAGGACCACAGGTTTGGCAGGGCACGGTGCCTGGGGCATGTACATGCTTAACCTCTGACCCTATGATTCTGTGTAAAGGTCGGTGTCCTGTATGATCCTCCTAAAGAAGGCTGGCACCAATTCAGCGGATCAGTAAACAGTTGGCTCCCACTACATGCAAGGCCTTATGTCCAGGATACACATGCACAATCCTACTGGCCCTGCCTTCGAAGGGGGGTGTGCTCTGGGTCATTTTTCCACATGTGGAGAAAGCTTAGAGCAAAATTATCCAGCTTCTCTAGTGTGGTCCCCTTAACTGTAAGGCTAATAACAAAAGTCAGGGCTCTGGACTTGCGGTCAGTGAACAGCACCCAAGGTCACTGGTAGCCTGGGATTGTGGGAAGACAATGGGACCAGGGTCAGGAGCCTTTGGTGCTAGTCCCAGTTCAACCACCTATAGCTAGAGGCATGACCTTAGACAGATCACAGACGCCTTCCAGGGCCATGCTTCCTGATCAACCAAATGACCAGATCAGGGTCAGGGTCGTAGGTTTGGATCTAGAAAGGACCCTCAGATCATGGGTCCTCTTGTCCTGGCCCCTCCTTTTACAGAAGAGGAAACACAAGAGAAATGAAGTGACTGGCCCAAGGTCATACTGATGCTAAATGGTGGAGTTGGGGCTTGAGCACAGGTCTCTGTCTCCAGGTGAAGCTCTTTCCCCAAGGACTCTCCGCATTCTCCGCCAGATCTAAAGTCTGGGCAGAGAATGTGTCACTCATTAGCCATGTGATCTAGCAAACTAGCCCAGCACAGCATTTGTCCTAGAGGTGACAAAGATAATTTACCAAACCTTCCTAGACAACCCGAGAGGCATCTCTCCTCCTTGAGAATGTGCCCTGACCTGGAGTCCATCCTCCCACTTTCTCTTTCTTACCCGTCTCTCCCTTGACTTTGTCCAGCCTTGGAGCCCCTGGGCTGCTCCCTCCAGCCTCGACGTCATAACCTTTGGATAAATGTCTTTCACAAAAGCGTCATGGCCATTCTGCTCTCCCTTTCCCACCCCTCTGCTTAATACAGTTGTTGCTTAAATCCTTCAAATCGCAAGAGAGCATTCTCGGTCTGTTTAATTTTCCCGGCCTGGCAATTAACAAAAAATTAACCTAGCAGCAATGATAAAACGCACTGGGTCATTATGCATTTTTTGTCTTTCATAGACCATAAACATACCAATTGAGGATAATTGATTATCCCCAGGAAATTTTTTAAAAAATCACAAAACTATGAAATAGTGTTTCAGAGCAAGCCTTAAAATGGGGATTTATAGCCAGACCAGCCCCTTCTTCCACTCCTGGAGCATTGGGCCCTTGGCATGATCTGACCCCTCACAGGACGGGCTGCCCTTTCTACCTCCTCTAGCTCAGGCTGTATTTCGGGAGGGAGGCTGCTGAGTCTGTCTGAAGGTGAAGGAGAGAACATCTTCGCCCCAGCTGGCTCCTCCTAGCTATGTTCTGTCTTTGCGTTTCACTCTCTGGGCATCGGGACTCATTCAAACAGTCAGAGAATCTCAGAGTTGAAAGGGGCCTCAGTGACCTAGGCCTAGTCCAGCCCACACCAGAGCAATGGGCTTTAACCAACAGTTGGTCATCCAGCCTTGGATTGAATACCTCTCATGATGGGGAGCTCCCCATCTCCTCAGGAGGAAGCCCATTCTGAGATGACCTTGTGGTTGCTAGGTTTGTTCTAGTTCAGGACTAACCTCTTTACCCATTCTACCCACTGGTCCTGGTCCCGCCTGTGGGGAAGGATGAATCTATGTGTCTCTTTGACCCAGTCCCCTCCAGACAAGTGAAGACAAGCATCATTTCCCCACGAGTCTTCAGGTCTTTAGGGTAAACGTCCCCAGTTCCTTCAGACAATCCTCCCAGGCCTAGGACTCATGGCCCTTATTGGCCTAACTGCCCTCCTCCGGACACTGTGACCTATCAAGGACCTTCCTCAGATACGGTGCACAAAATCGCCCCTCCTTGTGAGGTGAAGCATGTATCTTTTGCCAAGCTACCCCAAAAATCAGAGCTAGGGAGAATTTTGAGGGTGTGGGTCTTGATTCCTAAGATAAAAAGTTTACTGTACTCATTAATTCAATCAGCAAACATTTCTGAAGCACTTACCACATGCCAGGCACTATCCTGGGCCCTGGGGACACAAAGACAGGTAAGAAATTAACTGACATGCCAGACGGGCCCATAAAGTGACCTTAAAGGACAAATCCACAGCACTCCCATTCTACAGAGGAGGAAACTAAGGCAGTGGAAGTTAAGTGACTTGTCCAGGGTCACACAGATGGTAAGTAGATGAGGCAGGATTGGAACTCTGGGCTTCCTGTCTCCAGGCCAGTGCCCTATCCCACCTTGGGGACTCATGCACTTGGCAGGTCCTGTGAGGTGTATAAAGCCTCCTTGAGTGTCTGACTGCAAGTCCCGGACAGGGCCAAAGGCTGAGGCTGAATCTGTGTACATGCCCACCCACCCCTCAGGTTCATCAGGATTGGGGACAGAGAATGTGCGTTCCACCCAAGCTTCAGGCTCATCCTGCACACCAAGCTGGCCACCCCTCACTACAAGCCTGAGCTCCAGGCTCAGACCACCCTGCTGAACTTCACTGTTACCGAGGATGGGCTGGAAGCCCAGCTTTTGGCAGACGTGGTCAGTGTGGAAAGGCCTGATCTGGAAAAACTCAAGGTAAGAAAGGAAAATGCAAGCCCTGAGTGTGTAAAGAGAGCATGGCCTAGAGATGGGGGTTCAGCGGATCTGGGAGCAAAGGAGATCTGTGTTCAAGTCCTGACCCTGGCCCACACTAACTGTGTGACCCAGAGCAAATCAGTCAGCCTCTCAGGCAACTCCCCAGGACAGGAAGGTGCCCACCTCATTTTAGAAAGGAGTTCCCTCTCCAGGGAGATGGCAGGTGGGCTAGGTCTGTCTGGACATTGAAGGCCAGGCAGCATTCAGACCAACAAAGAAGGGAGAACATGGCTCCTTGGCCAATGTGGGCCAAGCAGAGTTTATAAAGTGGGTGATAAGGGGGCTCAGCAACATGCAGTCACAAACTTGGAGTTGGGAGGGACCCTGGAGACCTGAAGATCACAAACTGGGAGCTGGACCGGGCCTTCAAGGTCATCGGGCATGGTGATTGACCAGACTGTGGCCCAGACAGGTGACTGGTCCAAGGTCACATCACCAGCCAGATCAGGTCATTTCATTGGTCCAACTACCAGTGACCTGCCTCTCCAGGCAGGATGACAGAGCCTCCCCTTCCCCCCCCCCCCTTTCTTCTTTCTGAACTTTTGTTAGTCCATTCTAACAAAGCAGCAAAATGACTTTAAGATTGAGCTGAAGCGGCTGGAAGACGACCTCCTCCTCCATCTGTCCACAGCAGAGGGAAGCTTCCTAGACGACACTGAGCTGGTGGAGAAGCTGGAAACTACCAAGTCAACAGCGGCAGAAATCGAGCTCAAGGTAGGCTCCTGGGAGGCGGGCAATGGGCAGAGCAGTGCTGTAGGGGCCCCGGGGCCGCCGAGCCCAACCTCTCAGTTCTGCATGTGGGGAAACTGAGGCTCAGAGAGGGTAACATCAGAAGGGGGCTCTGAGCCCGGGTCCTTGCAGTGTCCATCACAGACAAGGCGCTGACTTGTGTGGGTGCACGGGGTGTCTTCTCACCAGCTTCTCCTGACACTGAGGAAATCACAGGTCCAGTCCCTGTCAGTATAAGTGTATAGATTCATGTATGAATATGGGTACACATCACCACATGTGTATTAACACCATATAGACATATATACCGTGTATATATATACACACACATGTATTTAGAGAGATTTTTAAAATGACCACATTTTATAGTTTTCTAATTGGTATTCTCATCTTGATCACTGAATTTGAATAGTACATATGTGTGCATATATATATACACACGTATACATTAATATGTAGACATATGCACGTGTATACATATGTGTATGTACATAGGTGTTTGAAGTTAACACTCCAAACAAGAAAATCTGCATTCTCATCTTGAGTATCTAATTTCAGTGATTCACATCTGTATTTATGCATGTATATGCATACCCCTTTGGGCTTTAGTTTCTAAGGAGAGAAAAATAGGCAGAGATACAAAGAGAGAGACAGACAGAGGCAGAGAGACAGAGAGAGAGATAGGGATAGAGAGACAGAGACAGAGAGAGGAGAGAGAGAGAGAGACAGAGAGAGAGAGAGAGAGAGAGAGACCGAGAGACAGAGAGAGAGAGAGAGACAGAGAGACAGAGACAGAGAGACAGGGATAGAGAGACAGAGAGAGGAGGGAGAGAGAAAGAGAGAGACAGAGAGACAGAGACAGAGAGAGACAGAGACAGAGAGAGACAGAGAGATCGAGAGACAGACAGAGACAGAGAGAGAGAGTAGCATTTAAACCCACTTCTGACATTCACTGCCCATGAATCCTTGGGCTTGTCCTTTAATTTCCTGGAACCTTAGCTTCCTCATCTGTAACCTAGGTGGGTGATGTCAGAGGGCTTCTGTTATGATGGAGGGTGAGCTCCTGATTGGTGCCAGTCAGACTCGCAGGCCTCTGGGGTCCTGTCCAGCTCTGAGATGCTATCAAATCTTCCTGGGATGGCCCATTGTTCAGGAGAATGTGTCCTGGGGTGTCTGGGCCTTGGAGAAAAGAAGCAAAGGTCTGGAGGGAGGAGGATTGTCAGCAGGATACAGACAGGCCAATGGTTCTGAGGCCTGAGCCCTCACCCTCACCCTCCCCAGCCCCTACTAGGGCTCCCAAGTGCCCAGCTGCTGCCATGGTTTTGCAGGCCAAACACAAATTTTCCAGAATACTGAATTTTTAAGAATCCCAACACTGAAGTTGGAGACCAGGCAGGCCCCCAGACACATCTGCCTCAGTCTCCATGGGAAGGCACAAGGTAGTACAGAAAGTAGGATCCTAGCTTTGAAATCAATTTTAAAAATCAGATAATTTCTGAGTTAGAAGAGTTCAGAGGCCACGAAGTCTTTCCTGATGTCTCCCCTGCGACATCCCTCTGGAGTGGCATCCAGACTGCTCTGGGGAGGGGGCACCCAGCGGTCCCTAAGGCAGCTCATTCCCCTGCAGGACCACTCTGATTGTTAGAGACTTTTCCTAACATAAAAGCCTAAATCTGCATCTTCACAGGGCTTCTAGTTCTGCTGCCCTCTGGGACCAAGAGGAACAAGGCTAATCCCTCTTCCAAGTGACAGGCCTTCAAATCGGGGAGGACAGCTCCCATGTTCCCCACCCCCCAGTTATTCTCTTCCATTGTCCTGCCTCTGGGAGGTTCCAGACATCCCTGTCTATTGTACATCACCGTGTTCCCTCTTGGCACCCCCAGGATTAGACAGATCTGCAAAAAAGACTCCAGGCAGAGGAGGGGAAGGGCTTGAAGAAATATGATGTCTTTGATCAAAATCTAGTCCTACTATTACTCAAGTAGAAATGAATGAGCCAGCTTCCTTTTATGTCGGCTCTGAATATGCCTAGAGGCTAACCCACAGGCATAATCTAAAGACAACTCTCTGGGAGTTTGGCTTCTGAACCAAAGGAGATGGTCAGGGCTGATAGAAAAGCTCTTTTTTTTCCTTTTTAGTCTAGTGTGGTTATTGGATGTATTTACTGTTGACCTTGGTTAGACTAGAACACCTTGTTGGCCAATAAAGTTGTTTGGCATAGAACTGATCCAGTAGGATTTTAATAGGCATTCCTGGGTCCAAGGAACTTTTACAGGCCAAGGCTGGCCAAGGCAGAGGCCCCTTTAATCTGCCCTCCCTTTCCCCGGGCAAATGGCAAACAACCGCAGTAACAAAATCAAACTTGTTTCCTTTCTGTGATTTCATACTCCCAGTAGATTTGCCCTTTCCAGCGTGGACCTTCCTACCAGGAATAGAGATTGTAGCTTCTCTGTGCCTACTCACCTTGTATGCCACAACATAAACAATCAAAATGAGAACCTGTGAGGAAGACCTGAGATCCTTCATAGCTGTGTGATCCTGGAAGTCATTTTGCCTCTGCTTGCCTCAGTTTCCTCAACTGTAAGATGGGGATAGTAATAGCATGCACCTCCTATGGGTTGTTCTGAGGACAAAATGGTTATTTTTATTATTCTCTAAAGCCAGAAGCAGCCGCCTAATCCATCCCCCTTCATTTTACAAAAGAGGAAACCCGGGCTCCGAAGTACAAGGGACTTATCCCTGGTCGCATTTGAGCCCGGGTGCTTTGATCCTAGGACCTGGGTTCTTTGCTCTGTGTCAACTGCCTTCAACATTTCTAGCGGTCAGACCTACCCTCCATTTCTCTCACCACTCAGCTTAAACAATAACCGTGTGTGTGTGAACATGTGAATACATCCATCTCTGAGATACTCCGGCTTCTGGACTCTGTCCATGGTCCATATTTGATGTCTGTCCAGATCTCATTTCAAATATGGCGCTTCCTGCTTCAGGTCATGACAGGAGGCACCAAGAGTCATCTGATTTGTTTTTTAAATGTATCCCAACCCAGGTGGCTGAAGGCAAAGAAAACGAAGCCCAGATCAATGCAGCCAGGGACTGTTACAGGCCAGTGGCGGGACGGGCGGCCCTTTTGTACTTTGTCCTCAGCGACCTCCGCAAAATCAACCCCCTCTATCAGTTCTCTTTGAAGGTAAGGTCATGTTTGCTGGAGCCCTTGTAAAAGTTGGGCATGTTAGCATGCTTCCCTCTGGAAGCCCAAGGCTTGCTTTTACAAAGCAGAGGCCCTGTGTGGTGTGGAAATAGCTCCTCTGCCCCCTCCCCACTTCTGCTTCCTACTCTCATCGCTATTTTCCATTTCTATTTTTCCACAAAGTAAGTCTGCTAATTGCACTTGGGACAACAAAAGAGGACATTTTTGCATTGCACCAAACAGGGGTTTGTCTTTCTGTTAATTGTTCTGTATACTTGGGGTTTACTCCTCTTTGCATATGCTGAATTCCCAAAGTGGAAGGATATTCTTTGAGGGCAGAGGAAATTGTGGGTTGTTGGCTTGGTTTTTTTATCTTCCAATCCTGAGAACACTGCCTCACATACAGAAGGCCCATAATGAACAAGTATTTAGTAAGCACCAAAATTTACCAAGCACTGTGCTGAGTATAGGAGACAGAGACAAAAGTGGAACAAGGAGCTTACAGCCTCATGAAAAAGTCTGACTTAATAAATTTTATTGGCGTGAATCAAATTGTACTCTCCTCAAGGTGGGAAAAGTCACAAAAAGGTCTTAGGGCAGGGAGAAGGAGGAGGAGGAGGAGGGGAGAAAGAGAAGGAGGGAGGGAGAGAGACAGAAAAGGAAAGAGGAGATGGGGAGAGCGGGGGAGATGGGGGAAGAGAGAGAGAAGGAGAGGAGAGAGGGAGAGGGAGAGAGACACAGAGAGAGGGTGCGGGGGATCCCAGTATGAGGGAGTCTTTTCTAGCACCAACAGCTAGAGCCACCACCCAGCCTGTGACAGGGATTCTCCCCCCACCTCCATTCAGTGCCTGAGATTCGGGGTGTCCTTGAGACAGCACTGACCTGGATTTTTAATTTTCTTTTCAATTAAAAAGAATTTATTTGTTCTCCCTGCCATCTTCCTCTACAATAATTAGAAAATAAACAAAACCCTTGTAACAACTGAGCATAGCCAAGCAAAACAAAGCCCTATATTCATCACTGACCCCATTTTCAAGAGAAGGAAATCAATGCAGGCATAGCCCGGACTTGACAAACATCACAGAGGAGATGTATGCTAGGACCTTCATGGCTATGAACCAAGAATTCTCTCCTCCTGCATGGCTGTCTTTGTCCCCAGCCCAGTATGCCATGGGCTGAACACTGCAGGTTCCACTTCCTAAGAGAGCCTTCACCCATCCACAGGCTTTCAACATCCTCTTCCATAAAGCCATCAGGCAGTCGGGAAAGGCACAGGACACCCAAGAGCGCATATCCAACTTGATAGAAAGCATCACCTACTCTGTTTTCCTCAATACCAGCCAGGCACTGTTTGAGAAGGACAAGCTCACCTTCCTCTCCCAGATGACTTTTCAGGTAAGAAAAGGGTGTCCAGCAAAGGTTCCTGTGATAAGCAAGCAAATGTGTGGGCTGCTCTGCTATATCCAGAGACATAGTCTGGGGCTACATTGGGTGTCTGAGCATTTCTTGATGTTAACTCCTTGAGGTATCTGCTGAAGAGTTTGGGTTCGAGATGGATGGATGGATGGATGGATGGATGGATGGATGGATGGATGGATGGATGAAAGGTATTTATTAAGCGATTCCTACCACAAACCTTCAAACATCAAGGAATTTCCTCTAGGCCAGGCCTGAGAATTCCAGACCCACTGGAGAATTGACCTCCACTCCAGGGAAGGCTCACAAACCACTATTTCCTGGAGGCTCCTTGCCCCTAGTTAACCAAGATGGTCATTAAGCTTGTTCTGGTCCAAAGCAACACAGCACGTTTGGCCCCCAGCTGACTCAGTCTCCAGGGCTCAGGAGGTTTAAGGGGTAGGGTGCTCTGCCACCTTACCTTTCCAGGTTTTCCTGTTCATTCTAAGGCTGTTTAAAGAGATGAGAAAGAGAATGAACAATCTCTCCCCTAACCAGGTCACAGCATTTTATCACCTTGTCTGTATTAAGTGGGGCACTAGGTGGCTCCATAGTGCATAGAGCACTGGGCCTGAAGTCAGACTCTTCCTAAGTTCAAATCTTGCCTCAGACACTAGCTCACTTCACCCTGTTTGCCTCAGTTTCCCCATCTATAAAATGAGCTGGAGAAGGAAATGACAAACCACTCCAGGGTCTTTGCCAAGCAAACCCCAAATGGGGTCCCAAAGAACTGGACATGACTGAAAAATGACCTAGCAACAACTATATTAAATGTACCAGCTGAATTGACCTAGTAGCCAGGAGAGGGCAAAGAGGGCAGCTTGCTGGAAATTCCAGCCTCAAACCCAGTCCTCATTGTCTCAGCTGTCAAAGCCCAGACTTGTGTCTTGTCCCGTTTCCCCTTGAACTTCAATGAGAATGGTTAGTGGAAGGAGAAGAAGCTATAAAAGACCTCATGAGATATGGAGGTGGAATGGGGAGGGGAGTGGGTTTGGAATCAGGGGCCAGAGCTTTGCCACTCACTGCCTGTGTGACCCTGGGCCAGTCCCCAGTCTGACCCCTTCCGTCCTCTGTCACCTTCTTACAAATTGCTCCCTTCCATGCACTCTCTGGTGCAGATTCTGGCCTCCTTGGCATCCCTAAACATGGCTGACCATCATCATCCATGCCTGGAAATACATTTTCTCCTAATATCTGCCTCTTGAAATCCCAAGTTTCCTTTAAGACTCCCTTCCAGTCCCACCTTGTCTATGAGGGTTTTTTTCCTCCTCCTCCTCTTCCCCCCACCTCCCAAGGGCTTCCTCTCCGTCCCCAAGGTTACCTTCTGTCTGTTTTGTCTGAGTTTTATTTATACCTCTCTGTGTATGTTGTCTTCTGTGTTATAAGGGGAGTTTCTCAAGAGCCTGGCACCATCTACAGTGCCTGGTACAATTTAATAAATGTGTATAGATTGCTTGGCTGGATAGTTTTCCATAAACTAAGATTTACTTACTCAGTTTTGTAATTCATTTTACAAAATCAAATTGAGAACATGGTCACCCCCCCCATTTTAACCCTAGAAAGTAATCATCACCCTGGACATTAGCCATGTATGATTACTCTTGTGGTCAAGAACTCAAGTTCTAAGCTTGTTCCAGGTTTTACCTGCAACCATCTGTCCAACTGGTACCCCAAAAGGAATATCCTACTATAACCTACCTAACAAGGGGTTATGGATTTTCAATCAGCGAGAAGTCACTGTCTCCCAAGGCGGCAGTCCATCCTTGGACAGTTCTCATGATTAGAAGTTCTTCCTGACATCAAGCCTAAATCTCCCTTTCTGGAGCTTCCACCCATGGCTTATGATTTTGCTTTCTGGTGCCAAGCAGGACAAGGCTAACTTCTCTTCCACATACTTGAAGACAACTATCCTATCTATTAAATTTAGGGTAAAAGGACCTGGGTTCAGATTTTGTCAAATTCCTTGGCCTTCCCAGGCCTCAGTTTCCCCATCTGTAAACTGAGGACATTAGAGTAAATGACCCCCATGTCCCTTCTAGAGCTAACCCCGAGGTCACAGCTAATCCCAAATGAACTATGCCCTATACTTCCCCCATTCTAGATCCTTTGCTAAATCCCCACCCCCTCCCTTAGCTCTCAGCCCCCTACTGCGGCTGATCTTCTATGTCCAACCCAAAGGATTTCTGCTGGAGGACCAGTAAGGTCAGCCTTGCCTTCTGGGGGGCCCTTCATCCGAGTGGATGCTGACTACTTCTGCCCATGTTCTAAGATAAGTTCTTTCATTTAGTTCTGCCTGTAGTGAATCATTCCCCACCCTTTGCTAAAAGGTGCCCAGGGGCTGATATTGGTCTGCCTTCATCAGCTTTGCTTTTTTTATTTTTTAATTAGATTTCCATTACTGGTTTAAGAATATTGGCACCATTGAAAGCCCTTTCCTGGAGCAGGAGAAGGCACAGCGGGCGGAATTCTCCGATTAGCACACTTTGTCTTGCTTATTCACTCGAGCCGATTAAGTGGGGAATGCTGGAAGGGGGAAGAGACTGGTAGGAAAGCCTAATGACCTTTTCTCCATTTTGTGTACTGTCAAGATTCTGCTTCGAAATAAAAAGATAGAGGGCCCTGAATTGGATTTCCTGCTTCGCTACACAGTCGAACATACTTACCAGAGTCCTGTCGACTTCCTAGCGACGCCGTCATGGAGTGCTATTAAGGTATGTTAGGAAGATTGTTTTGTAATTTCCAAATCTTATTTCAAATCACAGTTCTCTTTGGTTTGTAGATAGAGCCAAGAGAGCCAATGAAGCTGTCAGACCCCATTTCAGCAGCTGAAATGCCTCTGACTCACAAGACCCCCACCATTCGGATTTCAGCTCTGCTCCCTAATGGGACTGGGCCTCAGTTTCCTTCTGTGTAAAATGAAGGGACCCAGCTGGGTGGCTTCTGAGGTCACTTGTAGCTTTAAAGCGATAACCTACAGTGAATTCCTCAGGTACATAATGAACAAATGGAAGAAGTAGGATCTGAATCCAGATGCCTGACTCTGATGTCAGCATTCATGCCCTCAAGGTGCTTCCATTCAAGGGGAACTAGGTGGAAGGACCAGGTGGGATCCATATGGAATTGTTCTCACCCACTAGAAAAATGGAGACAGAGCTCTTTGAAGTGAAAGTTGCCTCAATTAGTCCTCAGTGTTGGTTTTTTTGTTTGTTTGTTTTTTAGCACCTTATTAGATTTTTCTAAGGAAAAGTGATTGCCAAAATCAAATAATGTTTCAGATTTGTAAATTGCAGGTCAGGTGTTTCAATATTGGACACCCAAAACAGAGACAACCCAGAATGATGAGGAAAGAGGGCTGTTCATTCAAATGAGGGGAAGTGTGGGCCAGTGGATAGAGTGCTTAAATTCGAGTCAGGGAGTGCTAGGCTCAAGTCCCACATCTGACCTGTGCAAATGACCCAACCTCTCGGAGCCCCAGTCACCTTTCCAAGGTGATAGTTACAGAGGAGATGCATGTTGCATCAGTGGAGAGAGTTTCCAGACGAAACTCTCACTGACGAATCAAACATCCAGACCCCTACCCCTCCTCCCCTTAATTCCATATCCCTCCATCCCTTGTCTGTTACAGGCAATTTCCCGAATGGAAGAGTTCCGAGGTCTGGACCGAGATGTGGAAGGGTCTGCCAAGCGATGGAAAAAGTGGGTTGAATCTGAAAGCCCAGAAAAAGAGAAATTCCCTCAGGAATGGAAAAATAAGAGTCCTCTGCAGAAGCTGATCATCCTGAGGGCCATGCGTCCTGACCGGATGACCTACGCGCTCAGGTTATTATGGCCAGCTGCTGCGGCAGTCCTAGAAACAGCCCCCGGAGAGGGAGTTGAGACCCTGGGACCAGAGCCCTAGAGCTGAGTACGACCTGGCTGTGAGGAGCCCACATTGAAGTACAAAAAAAAAAAAAAAAGTCAGGCAGTCAGCAAAGTGCTTAAATTGAGTAGGCATTTATCAAGCATTCATAATTCAATTTATTAATTTTATCAAGGGTTTCCATTTATTAAGTACTACTGTGTACACAGGGCCTTTATATGAATGCTTATGAAACTGGGTGAAACACACAACCTTATACAATCTACCAGAAAAATCCAGATCGGTCCTTAGGAGGAACCCAATTCTGGAAGCCGGGCAGGAGACAGACAGAAGCCCTTGGAAGAGGGATGAGCGTCACCAGAATTCAGAGGTTAGGAACAGACATCATTGGAGTGATCGCCCCAATTCAGCTTCCTTGGTTCCCTCTGAAGACTTTGTCAAGGAAGATGACTCTCCCTCCTGAAGCAGCCCAGAAGGCTGGAGCTTTTTCCACCATAGCAAAATAAAAACAGAAAACTAGGCTTTAAGGGACAGTCTTTTTCTCCCCATCATAATGATCAATATTAAGCCAAGATGAAATAGTCTCTTGTCTTCAAGAAGCTAGCAGTCCTTTGGGAGCAGGGATGCAACGTACCTAAGTATAAATGCAAAATCTGTGCAGGCTGATTTCAAGAGGGAGAAAGTGTTAAAAATGTGAAGGATCAAGGCAGTACCTGGGGAGTTCTGTGGCAGAGAGGAAGAGGGAGCAGGCATGGAATGCCAGGCCAGCATGACTAGCACAGTGAAGGGCAGAGTTCTGCCTCTGACTTGGAGGGTCTGTGTGACTGCAGGCAAAGCACAGCGTTTCACAGCCTCCGGGCAGCCTGGGAGACTGGGAGCTGCCTCAGCAGAGGGAGCTTCCACACAGGGAGTTTCTTTCACTGATAAGTCAGATTAGGACCAGAAACACCTCAGGGCTTAAGTAGGACACCTTCCTTCCCCTGCCAATAGCGTCAATTGCCTGATCTCTCTGGGAACCAAGGTAATGTGACTCCTTTTTGCTAAAGCCTTTTCTTTTCTTTGGAAACAGGAATTTTGTGGAAGAAAAGCTGGGCCCCAAGTATGTGGAAGGGCCCCGGCTGGACCTAGGCAAGTCCTATGAGGAGAGCAGCCCAGCCACCCCCATATTCTTCATCCTGTCCCCAGGGGTCGATGCACTTAAAGATGTGGAGGCCCTCGGTGAGTTCTGGGGGGGGGGGACTTAGGTCTCTCCCTCATTCATTCACAATCGGTAGGCAGTGCTGGTTCTGTACCGGGCATGGTCCCTTTCCCTCTCACTCCTGAGGTCAGTCGGCTCTCTCCATTTATGTGTGTCTCTCTCTCCACCCCCCCATTTCTCTGTCTTTCTCCCCCCCACACTCTTTCTCCCTCTATCCCTCCCCCCCTCCCTTCCCTCCCCTCCCTCCTCCTTCCTCTCCCTCTTCCTCTTCCTTCTTCCCTCCTCCCCCCTTTCTCCCTCCATCCCTCCCTTTCTATTTCCCTCTCCCTCTTCCTCCTTCCCTCCTCCTCCCTCTCTCCCTGCGCCTGCTTTTGCTCCTTTCCTGCTTATTGTAAATCAGGTATACGGAGAACACAGAGATAATCACCCGGCAGTCTGAAGAAATTTTCCGACGGCACATTCCTCTGCTCGGCATAATGTTCTGGGCTTTGTGCTCCTGTCTGCCTTTTGACTAGAGGAGGGCCAGAGGGCAATTTTCTCCATGCTCATGTAATCTCTCGCCCCCTCCTCCTGTGACTAAATAATGGTCATTAAAGCCAGAGTGCTCCATTGTGCAGGGCCTGCTTGCTTTGTGTGCTGGATTACCATTCCCCACAGACTGTACTGAGAATACCAGGTTAATACAGCTGTGACCGAGCTGGGCTCAGTTTAAATTCGGCCTCACGAGGTGAGAGGCGGGTGCATTTTCCTACTGAACCAATCAGTCACAAAAATGAGGAGATATATACCACATGTTGCTCCTTAAAAAAAAAAAAAAAGGCAAGGCAAGGCTCTGTCCCCCTGGAGGAGGTTGTGAAGCTGGGTAACAATGCCCACCATCTCTCCAAGTGGCAAATTCCCCATTATCACAAAACCAAAGGCCCCGCTTTCCACAGGCTTTTTGAATATGGCAATGGGGCCACCATGGAGAGTTCACAGCGTCTGCTTGTTGAAATTATAAGGAATTTAGTTTGGATACCTCAGAAAGGGGGGGAAATGAAGGCCTGGGAAATTGTACCAACCTTGTCAGAGAGAAATTAGAAAGCCCATGCCCTTATTTTCTTCCTTCCTCTCTCCCTCCTCCTCACTTTCTCCCCCTAGGCAGAAAATTGGGCTTTACAATCGATTCTGGAAAGTTCCATAACATATCGTTAGGACAAGGCCAAGAGACCATCGCTGAAGTGGCCTTGGAGAAAGCTTCCAAGGAGGGACACTGGGTCATTCTCCAAGTACGTATGGGAAGGGCCATGAGGGAGCTGTGGGGGAGGGTCCTTCTTGTCCCCTGGGATGGTACCTGAAGTACCATCTGTTCTAAGAGGTTACAGGATTGAGCTGAATGTCAGCCCCTGATTTGAGCCCTGTTGTGACCATCGTCATTAATAAATTCAGCTGTTTAATATATAGTTGTGAAGCCCCCACAGTGTGCTCACTCAGAGGCTAGGTTGCAGAGAGAGCTAGGAAGGAAGACCTTGGTTCAGAGCCTTACTCAGAAATTGACTGGGTGAGATCCTGGTCACTTTAACCTCTCCATAAGACAAAGAATAAGAATCATAGCTACAGCCGGCACTTACAGAGAATTCTAAGGAAACTGAGGCAGAAAGGGATTAAATTACTTGCTCAGGTTCATATAGCTAGTAAGTATCTGGTACAGAATTTGAATCTGGGTTTTTCTGACTCCATGCCCACTGTGCTGCACAGCTGTTGGAGAGAAGGTGCCAACCTGCCCTGACAGAGGGAGTGAGCTCATCCGTAGGCCCAGCCCCTATTGCTGTGTACCCAGGGCTGGGATTACAAAGATGGAAACAGAATCCCACTTGCCCTCAAGGAACTTTCATTGTCCTTGGATGCACTATAGGTACACATATAAAGGAGTACAAATCATGCTCAAAGTAATTTTTAGAAGGCCAGAGTGCCAACCACTGGGGTGACCAGAAGAGGCCTGTTGGAGGAGGGGGCCCTGGAGCTATGCTATGAAAGGATCTATCAGTCACTCAATAAGCATTTATTAAGTGCCTACCTGTGCTAGGTGCTAGGCGAGATGCTGAGTGAACAAAGAGAGGGAATGCACCCCCTTCCTGGCCAGGAGTGAGCTAGCAGGGCTGGTGACCCAGGGAGAACTCTGCTCTAACACAGTGCTTCTTGGGGGAGGGCTGGAGAGAGGCCCCCTGGATAGGTAGGAGGGCCTGGGCTCAGATTCCAGCTCCGCTATGTGATATGTACATGACTTCAGGGAGGTATCCAGCCACACTGGGCCTCAGTTTCCTCATCAGAAAAATGAATCACTTGTTAAGGTCACTGCTCTTTCTTGGGTTTAATCTTATGTGGAGCCAGGGGAAGCCACAGAGCTGAGCCTGGGTTCATGTCCTGATTCCAACACTCACTGTTTGCACGACAAGGCATTTGACTCCTCTGAGACTCAATTTCCTTCTCTATAAAATGGTGGTACCAATACTTACAGTGACCTCCCGAGGGGAGCCTTGGGATTCTTCAGGAATTCTAGAACCAGGAGTCCCACTTGGCCAGTATCCCTCCATTCTCTCCTCTCTAGGACTGATTTCTTTTGCCTCAGTGAGCACCTAAGGTAGGATGAGTAAGAGAGGAAATGTCCCTGGGAGGAGACAAGGTGACACCCAGACGACAGATGGTGCCGTGATCTTCTGCAGAATTGCTCACTCCCCTTTTGTTCTTAAGAGACCTGAACGGAAACTTGAATGTGGCAGCAGTGAGCAGCCTCCCTCCCCCACTGTCAGGCGGAAGCCAGGTCTCCCACACTGAGGGCATCTCTAGATCTCCAAGTGCAGGTGGCTCTTTTCTGCCCTCTAGTGAGCTCTCAGCTGGGCACCTGTGACTGGGGAGGTTCTCCTCTCTCCCCAAAGAAAGCCATCACACAAAATAAAGCTTGCACCCCTGTATGAGACAAGCCCAGCTTCAAACTGGCTGTATGCCCCATCTTGGAACGAGAATTGACAGCTTTGCCACTAAAGAAAGTCCTGGAAGACGCTTAGAGTTCCAAGGTCCACCTGGAGAGGCCCAATCAGGTTCAGATTCTAATGATTATGAGAAACCGGGGTCTACTTATTGAGATAAGAGGATTGTACAGTGAGGGATAGAAAGGGCCTTAGGAGTCATCAAGTACAATCCCCTCATTTTAAAAGTGAAGAAATAGAGGCATAGAATGGTTAAGGGACTTTCTCAGGGTCACACAGCTACTAAGTGTCTGTGGTAGGATTTGATTCAAGGTCCTCCTCACTCGGAACCTGCCTCTTCATTCACTATTCCACAAATCCTCTTTCCTCTTGGAAGCAGTTATTTAATGGACAAGGCTACAAGATGTGTAGACTGCTGAACTTGGAGTCAGGAAGACCTGAGTTCAAATCCAGTCTTAGATACTAGCTGTGTGACCCTGGGTAAGAAACTTACCCCTGTTTGCCTCAGTTTCCCCATCTATAAATGGAGCTAGAGAAGGAAATGGCAAATCACTCCAGTATCTCTGCCAAGAAAACCCCAAATAGGGTCACCAAGAGTCAGACACAAGTGGGGCCTGCTACTGTGCCATGCACTCATCAGGAGCTGAGGGCTCCACCCCGCCCCAACCCTGCCAATGCCTCCCTGCTAATTCTCCCTTATGTCCATCCTTCGTTAGGATGGAGGCTCCTTGGGGCAGGGACCACCTTGTTTCCGTGTGTTTGCTGCCCCTGTACGTAGCATGCAGCAAGCGCCTAATTTATTTAAGAGATGCTCTATTTCTCTGTCGCGGTTTCAGCGCCTTGGTGACCTCTGCAAATACTCTCTCTTCATCACTGGATGAGCCATTGCAGGCCAACTAGTCCAAACCCCTCATTTCACAGTCACTTTCCAGGACCACAGAGGCAGCAGATCTGTGTCCAGAGTTCATCTCTGGACCTCACTTTCCTCATTTGTAGAATGAGGAGGTTGGGCTAGCTGGCCTCTGAAGGCCCTTGGCCCTGTGAGGGGCAAAAGTAGAAAGAACCTTAGAAATCATAGAGTTGAATCTCCTCATTTTTTACAGATGAGGAAACTGAGGTGCAAGCCATGGGTCCAGAGACACTGAGATAGAGTCAGGATTCAAACCCTGGTCCTCTGTCCCTAAATCCAGCATCCTTTCTGATATACCACAGTTTTTTTCTAATAAACATTTCCATCTCACCAAGAGTGAATGTCACCTTATTTTCTAGAATGTCCATTTGGTAGCCAAGTGGCTGGGGACCCTGGAGAAGCTCTTGGAGCAGCTTGGCCAAGAAAGCCATTGGGATTACAGGGTCTTCATGAGTGCAGAGCCAGCACCAACAGCTGAGGAACACATCATCCCTCAAGGCCTTCTGGAGAACTCCATTAAAATCACCAATGAGCCCCCCACGGGCATGCTCGCCAACCTGCACGCCGCCCTCTACAACTTCGATCAGGTAGGCTTCTCCAGAGCCAAATTTTTTGCATCAACCCAGTCTGTCTCTTTCCTTTGCCGCTTTTCAAGGGATGAATTAAACTTGGACTCCTCCATTTTCATTTTACAATTTTGGCAAGTTGGCTACAATTCTTCCAAAGGTGAGCAAAGTCAGCCCATCAGAGAATCCAGATCCTGGCTGCTGATAAAAGAGTGTAGTCATTTTGCAATGATGGATGGTGTTGTGTTTGGCACTGTGCTAAGCCCTCAGGATAAAAAAAGGGCAAAAAGTATGATCCCTGCCCTCAGGGAGCTCACATTCTAGTGTCAGAAACAACATTTAATTAACTAGGTAAATACCTCAGAGGGAAGGTCACTTTTGGAGAGTGATCTCTTGATTGTGAAGTCAACCAGGTAAAAGAAGTCATGTTCCTGAGCACCTGAGAATTATGGTTCTACTTTATGCCATCACAGCCATTTATTAAGCACATACTATATGCCAGGCACTGTTAGGCACCTCAGATATAAAGACAGAAATGAAACTGTCCTCACCCTCAGTGACCTTAGTTCAAAGGAGAAAGAACCATTTCTTTTACGATGTTGCCAATATCCTATGCCCCGTTAGCTCCTGCACCAGTTTCTTCTATGATTATTTGGACTTAGGGGGATGAAAGATGGATATTGTTCTGATGTGTTTTTAGTCCTGAGAAGAGGACAGAAAAAAACAAAACCCAAAGAAGTTTGGTAGTTATAATAACGTATAGGCAACTCGGTGGTGGAGTAGATGGAGCACAGATAATGCTAATTTGTGGCTTTCCAAGTCGATGTGCACCTGTAAGGAAGCATTTTTGAGTTTGACATCATTTGTCTTATCTATGCTGTATGGATCCTGCTGTTGGTACTATAGGGATTGAATGCATTCCTTTTTTACTTTAGTATTTTATTTTTTTCAATTATAAATGCAAACTTTTAACATTTGTCTTTGAAAATTTTGAGTTCCTAATTCATTCCCTTTCTCTTCTCCCCCCTCATTTAGAAGGCAAGAAATATGATATGCAATCATGCAAAATATATTTCCATGTCAGTCATATTGTGAAAGAAAACACAGACCAAAAGAACTCTCCAGAAGCCAAGAAAAACAAAGTTTTAAAAATAATATGCTTTGGTCTACATTCAGAGTACATCAGTTCTTTTTCTGGATGTGGATAGCATTTTCCATCCTGAGTTTTTTTGGAATTGTCTTAGGTCATTGTATTTATAAGAATAGCTGAGTTGATTATCATACAATGTTTCTGTTACTGTGTACAATGTTCTCCTGGTTCTGCTCACTTCACTGAGCATCATTTCATGTAGGTCTTTCCAGGTTTTTCTGAAATCAGCCTACTTGTCATTCCTTATAGCACAGTAATATTCCATCATATAATCATATAATACATACAATCATATAACACAACTTGTTCAGCTATTCCCCAGTTGGTGGGCATCCCTTCAATTTCCAATTCTTAGCTACTACAAAAAGAGCTGCTATAAATATTTTGTACACGTATGTCCTTTTTCTTTTTTAAATGTCTTTGGAATACCAACCTAGTAGAGGTATTGCTGTGCCAAAGGGCATGTACAGTTTTATAGCCCTTTGGACATAGTTCCAAATTACTCTCCAGAATGGTTGGATCAGTTCACAACTTCACCAACAGTGTACTAGTGTCCCAATTTTCCCACATTCTTTCCAACATTTATCATTTTCCTTTTCTGTGATATTAACCAACCTAATAGGTGTAAGGTGGCTTAATAGGTGTGAGTTGTTTTAATTTGCATTTATCTAATTAACAATGATTTAGAGCATTTTTCATATGACTATGAATAGCTTTGATTACTTCATCTGAAAACTAACTGTTCATATCTTTTGACCATTTATCAAGTGGGGAACAACTTGTATTCTTATAAATTTAACTCATTTCTCTATATATTTGAGAAATGAGACCATTATCAGAGATTTTTGTTGCAAAATTTTTTCCCAGTTTCATTTTTCTTCTTCCCTTTTTTTCCTCTTGGCTACATTGGTTTTGTTTGTGCAAAATCTTTTTAATTTAATGTAATGAAAATCATCCATTTTACATCCCATAATGTTCTCTATCTCTTGTTTACTCTTGTTTATCCATAGATCTGACAAGCAAACCATTCCCATGCTTTCTTCATCTGCCGATGCTATCACCTTTTATGTTTAATCACGTACCCATTTTTACCTTATCTTGGTATACAATGTGAGACATTGGTCTATTTCTAGTTTCTACCATATTTACCATACCAGTTTTCAGCAGTTTTTATCTGCCGGTGAGTTCTTGTATGAAAAGCTTGGATCTTTGGGTTGATCAAACACTAGATTACTATGGACAGTTATTGCTGTGTCTTGTGTACCTAGTCTATCCCACTGATCCACAACTGTTTCATAGCCAGTGCCAGATAGTTCTGATGATTGCTGCTTTATAATACAGTTTTAGATCACCTTCCTTTACATTTGTTTTCATGAATTCCCCTGATATTATTGACCTTGTTTTTTCTTCCAGATTAATTTTGTTATTTTTACTTGCTTGTCCTGCCCTTCTCCCCCCTACCCCACTAAAATGTAAGTTCTTTGAAAACAGATACTTTGATTTTTGGTTTTGTGTCCCCAGCCCAGTTCCTTGGCATACAGTAGGCACTAAATAAAGGCTTGTTGACTTGACAAAGACAGATAATTTCTCAAATAAAAACAAAGTATGATGGGGCGGCTAGGTGGTGCAGTGAATAGAGCATCAGCTCTGGAGTCAGGAGGACCTGAGTTCAAATCTGGCCTCAGACAAAAACTAGCCCTGTGACCTTGGGTAAGTCACTTAACCCCAATTGCCCTACCTTCCCCCTTCCAAAAAAACCAAACAAAGTATATACATTCCCCTGGCTCAGTCAGATAATCACCATCCTCTTTTCTTAAGAGCATAGATCCAGAATGAGAGAGAGCATCTTCTCCATCCTCTGCATTTGGCAAATTAAGACCCAAGACTCAAAAGGTTCCATGGCCCATAGTCACAGGACAGAGTAAATGCAATGGCTAAGTTTGTAACTCAGGTCTCCAAGATTCAAAATTCAGCCCTTGCTCCATTTTCTTATGTTTCAAGGCAGACATCATTTAAAAAGGCTTATTGGTGAGCTTCTCATCTCTTCTTATGAGTAAATATAGCATTTTCAGAGTTTTAAAATGTGCCAAGCCATATATATATATATATATATATATATGAATGTGTGTGAATGTATATGTGTGCATGTGTGTGGTCCCGACAACATCTCTGGGAGCTTTTATGGTCCCCAGTTTGCACATGAGGAAACAGGGTAATGGAAGTTCAGTGACTTGCCCAGGGTCACCTGGCTAGTAAGCGTCTAAAGTGGGATTTTATGTTCATTTCATCCCAGCCTAGAAACAAATCCTAGCTGCAAGGTTGATAAATTCTCAGGAAGTTGTTCCAGCTTTCCCTTTTCCCTTCTGCTAGGATACCCTAGAATCATGCTCCAAGGACCAGGAATTTAAAAGCATCCTCTTCTCCCTGTGCTATTTCCACGCCTGTGTGGCTGGAAGACTGAAATTTGGACCCCAGGGCTGGAATAGGAGCTACCCTTTCAACCCCGGAGATCTCAACATCTGTGCCAACATTCTCTACAACTACTTGGAGGCAAATGCTACGGTAGGAGGACCTAGTCAATAACCCTTCTGGGGAAGAGGCGGGGAAGGGTGAGAGCTGCAGGGGGCTTCCTATCAGTCACTGGACATCCACCAAACAGGCAATTACTTTTTTTTTACAGTTATTAAGGTACACATCAGCCCCTGGGGGTGGGGAAATCAACCTGATCAAAGGTTCTCCAGTTCTGAAGCCTTGAACTTCAGAATCTAGGTCAGCCCAGTTCCACATAAGCAGCTAAGCAAAAAAAGAAGAAAAAAATGTCCTTCATTATGTTAACAAAAACAGTGGTTTACATGTGCATATATGCCAAATTCATTAGGCAGGTAATGAAGCATTTGCACAAATGTAATTACAGACAGCAATCCTGACAGTCCATAACCCTGCATTAATAATCACTCCAATTAGTTCCGATGATGGAAGCAATTTACAGCACGTCACATGCATAAATAATGGTGTATTTCCTGCACGTGTCATTATTATGTATTAACGAGGCCACCTTGCTATGACTTTCTCAGGAATGTTCCCCTTGAGCTGGAGTTAAAGGTAAAGGAATGATTTTAGTTCTGGGTCAGAGCTGTGGGTGGGAATTGCTCACCAAGATCCCATACAAGGAAATGCTTCTTCTAAACCCAACAACTGGATAAAAGAAGCAAGAACCCTGAAGGTGGTGGTTGACAGAGATTCAAATTCCAGTGTAGAGAGGTCACTTGGCCTCTCCTTGCCTGTCTTCTCTTCTGTAAAATGGAGATGTTGGCCTAGATCCCATGACAAGGGCATTTGTTCAACATTGCACTATGTGCAATGTACTGTGTTTGGGTTATAAGAGCCCCTTCCCCCCGAAAAGGAAAGAAACCCTTCTGCCTTCAAGGAGCTTATGTTCTAATGGGGTAGACAATATACAAAATTGTACACAGGGTATATGTACAAACAAGTCTCCTTGCAAAAGGTGGGGCTTGAGCTGAGACCTCACAGAAGCCGAGGCAGCCAGGTGGTGGTGGGAGGAAGTACCTTCCTGGCCCTGGCACATCAGCAAAAAGCTCCTGGATTAGATCATAGCTGAGGTGAGTCTTTGAGGAAACCAGTAGAAGTTAAGCCTCTTGAGGGCAGGGACTGTTCTGTTTGGTTTTTTTTCCCTCTATGAAATTACCCTTCATCTCCTCTGTAGCAGGAGGGAACCAAACATTTATTAAGACCCTACTATGTGCCAGGCTTGGTGCTAAGTGCTTTTTAAATATTCTCTTATTTGAACCTCATAGCAACTCTGGAAAGTAGGTGCTGTGATTATCTACATTTCACAGTTGAGAAAACTGAGGCTGGCCCAAGATCACACAGGAAGTATCTGAGGCTGAATTTGAATTCAGCTCTTCCCAACTCTAGGCCCAACACTGTATTATACACTGTGTAACCTATCTTATATGTACCTAGCTGTCCTCCAATAGAATGTACCCTTCTTGAGAAAAATAGCTGGTTTGGGTTTTGGTTGCTATGGTTTTGGTTTTGGTTTTTTGCTCTGTATCCCCAGCATTTAGCAAAGTTCCTAACTAATATGAATAACAAGAACTAGCATTTATATAGTGTCTTAAGGTATACAAAGTACTTTACTAAATTTATCTCGTGTATATAGCTGGTGTTTGGTAAGTGCTTATCGATTGATTGAATGAATGCTGTGCACAGAGAAGTTAATATAAAACATATATTTTAGGTAAATACTAGCTATCCTCTAAAGTCCCTCTGTAATTTTGGGCACCAGGTTTTTGGATGTGCACAAAGAGCCCTATTGTTGGATTCATTCACATGAAAAATACCAGCAAAAAACCCAAGTCCTACAAAGAACAGACATCTCTCTTGCTTACTATCAGCATTGGAAGGTCATCCATTAGCCATTAGATCATAGGATCACAGCTTAAGAGTTGGGACCTTAGAGCTCCTCCAAATGAAAAAACTGAGGCCTGGGGGGAGGGGAGGTCAGCAGAATTGCAGATTACTGGAATCTAGGTGGGCACCTTATACACTGGATGACAGATTCCAAAGGTCTTTGAAAGGCTAAAACATTGACCTTCCTTGAATAAAATGAAATCCAAAAGGAATAAATGTAAAGTCTTAGACCTGGGTCCAAAAAGTCAACCTTATGCTGATCGATTAGATGATATTTTGTCAGGATTAAAAACGATGAGTTGGTTTTAGTGACTGGCGACCTCCATGTGGATAATCATGTGAGACCAATGAGGATTCCAGATGGCTAGTGACTTGCCCAGTCCCACAGGTAGTGAGTAGTAGAGCCAAGTTTCCAAGCCAGATCTACAACATTATGGCAGATGTCACTGGAGGACTTTATTTGATGTTCAGATCAAAGAGAAGTGATTCCCTTGAGGACCTAGCAATGAGGACCATCCTTCTGGCAGGGTCATTCATTGTTAACTTGAGTTGATAAAGGCAGATAATTTCTCAATTTCTAAATTTCTCAGTGCTCCCATTTTTTCATTTATATTCTCCTCTGGAGCAAGTTGGGGCATCCAGGTGGCATCATAGTGCATAGAGCCTGGAGTCAGGAAGACACATCTTCCTGAATTCAAATCCAGCCTCAGACACTTACTAGCAGTGTGACCCTGGGCAAGTAATTTCACCCTATTTGCCTCAGTTTCCTCATCTGTCAAATGAGCTGGAGAAGTAAATGGAAAACACTCCATGATCTCTGCCAAGAAAATTCCAAATGGGATCATGGAGTGCCAGACAGACTGAAAAACCACTCAAACCAGAGATAGCCAGCCTAAAACAGAAGCTGCCTTTGAGGTTGGCAGATTCAGGTCCATGGCAGCTTATAGCACACATGCCAGAACCCAGTCATCGTAAAGCTTCTGCCCATTCAGCTCCATCATGTCATGTACCAAACAAAGGCTATAATTAAATTTTTTACTTGCGCAGCTAGGAGGTCCCTATTGGCCCCAAGGGTAGAAATGCTCCTGTCTGGTAAAGCTTCATTCCAATCTGGCATGTTTTGCAAACCCGGGCGAAGCCAGAGGGTAGAGGAGAAAGCCTTCAAATCCCACTAAGCCAAATACAGAGGGGATGCTGTGATTTCTTGAATAAAACATAGTCCAGTCATTAATGGCAGCCCCCGGGGAAGGCATCGTACAGTGAAATCTGCAGTGAGGGGATCAACACTGATTACCCTTCTCAGACAGCTGAATGCAGAATCTATCCAAAGCCAGGTTGGGTTCACGAATCCCCTGCCTCTTCTCTCTTAGAATGCCAATGAGAAGTATGGATAGTTCTGCCCATTTGTGGCCTCTCTGCTCTGAATCAGGCCTGGGCCTGCCACTGGCTTCTTGGTCAGAGAAAAGCCTTTTTAGAAGGCGCACGCTTAATTCCAGTCCTGCCCTGCAAATACTTTTTGGAGGGACATAGTAAAAACATGGGGTTTTTGTCAGCTCTGAGGGTCATCCATCCAAAGTTGGACAGGACCTTAGAGGACAGATCATTTTACAGATGAGGAAACTGAAGCTGAGGAAGGGGCAGGGGGTGATGATCCCATGGTGAAACAGGAATTAATTATCAGAAGTCACATTTGAATCCAGGTCCTCTGACTGACATCAGAGCCAGTGTCCTTTCTACTGAGTCACAGTGACTTCCCATCTTGAGAGTGGAGATTCCCTCCATCAGAAGCATGTTGTAACAGTCCTATAATAGTTAATACCTATAATAAAGACTCAGCAAGGCTCCTGGGATTCAGATGGTTCTGGTGACTTACCTATGGTCACATAACTAAGAGGAAACAGGGATGGAATTTGAACTCCAGTTTCTCTGATTGAGGCAAACCACTGCCTCTCAAGGGAGTAAATATTAAAATACATGTGCATTACACATACATGCTTCTTCTACTTTTATGTAAAGGGTGCTATGAAATAATTTTCATGCAACTATGCTGTTTGTATGGGCAAGGTCTCCAAACCCTGACTCTCTCAGGATGCCACACTTCCCTATCATGGGATTCTAGCTCCAGACTTGGAATGCTTTGGGACCACCAGGTGTGCTGAATCCTTTCTGGGGTAGGGGGCATTTGCTTTTGCCAGTGGCCTTGCTGGGGGCTCACCTGTGCCTTTCTATGCTTACCCCAGGTCCCATGGGAAGACCTACGTTATCTCTTTGGGGAGATCATGTATGGGGGCCACATCACGGATGATTGGGATCGCAAGCTTTGCCGGGGCTATTTAGAAGAATTCATGAACCCCTCCATGGTAAGGCTGCCTTCAGATTTCTCCAAGTGACTGGCGTTGAGCTAGAATCCAGTTTGTGCAAAGCCTGCGCCTGAATGGAGGTGGGCTTTCTTTGCTTTCTTCTGTCCTCCAGTTCCTAGTGGTTTTTCATTTCTTCATTTATTGTCATGGAAGATGCCTGTGCTGACAGGTTGTATCCCTGTTCCTTGGTAGAAGGTAAGCCCCATGAGGACAGGCACTCTTCCCTTGATTTTGGTTTTATCCTTTCCTTTATTCCCTTGTTTTTCTCCCCAGTACTGGCACGTTGGTTTGAAACTGTGATTTTCTCGGTGTGGAAAATACCCTCCACATGGCCAGATTGGCACCCACTTCAAAATTCAGTCTTAATTGTTTGTGGGCACTACGCAATTTGCACATCAACTATGCATCTAAGATGGGATTTGGTATTTTTTTTGTTTTTGAGACAGGGTCTCCCCGTCTCACCCAGGCTGTCAGGGTAGTGGTCACTCTCTGGCAGAGTCCGCTGTTCAGTAGTGCAGAAGTTTTGACCTGGCATGGGCCATCCTGCCTTAGGCTGCCTGGGAGCTCACCATATTGGTGCTGGACTTTGTGTGGACACCCAGACTGGTTGGGGAGAGGGTGAGGGAAGGAGGAGAGGACCAAGTGTTTCCTAAATACCTACCATGTGCTCAATGATCTCATTTAATCCTCACAACAGCCCTGGGAGGTAGGTGCTGTTCTTATCCCCATTTTCAGTGGAGGAAACTGAGGCAGGCAGAGGATAAGTGATTCACATAGCTAGTAAGTGTCTGGGGTTGGATTTGAACTTGTCTCCCTGACTGTAAGGGCAGCTCTCTGCCAGAATACATTGTATCTTCGCTGTGTGTGTGACAAGCATGTAACAATGTACATCAGCTCCAATCAGAACTAGAAGGCTACTTATTTGTGCAGTGGTTTCTTCTCTAACCCTATAGGCCCAGACACCAAGTCACAAACGTTTGCTTTCCTCTAGGTAGGGAGCTGAAAGGGACAGACTCCACTCTCTGTGTCTCTCTGTCCCCCATCCCCCTCCAGGTTAGGCTCCTTCACAGCCATGTCCAGGTCTAGGAGGGGTTCTTTTGGGAGACCCAAAGTTATGTCTGTGCTTCCTGCTTCCCAAGACTTGCGTGCCCTTCAGTGCTGTACCCCTTACGCCCAAGTCCCCATGCCAGCTCTGCCAGGGACCACCAGGATTCTCCCAGTCATTAACAGCCTTCCCTCCCAGTTCACATATATCTTTTGTTTTGTCTAATGAGCCTATTCTGTAATGATGCGTGTTGTGATTATCTGTGTTTCTGTTACACACACACACACACACACACACACACACACACACACACACCTACAAAACAAGCTCTATGACAATCATTGGATTTTAGAGTGGAAAGAGACTCCTCCAAACCATCTGGCCCAACCCATGTATGAAGGAATCCCTGCTGTAGCTGCCTTGGCAGGGGAGAAGGAGGAAGAACACATCGCTTCCCTGGCAGCCCCTCCCCTGGGGCAGCTTTCATTATCAGGATAAAACATGATCACATTCTTGACTTCAAAACACAATTTCAAATTTACTGCTCCATAAGCCCCCCTAGTCATCCCCCAGATAAATTAAATCCCCCCTCCGTGGGCAGTCTCCTTCAAAGGCAGTGACCATGCTCTGTCCAACCATCTCCCTCCACCAGACACCTCCAAGTGCTGTCTACAAATTAGGAGCTTAATAAGCTTTTGCTGAATACATAACTAGCATTCTCAAGGTTTTAATTGCATGAAAAGTAGCTGCACAATTTCTATTGTTTCAGCCAGAATGGGTTTTCCTATTTTTCCTGAAAATGTTCTACTAGAAATGCATTTAGCAATTATAACTTGAACTCCCGGTGAGTTACCTTTAAGAACTCCAATTCAACCCCATGGATGTGTTTAAGCACCTACTATGTGCTCAGCACTGTGCTCCCACTGAGAATACAAGACAAAGTGTGCACACAACAGTACCTGCCCCTTCTGTTTTACTGACGGAACACAACCATAAATAATACAATATTCAAAATACTCAACAATTGTTTGAAAATTTAAAATGCATGAAAATAACTTCATGATCTCATTCCCAAATAGCAGACTCTGTGTGTGTGTGTGTGTGTGTGTGTGTGTGTGTGTGTGTGTTTCACAGACACATACACAGAGTCCGCTATTTGGGAATGAGATCATGAAGTCATTTTCCATGCATTTTAAACTGTATATGACCACACACACACACACACACACACACACACACACACACACACACACACACTTTTTTTTTTTCCTTCAGTAAAATTGATGGTGCTAAATACCACTTAGTGGGGGCTGTATAGAAAAGCTATTGTCTCCCCTCTGACTGCTGTCATGGGCCAGCCCCCAGCTCCCAATCTTTTCGTCTTTCCTCAGTCCTAATGAACAGGATTGTACATGTCAGAAAGCCACTTTCAATATAGCTCGATTGGAAATCACTCCTCAGAAGGGGCCTGGGAGCAGGTTACCATGGAGACGAGAAGGATAAACAGGGCTGTGTGTCTGACCTCCAGCAAGGCTGATTTCTCCAAATGATGGTGGAGGTCAGGGGGGCCTCGGGAGAAGCTCACGCGGCTGTTTTGTCCTCCTATCTGGCCTGTGGATAAGTGGAGAATTAGTGCTGCCAAACAAGGTGGTCCATTAACCTTTGGCGGCCTCTTCACTGGCATCCCAGTGATTGCCAGTGCTGCGGAGGGGCTGGAACCTGAGGGGCATCACTGGTGTGGGGATGCCCTTTAGCAGTGCAGGAGCCAGACTCCCATATAGATTCTGAGAGGGTGCCATGCTAACTGGCCACATCCTCATGACACTCGAAAGCCCCCGTCGGATCCCCAGGCTCAGACTGACTTGCAGAAAAGATGTTGTCAGAGCTTCTCGCCACTTGTCAGTGATCGCCCCCACAGATATTGCCCTAGGGTTCTGAGGTTTGTTGAACATTTTTACATACATGCAGAGCTGGAATTAGGACAGGATGACTTCCTTTGGGGATTTTCCCCTCAGTGCCCGGCATATTAACTCTGATTTCAGTGAGGTAGAGAATCCCATGAGTTCCCACAGGCCAGTGCCCCACACTCACTGGTGGTCACTTTGGATGCCTCTGTCAGAGGACAGTGTGGTGGGGGATGGAGCGGGCTTTGACCCCCCAGCTTCCTCCCTGGGCCTCAGGCTACCATTCCCAAATCCTTCCCAAACCAGATCAGCTCCACTCTGGACATCCTCTTTAACTCTGCCCTGGAAATCCAACCCAAAGTTCTGCTAGGGGAGCTCTGGCTTGATCCAGCTTCCATCCGTACACCTCATACTTCTCAATGAGCTGCTTTCCTAATTAGAATGTAAGCTCTATGGAGGTAAGCCCTCCCACTTGCTTAAACGTATTTGTAGCCCTAGAAGTTAGTATAGTGCCTAAACACTGAGCAAACAACTAATAAATCATCATTCATTCATTGTATTGTCAGTTCAAGAGAAGCACCTTAGTCCATAAACATTTAGGTGCCTGCTCCATTCTGCTAACATTGGGGACCAAAGAGAAGTGAGAGATAGTCCCTGACGTCAGGGAGCTCACAATTTAAGAACAATGGGTAGAACACAGAGAAAGCTGGCTTGGGGCAGGGGGGGAATGGACAACCCTGGACATTCACTAGTGCCCCAGGCAACAAAGATTGGGAGAGCTGGTGCAGATCTGGATTGCTTGAGATCTCCCATCCATCTTTAAGAGAGAGACAGAGAAAGGGGGAACTAGGGGAGGGGGAGAGAAAGACAGCTGGCCAGCACCCTGCTGTGCATACAGTAGGCAGTTAAAAAGAGCTGGTTGATTGGATTCCATTCAGCTGAACTCTTGAGCTGCTGTCTAGCTCTGAACTGACTGGTGTGTGTCCTTTAAATCCCTTCCACAAGGCTCCCCCCCTCCCTCCCATTATCTTATTTGATCTTGAATCTTGCCGGCATTAACTTTGCCTGCTTCATCTGAATATTTATTGCATTGGAAGAGCTGAGCCCTAAGCCCTTTCCCAGGCTCTAATCCTCTGATCCTAACAGAGCTTGAAGGCTAAAGGCAGGCAATAACACAAGTTCACAAGTAACTAATGACATTTTTAACATGCTAAGTACTCAGGAAAGGCTCCAGCAGACGGACCAAAACAAAACCCAAGCCTAGGTCTCGATGGATAAGAATTTGGATTAATTTTCACTGTCCAGGAGCAGAGGGGTTTGGAAGCAAGCTGGCTAGCTTGCTGTTGGCCCTCTCCACCTGTGGCACCAGGGGTCCTCAGCTCCTCACCCTTCCCTGCACAGATCCAAGGCTGTGGAGACATTCCCTGCTCCTTGTAGAGGAATCCCTGCATGTGCACGTCATGCCTTCCTTCCCAGCCTTCCACAGGTGCTCTAAGCCCACTCCCTCTCTGCTTGTTAGGAGGAAGGCTGCTGGCGTCCTCGTCGCCAGGTACGTCCTTTGGTGCCCACTGAGGCCCTTCCAACTCTCATATTCTCTGACTCTGTGATACCTGCTTAGATTTACCTCCTTATATGGATGGCAAACTCTCTGAGGGTAAGAACCATGGTTTGCACTTCTTCACATTTTCTGGAAAGCCTGGGACAAAAGACAGAACAATAACAGCCATTTCTAGAGAGTTTTAATGTTTGCTTATACATGATCTCATTTGGGTCGCAATTTTCTATGGGCATTACCAACCCCATTTTACAGACGAGAACACTGAGGTTGCCCAGGGTCACACTGTTGATATATATCAAAAGGTGGGATTTGAACCTGGGCCTTCCTGAGTCCAAGCTCAATGCTATATCCATTATATCATGCTGCCTTATAGACAAGTATCCCCTAATCCCTATCTGATCACTCACTGGCAGGTCACTGCCTAGTTGCCTCATCTATAAAGTGAAGGGACAAGAGAAGGTAATCTCCTTGGAGGCAGGAAATGTTTGGGTCTCATGGGGTGTGTCCAGGACATCACTCAGAGGGTAGTAGATGCACTGAGTCCTAAGAAGCTTGTTTGCATTAATAGGATAAATTTGTAATTAGTTTTATTAATTTTTCATGCAAACAGATGCTTCTGAAGTACTTAGAAAGGTCTGTTTAATATTTCAAGCTTTATAGACTGTGATCTTTTTAGCACAGTTTAATATTACTATATAAGAGGAATTGATTTTCCTAGGAAAGGCAAACCTTTGAAACTTCTTCAAATGATTACAAATTCTAATGGGTGGAGTCTGAATTAATGGCATTTTAGGGGCTTTTGATAATTATCTGACCTCTTGAGTTAAGGATTCCCATTTGATAACTTCTTGAAATTAATATCATGCTTAATAATCTTTCCACTGAAGCTGAAACAAAATCACATAGATATGAGTCATCCATGGCTTACATTGAAACCAGACCTTTGTCTGTTTAATTTGGAAATTATCTGATAGAGCTCTCTGAAACTGAGAATTTAAATCTTCAATTGTCTTACTTATTTCCTAGCACATACTACAGAGCTTAGTAGAATCCAGAGTGAATTTTAAACCTATTTTTGGTTTGTTTTCTTAAGATTTCAGCTGTTGCCACTCCAAATGTCTGGCTGGATTTAAAATCTTAACATTTCTTAAACCGGTCATTGTACGTGAAGCATCAGCTCTGGGAGTCACTCTCTCCCAACACAGGTTGAGTACCCAGAGACCAGCTAGCTACTCCTTCCCCCACTCATGGTTCTAGGAGCGAGCCAGAGAATCTACAGATAATTTTCTAGTACTTTGGCTGATGAGCCCCTATCTAGTGTGTTCCCCAATAGAATTTAACCAGTCAACATCAATTAGCTTTTGCAAAGGGTATTTTCTTTTCTTCTTTCTTCTTCTTTTTTTCTTTTTTTGGAGGGGGGAAGGCAAGGTAGTTGGTGTTAAGTGACTTGCCCAAGGTCTTACAGCTAGTAAGTGTTAAGTGTCTGAGGCCAGATTTGAACTCAGGTCCTCCTGATTCCAAGGCCAGTGCTCTATTCACTGTACCACCTAGCTGCCCCTACAAAGAATATTTTCTAAAAATTTTCTAAAAACATCCATACCTCTAAACCAGGGACACAGCACCCCCCCTACTCAGCCACATGGCCTCAAGAGAGTAGAGTCAAACTTAAGTGATTGCTACAATCCCCGAAAAAACATGGGGGAGGCATACTTCCTTCTATGGGGAATCCTCTTTTGCTTTCAGGGAATCTCTCAAAGGATCCCTGCTGAGTGTGGGATAGCCAATGGTTGAATCACTACCTAGCTTGTAGGGCACAGTCTCTGTTGTAGGGTCAGTTCACTATTAGGCTGAGGTCACTCAAGGCTGGTTATTCATTAGACACTTCTACTGCTAATTTCTGCTGCTGAGAGAACCTTTGTTGGCCTTCTGACCTGCTAAATAAAGCTCCCAAGGCTGTTTCGTCTCTGATACACATTCATCATAGATCAGGAAAGAAAAGCCACAGCATGACAAAGGAAATGATGGAGTGATGCCTTCATGGCCCCAGCATGCCCGGGGCAATAGGTAGGTTACTCTGCTTCTCTACCCAGAGGCCCACAGCACTTCTTACCTGAACGTCCCCAGAGGAGAGGGCTTGACCATCCATTCCAGCCTTTTCTATGTTCTAGGTTGAGCCAATATTTTTAGAAATTTCATTCCCATGCAGTAAGCCACCAGGAGACAATCCCAGAGGAGGGGAAGGTTGTGTCCCTCACACGTTGCTGGAAGCGTGGTCAAGCCCAGGCACTGACAACAGGCAGATGCCATTGTGCCTGGGGACTGGGCTTTCTGGATCCAGGGAGAGCTGAGTGCAGATATGGCCTCACTTACTGGTTGTGTGACCACCGGGCAAGTTGCTTCCCCAAAATGGGAATAATAAAGCCCCAGGATTGTAGTGAGGACAAAAGGAGAACATTTGGCAGGCATTTTGCAAACATGAAAATGCTACAGAAATATCATCGTCAGTTCTCAATGACACTTGAATCAAGTGAAGTAATGCATGTAGAGCATCTCTGGCAAACTTAAAGCACCACGTAAACATGTTACTAATATCTTATTGTTACTTAAGTGAATTGGACTAAAATTTTAATTAATTTTGAATCTTTAAGGTCCTTTCCAGCTCTGCTCCTATGATCTCGTTTGCTATGTTACTATGATAATTATTATTCACAGAGGGGTTTTTATCTTATCCTAGAATCAGGAGGGAGCTATAGAGGTTTCATGGGCTGGAGAGTGACGTGGTCACACCTGTACTTTAGAAAAATGCTTTGGCCCCTGGTGAAGGATAGACTGAAGAAGGGAGAGACAGGGATAGATGTGAGAGGCAGAATCAATCAGACCTAGCAAATGTTTGTTATTCTTACTGTTAATAATAATTAATGACAACAGTAGTCACTGGCATTTCTAGCTCTAAGATGTACAAAGCACTTTACAAATATTATTTCATTTTATCCTTACAACTACCCTGGGAGGGAGGAGCTATTATATCTCATTTTACAGATGAGGAAACTGAGATAAACAGGTTAAGTGACTTGCTCAAGGTCATATGGCTAGTGTCTAAAGCAGGATTCAGACTCAGGTCTTCCTAACTCCAGGACCTGCTACCTATCTACTGTGCTACCTAGATTGGATATGCAGAAGGGGTGTGAGCTTGGGATCATACTCACCCCACAGTCAGGAATCAGAGCAGGACATTATTGAAGGAGGAAGGGCAAAAGCTACTTGAGATTTGGAATAACCCCCTTTCTTCCTGTGGCGGAAGTTTGAAGGTGAGCTCCTGCTGGCCCCGGGTTTCCCAGCTCCGCTCACCCTGGACTACATGGGCTACCACCAGTACATAGAAGAAGCACTTCCTCCTGAAAGCCCAGCATTGTACGGCCTCCATCCCAACGCCGAAATTGGATTCCTGACTGTGACTTCAAACACCCTCTTTGGAGTCCTGCTGGAGATGCAGCCCAGGAATCTTCTGATCAGTGAAGAGCTGGCCCAGTCCACAGAAGAAAAGGTACAGCATGCATTTATTGACCCCTATTGGCTGGGCTTCACTGGCTTCTTTCGGCCCATTACTTGGGAAACAGAAATGTCTGACTTAGTTTTTCCTGCTTTTGAAGAGGACATGATAAATTTTTAAATTTCTCCCCACACCCAATTACTCCCCTTGCCCTCTTACACTTAACTTATATAAAATTGTGGCTGTCCAACGGGTGGGCTATTGTCTGAACAGCTAGCTACAGGCCAAGCTCAGTGTTTGGGACAGTGGATAGAGTGTTGGTCTTGGAGTCAAGAAAATGTGAGTTCAAATATGGCCTCAGATGTTTACTACCTGTGTCCCCAGGCAAGTATCCACTCATTCTCCATCTCCTCCCGGAGGATAATAGTCCTACCTCAGAGGGTTTTTGTGAGAATCAATCATTTTAAATAATTATTTAATCTTAATTAATGATAATTTTCGTAAAGCACTCTGCAAACCTTAAAATGTCATGTGACTATTTAGTGAGAATGTCAGATTGTTGTTGCTAACTCAGTGTAAGGGTCTCATGAGCAAAGCCATAGTCACTTTCCCTAGTAGAGGTGTGAGTTTAACATTCATATGGTTGCTAACCAAATGAACAAGAAAACAGTGGTCACAACAACAGAGGACCTGGGCTTAAATTCCACTCCTGCCTTCACTATCTGTGAGGGTTTGCATGTGTCCCTTCCTTCTTCTGTGCCTAAATGGGCTAGAAAAGGGAATAGAAAACCCCTCCAGAATGTTTGCTAAGAAACCCCCAAATGGGACCACGAAGAGCTGGACAGGACTGAAACAAGTAAACAGCCACGAGGTAAATAATTAAAGTAGGTGGAGTAAACTCAGAGATCCCTCTTTCACACGGCCGGCTTTCCAACACTCCTGTCCCTCTTCAGTCTTCCTTTTATCCAGAGATCCTTAATTCCTTCACCCTGTCTCCACTGGGCCTCAAAGCTCTCCATCTCACCGATCTCCTTCCCATAGTCCATATGACATCTGACGAAGGCTCTCACCTCCCTTGCCCAGGGTCCTCTTTGAGATTTAACAGTCTAAGATGAACACCTTTGATTTGGGGGTTACCCATAATACATTAAATGTGGCAGACAAGCAGCTTTCTAGATGTATATCTACCATACTCTGCTTATAAAGATGACTTTTTAGGCCCAAATGTAAAAGTTTGCGTTTGACTCTCAAGTTTCAGCATGTTCGTTTTGTCCCCATTTTCTAGCCTGCCAAGAACCTTTGGGAGCCTGATTCTTTCACCCAGTGATGAAGTACATCTTCTCCTTTGGTGCCACTGGCAAATTGGAGGAGCGTGTCATCCCTACTTTTATCCAATAATTAAGAACAATATTAAACAGCACAGGGCTGAGCGTCAGTCTTTGGGGCTCTCCACTAGAGACCCCATTCCAGGGCTACCCAAACCACCGGTGACTTCTCTTTGGGTCTAGGCATTCAACCAGTCCTTGTTCAGTTGTGTCTGACTCTCCATGAGCCACAGATCAACTCTCCAAGGGGTTTTCTTGGCAAAGATACTGGAGTGGTTTGCCATTTCCTTCCCCAGTTTCATGCAGTCAGAGTTTAAGTGACTTACCCAGAGTTACACAGCTACTACGTATCTGAGGTCAGACTTGAACTCTGGTCTTTCAGACTCTAGGCCTGTCCTCTGTCTGCTGCGCCACCCAGCTTCCCTTCTGGGCACACCTAAATTTATTCTCATCTGCCCCCATTGCCATTTTGGACACCAGGATGGTTTAGGAGACTGTCTAATTTGAGTAATCTCTCATAGAGTGAGCCCATATAAGAGAGAAATGAGGGAAGCCTGTCATGGCCTTTGTCAACTGCAGATGTTAATTAAGACCTTTGCTAGGGTGAGTGTCCATTAGGACTTAACATTGAGTGAGTGAAAATAAAAAGCTTAAATATGTGGCTATGGAGAAGCAGAGCACTATTAATAACTTATTGGGGAGTCCCCAAATGTGAGCCAGCTTCCCTAAGACCCATTCATGCCAGGCGCGCCATTTTCTGACAAGATCACTACATAGGAGATAACAGAAATGCATTAGAGTTTCGCAAGCCCTTGGACAAAGTCTCCAGGGCTCCACACTATCATAACTCGTGACCCTTCCCAGCCTTCTAGCAAGTAAAATTTGAACCCAGGCTTTCCTGTCTTGGTACCCAGCACTGACTGCTGGGTAGCACTCACTACCCTCCCCCACAAGGACCTGATGCTGGGAAGGATCAAGCTGTGTGCTCAGGAGCTCTCGCTGCTTCTGATTTAAGGTTAAGACCATTCTGGATGACATCTTGGAGAAGCTTCCTGAAGAGTTTGACATGGCAGAGATCATGCAGAAAACGCCACTGCGCAGCCCCTACGTCCTTGTGTGTTTCCAAGAGTGTGAACGGATGAACCTCCTCCTGAGGGAGATCCGTGGGTCTCTGCAGCAGCTGGACCTCAGCCTGAAGGTAAGCAGAGGGACCGGGTTTGAGGGGGCCTGGCCATCGGGGCTGCTCACCAGGCTGCTCCCTTCTCTCTGCCCCTGCAGGGTGAGCTCATGCTGTCTCCCGACATGGAAGCCTGGCAGACAGCGTTGAATCATGACACCGTGCCCAGCACCTGGCTCCGGCTGGCCTATCCCTCCACCTATGGCCTTGCCCAGTGGTGAGTGGCCCCAGGGTCCGTCTGCATTGCCCAAATGCACCCAGCTTTGCATCCCCTTCCCGTCCATTCAGAATTATGAGGGAGGTAAGCCCAGAGGACAAAGGATACCCCTCCACCAGAAAGGTAATCCCTTCAGATGCTGATCACAACATTCCTTTCTGGACACAACCAATGGGGGAGTTTGTCTTGTGTGACTTTGCTGTTTTATTTTATTTTTATTTTTTAATTTTATTTTTTAGTTCTCAAGGAGAGGGCAAGAAAAGAGATAATCAATGACTATGCAATTATTTTTAAAAGAAAACAAGTAAGATACAGCAGTGGCTTAAATTTGGGAGGAAACAGGTCAGACCATGATGGCTTCCCTTTAGATCCTCTTAGTCTTTTCTTCATGCTTGACAAAAGCAAGAGATGCCTTTCCTTGGGCATTCTGATGGTCTCTTCTGAACACCCGATAGCCAGCCTAGAGCAACCCTCTCACCTCATAAGATAAGGAAATGGGCTCCGAAAGGTTGAGACTTGCCCAAAGCCACAGGTACTTAAGTGGCAGAGGGAAGATTTTAACTCAGATCTTCCAATTTCCCACCTGTCTGGGTGTCCTTCTATGAATGTAGTGACATCTTGGGCATGGTGTCAGGATCTGAGTTCAAGTCCTAGTGGGCACCTTAAGGGCGCGGTTAAGACTTCAATCTTGAAGGCCTAAATCCCGGCTCTAACCCCAGTGATCAGCCTGTTAAACCAACAGCCTTCCATGCTGGAGGTTTTTCCTAGTGACCCGTCCTGTCTTCTCAAAATGCAATGTTAATTCTCGATGTTTAAACTGCTTTAATTTAACCCCCATCATCTGGGGCCTCCTTTTTGCCCTGAGCTGGATTCAGTGACCACTGCTTTCCCTCCCCTTTTGCATTTGATGTCCTCACAACCACCTGGTGAGGAGGGCACTGAGGATTTTATCTCCCACCGGCCTCCGACACAGGGGCTCCCCTGTGGTGCTTCAGAGGTGAATTCGAACCCTGGCCTGCCTCTCTAGTGACACGGGGCTGGCACAGAGTGGATGCTTGGGGGAGGGTGGCCAGAGAGCCTGAGCCTCCCCCTCTAGGCAAAGGGGAGGAGACAGTGCCCTCTCCTCCAGGAGGCCCAACAGCAGGCAGGTAGGTGCTTTGCAACCACAAAGCCCCACACAAATGCTACCTGCTCCTCCCCAGTGTGCTTGGCTCAAAGGGCTTCTTCCACCCTGAAATGATCCTGCTTTTACTGCCGTCAGTAGCAAGCACACAGGTGCTTGGATGGCATCAGTCAGAAGGCCTGGGTCAGACCCTGCCTCACACTCACCTGCTCTGTGACCCTGGGAGAGCCATCTACCTTTCTGAGCCTGTTTGCTCCACTGTAAAGTGGGGAGAGCAGCCTAGGAAATACCCAGGGTTAAAACTGGAAACTCCAGCGAGGGAAGGAAGGCTATATCTACCGAGTGCCCTACACTGGGTGCCTCACTAACAGCCCCCTGGGGTGCTAGCTCCCAGTGCTGCCCACTTAGGCTGCCCTCCGAGGAGCCCTGAGTCCCACTGAGGCCTTAAGAGCTTCTACAGGGACAGTTTTCTTTGTTTCTCTTCCTCTTCTAAGCTATTAAAGCATTAAGTTGCACCAAGGCCTTGGGGACTGATACCCTCTGCTTCATAAGGTATTTTTAAGCAGATTCAGAAAGGAGTCTACACAAAGGGTCAGGTCCTGGGGCCGCAGGGATAATGTCTGAGGGTTCCTCAGTGGCAGTCTAGGCTGCCCCTCTCGTTTTACAGAGAAGGAAACTGAGGCCCGGCAAGATGAAGCCTTTCCCAACAACCTCCTCACTCTGCAGTTAAGCACCCTGAGGCCCGAAGGCTTACCAGCCCAAGGTCCCACAGAGGAGGCATCAGAGATGGGCTGTAGGAAGGCTAACAGCCTCAGCAGAGGGCTTAGACCAAAGCTACCAGTTAAACAATTATTAAAATAAAAGGGAAAGTGAGTCTCCTTGGAAATCTTGTGGGGCTGCTACAGCCCCAGCTGGGAGCCAAACCTACCACTTACAGACAAAGGTGCATTAATCAAGGCATAAGGCCATACTTAAAGAAAGAAGATAACTTTAATAACCCAAATGCAAACAGAAGCACAATTCACTGATGGGACACTTTTTCCTGCTGTGGACAGTAGCAGTCTGTCTTACTTGTTATTAGCCTCTCTAACCCTAATTCACTCATGTATTTGTTTTTTCATTTAACTAAAACCTCACCACACAAACTTCTCATGTTCCTATTCTCTGGAAGGACAGATTGACCAACTGAGTCTGAGCTGTTTGTCTCCAAGGCTGGGGGGGAAGAAGCCAGTTTGGGAGATGTATACAGCCCCAGGTTCCCAGAATTATGGGCACCATCTCAGGAAGAAGCCACCAGCCTTTTTGCCCGGTGGATTAACCTTAAGTTCCAGGTTAACCCTTGAATGTTTTCAGGAGTTGAGGGTGAAGGTTGCAGCAATCTCGTGCTCTTTCCAAGTTCACCTGTGAATTTTCAAAAACCCTCCAGAACCAAACGGAACCTACTAAGAATCCGCTGGGCTTTCTCCTCTTCTCTCCCCTCAGGTTCAATGACCTTCTCTTGAGGTGCCGAGAGCTCGATACCTGGACCCAAGATCTGGTCATGCCAGCCGTGGTGTGGCTCTCTGGCTTCTTTAACCCACAGTCCTTCCTGACAGGTAGGGGCAGGGCTCTGAGCCTGGCACCAGTGTGTCCCTGTGTATGTCTCACACCATCAGGGGGCAGACCCTTCCAGCTCTTCCCTCCCACGGTGCCCAGACGGTGCTTCCATGCTGAGGACCCACCTGTGAACAAAGGGGAGCCTCTGCCCAGAAGCACTGTTCTGACCCCATTTGTTTCCCCTCTGAAGCTGTGATGCAGAGCACGGCTCGGAAGAATGAGTGGCCGCTGGATAAGATGTGCCTGACGGTGGATGTGACGAAGAAGACCAAGGAAGACTACGGCCATCCCCCAAGGGAAGGAGCGTACATCCATGGGCTCTTCATGGAAGGTATTATATAGCAGGGGCCACCCTCCCATCTTACAGATGGGCAAACTGAGGTCTACACAAAGGAGGTGACTTGCTCCAAGTCTCCAAGATAGTTAAATTTAGGACTTTCTCTGCTGTAACACATGGCCCCCCAGCAATGCTGCACACCTAGGGTCCATAACCAAGCACTGGCACAAACTATTCCATCTGTCCCTTTATGAGAGGCCTTTGAATCAGAGAGTCCTGGGTTCAGATCTCATCAGTGACACCAAAGCATCAGCTCTGTGCCTGTGAAGGGGAAGGAATTTCCTGAAATACTGAAATCAGAGAACAAAACTCGAAATGTCCGTCTCAAATACAGTGGGGGTCAGACAACCTTCTACTTCCTTCCGCCTCTGACCTAGAAAGCTACTTCACCCAGGGTCCATGAACATGTCTGATCAAACGCTAACCAATTCCAGTGTAAGGTTTCCTTTGCAATCCTATGTGTTTTATGTCTTTAGAGGCATTGTTCTGAGAAGGTCCCTAAGGTTAAGAATCTAACTTTGAGCCACAAGGAATCGCAGGTTTATAAATTCTGCCTTGGAGGCCACAAGTCTACTCCCCCATCCCCATTTCACAGATGAAGAAACTGAGGGCACAGGGTAGTCTGGGGTGGGATTTCAATTCAGGTCTCACTCCAAGTCCCAGGCCTAGTTCTTTGGAGGTCGACTGCAGCCCCTTTCTTTTGTAGGTAAGGAATGGAGGGCTCAGGGCTTTGCACCAGATGTGCCCAAGGAGACCCCAAACTCCAGGGAGTTTATGCTGAGTCATGGGGCATCACTCTTCTGTGGGTTCTCCAAAGCTCAGGTACTGACAGCTCTTCTCCTGCCCAAGGCCACCCCCTGGTGGACATGCTCATTCACAGCAACATGGCCAAAGATGGCAGCCCATCTCAGAAGCAGCAGGTTGGAATCCTGGCTCCTGAAGGAGCTCGGTAACAGGCACCCAAGTCAAAGATTTCTGGGGAGCACCCCTCTGTGCCTCAGTTTCCTTACCTGTAAATCAGGGGGCTGGGCAAGATGAACACTCAAGAAAGGGTTTTGAGGTCAGGAGACCTTGGTATCCCTGAACTTGACTGGCTTCCTCAGTTTCTCCATGCATAAAACAAGGCTGAGTCCAGCATTTGATCAATGATCTGAAGCTTCCCTAGGCTTAAGATAGTCATTCAAATTCAGTTTTCTGGGTCCTCCCTAGAATCGGGTAGCCTAGGAATCCCCTCATTTTAACCTCGTTAACTCCCCAGCATGGAACAGGAATACAGGATTTGGAGTGAGGAGCTCCAGGTTCAGATGCTGGCTGTGGAAACATGGGGCGTTTTCATTTGCCCTCCCTACCAGAGTTCTCACCTCTAGAGTTTCTATTTTCCATCTTCTTGGAGCCAATGGGGCCTTCTCTCTCCCAAGTTTACTGTTGAAGGTCACAGCTGGCAAACCCAGAGTGAAGACCCTTCCCTCCTTTGCTCTTAATTCCAGTCACTTAATATTTTATGAAAGGTATGCTCCCACTTCTCCCCCAAAGAAATCACTGGGCTAAAAAACCGATTATAACTGTAACTTTTATTGCATCCAACTGTGTAATCTGCAGCTGGGCAGAACTAGCTAGCGGGCCCAAGACACAGTGATTCATGTGCTGCTCTCTGTCCTAGGTGCTCGGTGGGACATCCAGGCTGGAACCATTATGGAAGCCCGCCTCAAGGAGCTGACCTCTCTGATGCCTGTCATCTTTGTCAAAGCCATTCCGGTGGACAGACAGGAAACAAAGCACACCTACGAGTGCCCTGTGTACAAAACCCAAGCCAGGGGGCCCACCTACGTGTGGACCTTCCGGCTAAAGAGCAAAGAAAAGACAGCCAAGTGGGTGCTGGCTGGGGTGGCCCTACTCTTGTCGGTATAAAAGGGAGATGCTTGCTGAAAGCCATCACGGGCCTTCTCCCCAGCATCTATATCTTGTATCACTCAGCCTTTCAGATTCACCCAAAGGTGTTGCTCAAGGTTCTTCGCTTTCACCTCTTACACAGAAATTACAGAGGATATAACATTTCCCCCCAACCCCAGGAAGAGACATATAAGTAAACCCAAGCAGGAACCCCCAAGCCCAAGGCCATGCTCTCCCTGATTCCAGCTCCCCTCAGAACCCACGTCTCCTATGGCTAAAACAGAGCGTCCCCAACGCCAGCAACAAAAATTAAGTACAGTGCTCCCTTACACATTTTACCAACACAACAAAACACAAGGTCTGAAAGCATCCCATCCAAGTGGAATGTTGCTTGCATCAAATAAAAGTTTTCATTTGCGAAGGGGGCAGGGAACCCTAAATATGGTTCCCTTCTTAGGGGAATCAGCCAGGCATGTTCTTCTACAAGCAAACTAGGACTCAATCTTTGATGAAAATAAAACTCTGTTTTCAAGTTCTTACAAGTAATTGCACTTTGTAATAAAGGGGAAAGAACAAAAATAGCCCAGATTCTACATCTCAAAAGCATCAGGCCAAGGCACAGGGCTGTTACACTCCCATGGCCCGAGTCTGTGGGGAAACATGCTTGGCTAACCTTGGGCCCAAGGCAGTCGTCTTTGTCAGGGGTTTATTTGGGGCACAATAGATACCTGAGCATTTCCTCCCCAGGACAGGAGTGGCTCATCAAGTTTTCCCCTTGTAAACTTAACCTGAAAGATACCTAGATCATTTTCACTGTGCTTTTCAATAGAAGTATTTTTAGGAAAGGACTTCAATGTACTAGGATGCCTACTGTAGGGTATATACAATGCACAGACCCCTTCACGAAGACGACTGCTTTCCTGAGAAACTTTTTTATGAACATGGATTAAACCATCACAAAGCACACACAGGAAGATGCAAAACTGCTGAGCTGCTTCCTGTACAAATAAACCGTCCCAAGAACAGGTCACATCTGAAGCGCCAATCAGGGAAAGGGGGTCTTCCTGAGAAGCCCCCTACATCTTAGTGGTCTTCAACCAGCTGTTTCTGTATGCTGAGAAATAGAGATGGGAAAAAAACACACCGTTTACTATAAATCTATATCTCTAAGGTATCTATACTATAAATAAATAAGCTACAGCAATCAAAGTGCCCACTCACATTATGAAATGACGTGCTCAATAAAATGGCCGCCCCTTTCTCCCTGCAGAGGTCCTGAGAGGAATGTTGAAAGTGTCCCAAAAGTCTTAGGGCAGTCTTGACCTTACCAATGCAGGAAGCCTTTGGGGACAGGCTACCTATTACACACACACACTTCCCATGCTTTCCTCCTCCCAGAGAGGCAAACCCACCTTTCCAGGTATTCTTTCACGTTGTTGTAGCCATAAAATTTTGCCAGGTGGATGAGGATCCCAGTAGCGCAGCGGCCGTCACGCCTCCGACAGTAACTGCAGTTGCAAATCCCACGGCAGGGAGGGCACACCCAGTCCTGGGAGACAGAGGGGAGGCAATCACCGACTTTTGGGCCGAGCTAGATGCCATGGGCATTACTATCACCAGTTTACACATGAGGAAGCCAGTCCAGGGTCCTAGAGCTTGGAGCTGGAGTCTAGAGACAGGTCAGCACGCTTATGGCCGAGAGGGCCAGAATGCAAGAATGCCAAGAGAAGCACGCTCGCTCTCTCCACATCCCTGAGGATGGGCACAGCAGTCAGGCCGAGACCCACCCCTTGGGGCCAATGAGCTGTAAGGAAAGAGCTAAAGCCTGCAGTCACTAACCGGGTCAGCATGGCAATCCCAGGAGATGGTTCCAACCCTGAATTTGCCACTTACCTTCTGGGAGGCCCTGATCTGCAGCTTCCCATCTCTGGGCCTCAGATTCCCAGGGGAATAATTATACCCACTTCCCAGAAGGGTTGTAAAGATCAAATGAGATAATATTCAAAAAACACTTTGCAAGCATTAGAGAGCTGTATAAAGGCCGCTTATTATTAGCAGCACTACCTTGTGAGGCAGGTGCTATATTGTCCCATTTTGCAGATGAGAATACTGAGGCCCACAGCAGTTTAGTGACTTGCCCAGGGTCATACATCTAAGTGTCTGGGGCCAGATGCAAACTTGCGTCTTCCTGACTCCCAGTCCAATGCTCTATCTAGGGTACTTAGTGTTTATCAGCTATTATTATTGATAAATATCAAATAATATTATTAATAAGCACAGATAGTATCTTTCCTGTTACTGGAAGGCCCCTTGTGAGTGAGCAGCCTCGTCTGCTGCTATTACAAAGCTTCCCCTACCCAGTCCCCATCCTCCCAAGGACAGGGGTCTGTCTACCCATCGGACTAGGAGCCTTCCCCTGCTTTCTCTCCTGACACCCCAAGGAAATCATTAGCAAGCCTCGACACCCCACTAACTTCTCTCTTGCTGGAGGATGACGAGGAGTCCAGCCTCCTTCCCACCTCATTCATCTCCCTGTCAAGCTCAGCTCCCTATTCTGTTCATCCTTTTCCAGGATGCATCACAGCTTAGTTCCTGACATGAAACATAAATCTGACAATATGAACGAAGGGCTGGTTGGGAGCTCTGCCCACAGCTTTTCAAAAGATGATTTCCTCCTCATTCTAACAGCTCACTATATTCTTAAAGCCCTTTAAACTTTACAAAGAGCTTTGTAGACATTTAATCTTCAAAACAATATTGTGAGTTATGATATATCCATCTTACAGATGTGGAAATTAAGGCTCAGACAGATTGACTGAATTAGCCAGGGCCAAACAGCTAGTGAGAGCTAGAGGCAAGATTCAAACCCAGGTTTTCCTGACTCCATTTCCAACACTTTAACTATTATATGCCTCTCATATCATTACTGTTGTATGGTATATATGTTATTATGTAATGTTATAATAATATTTATACATCTCTCTTCAGCAATTAGAGATAAAAATAAAAAGAAATAATCTCCTACCGGGTCCAAGAGAGCTGATCTTACATCTTCCCCATATCGATTACGAAGGCATGGGCCACAGAATTGCCCTCTCACTCCCCCACAGTCCAGATTCCGACACACTGTCTTAGTATCAATAGTCTTCTGTCGGCATTGATGGCACGTATTACCCTAAAGAGTGGAAGACAGCAATGAAGGGATAAACTTTTACAATTTTTCTGCATGACAAAACAGCTTGTACAATGACATCTATTACATGGCCACCACCACCTCTCAACAAGAACCTAGCATCCTGGCTAGCATTCACTAGGTGTCTCTCATACATAAACGAGCTCATTCCTTCCCCTTAAATAAAACCCAGTAGACATTGGTTTTTGCCTCCTTTTATATCCTCAGAACTTAGTACAATGTCTGTACTTAATATCTAATGACCAACTGAAATCATCTTTCATGTTTGCAGATGAAGTGAGCCAACTAGGAAGGCAGTCTGGAAAACGCACTGGCCTTAAATTCACAAGATTTCACATTTGCCTCGGGTACTTAACTAGGGCAAGACAATTCAATTCTACTGGGGAAGAGTGAAAAGGGCCCCAGAGGCCCCTTCCAGCTCTAAATTATCATCCCAAGAAGGATGAGCTCATTCCCTGCTACTGTCCTGCAGGGATGCTTTTTCTCAAGCCCCCTTTTTACATCTTAACTCAAATGGCACCTCCTATATCAGGTCTTCTCAGATGGCATCCCATCCTCTTGCAAATTGTTCATGCTTTCCACTAAAATCTTTGTATACATTTTTTTTTAAAATTTGTGTACATGTTTTTCCACCAAATAGGCAGGTAAGTTGCCTGGAGGCAGGAACTACCTTATATTTCTCTTTATCTTTGGCACCAAACACAGTACCTGACACACTGAGGAAAGAAGCCAAGAACACAAGTCCCCAAAGTAGAAAACCCGTCCAAACTGTAGCCATACATGACCCATTTCTCTTCCTCTAAAAAGTTATCTTCTTGTGAGTTGGGATGATTTATCCCCCAGTTTCATCCCATCTCTCTGGACCCTGATGCAAGTTAACATGCAAAAGAAGATTCCAAATACCAATTCCCCTACATGGCAAATATGGGAAGAATCTCATATTAAATATTATTTTTGGATTATGAAGTCCTTACCAGAACTTTGTCATAGATTTTATCTCTAACAGTTATAGCGATATTTTCTAAGTCATCTTCAGTGATTTCATCCACTCGCCGGAAAGAAGACATACGCCGTTTTCTATACACACGGCACTTACCCTAGAAAACAATCAGGCACATCAGACCTCTCTAACAGAGAAGCAGGCAAGGGCTTTAAAAACACAACCTACCCCAGTTGTATTCTACAGCTTCCATCTATAAACTGATGGTCAGACAGAGATAGAAAACAAACCTTCAAAGCTTAAACTGTCTACCAGTTCACCCAGGTATCAGAACCAGAGCAATGGGGCATTGGGAGTCAGATTTTCCTCTGAGGCAGCCATGTGGTACAGAACACTGGGCCTGGGGTTAGCAAAAGCCAAGTTCAAATCTAGCCTCAGATGTTTTCTAGCTGGGTGACACAGACAAATCTTAACCTCATCTGTAAGATGGAGATAACAGCACCTACCTACCTCATGGGTTATTCTAAGGATCAAACAATATAACATACGTACAGATCTTTGCAAACCTTAAAGCACTGCATAAATGCTAGCTAATCGTCTTCCTCAAATCCTGGCTTTTCTTCTTGCAATCTGTGTAACCTTAAGCGAACCACTGCCTTTCTCTGGGCCTCAGTTTCCTGATCCATAAAATGAGAGCACTGGGAAAAAAGGATATCTAAGGGCCCTTTCAGCTCTCAACTCAATCGAATTCCTGAAGCACAGTTAGCCTTGGACCTCTGGCAAATGCAACGTGCACCAGTAAATAGTTGATCTCAAGGTCTTGGAAACTCCACATCTTTCTTCTTGGCTGTCTGTTTTGTTTTCCACACAGCTCAGTTTAGATAAAAGACCTAGCCACTGAGGTCAGGGATAAGCACCACGGAAGTAAAAAACATACCCCATTCATTTTCTTCCGTCTCCTGAAAGCACATAGATCTTCTTCAAAGTTTGTGGACACTGTAAAGTTTTCCACAGCAAACTTGTCTGGAGGCCGAGCGCTGCGGGTGGGGTTGGTGCGGCGAGTTATCTGCCCCTCTGAAAAAGCCCGCCTCACTGTTTTCTTTTTCTGGAATGGAGAGAAAAAAGGGCCCCTGACAGATTGCTTCTGGACCCCCCTCAAAAGCCAAGAAAACAAGACTTTTACTTACATAAGTTGGGCTCGGTGTCTGAACTGGGAACAGATCTGGGAGAGAATGCAGTTCTGCCAGCAGCTGAGCGAGCTAAGGCAGAAAAGAAAAAAAGGGTCACTGCTTGTGTCTGCCTTCCCACAAAGCGGGTTCTGTTCTAGATTAGATCCATTTCTCAGGCTCCCAAAGCACCCAAGGAACACCCAGACTTTTTAACACCTATTTCTTTACATAACTTGAAAAGGGTGTCACACCCGTCAAATCTCAACAAAGACAACACATCTATTTCCAGTATCCCAACGACAAAAACAGTACCAGAGGTATTCATCCCCAGGCTGAAACTGACATATTCCTGAAATTTACACAGGAGTGAAACTGACATGCTAACCCTCTCCTAAGGTTAGCTCAGCACAAAGGATTCTCATGTTTCACAAACTGAGGTCTGCAATGACATCCTTGACTAACCTTCAGACACATCAGAGAAACTCCACTGACTTTTTCTCTGAATGCTGTTTGTTACTTAAGTGGTTATATGTGTGTATGTGTATGGATTTTATAATATATGTGTATACTTTATGCATATGTACAAAAATGTAAATATAGCTGTGTGCATACAGACATTACACATGTGGTATATTATACATACAAATACCAAATATATGCATAATACATTATATATATGCACATAATATGTACATGTGGGATATATACACATACACAAGATGTTTAGATGCATGTGTGTCTATACATATAAAAACCCACATTTATTGGTGGGAGAGCATGGAGTGTCCAAACCAGGGGTTTCGTCTGACTGGGAAATCCCTACTGAGATAGTTCCTTCCTATCAATGCATATGTATAAGGGTAAGAGTCAAGGGTCCCGAGTTCAGATCCTAGCTTTTGACATATTGTTTCTTCTTTCTTGGCCTCAGTTTCCACTGCAAAATGAGGGTGTTGAACCAGATGACCTCTAAAGTCACTTTTGTCTCTAAAATCTGTGATTCTCTGTAACTTAAGGGATTCAAGGTAGTTCATTGCCAGGGTCCCATGATGAAAATGGACTTGACTTTGCCCACTGGGGAAAAGCCCAGCAGGCTTGGTCTCTCTACCTATGGAGGCTAAAGCACTACCAATGAAACTGAGTCTGTCCGGGGGGGGGGGGGGTAGGGGAAGGAGGGTCTTACCATGGCTTTGTTCTCCTTGATGTTCATGGCCCTTTTGAGTAAAGCATCCGAGTTGGCCTGGCCTACATCCCTGGTGTCATCCTCAGACTCAGAGGTTGACCCTTCCATGGCTCTCTTCCCTGGTCTACCATTTTTCTTTCTTCTCAAGGTCATTGGTTTTTCACTCTCATCAAAATGTAAGCTAGAAAAGGATGGCTCAGAAAACCTGGTTTTTATATCTCCTTTATTCTTTGTGGGGAACTGGAAGGCAACCCGAAGACCAAAGCTGCTTCTTCTGGAGGCAGTCTTTGTTTCAACCTCTTCCTCCTCCTCTTCCTCTTCTTCACTGCCTACAGACCTGTCTCCAGCATCCTCCTCACTCATGTCTGACTCTGTGAGCTAATAAAGGAAAGGAACAGAAAACCCATCCATTATCTGACAAAAGGAAACAAACACATCTCTAGAAATGTTAAGTGGTAACAAAAATTCCTATTATAATCATAGTAAGCATTTATTAAGGGCCTATATGCCAAGCACTGGAAATACCAAAAGAGGCAAAGAGAAGGTCCCTACACTCAAGAAGCTTACAATCTAATTGGGGAGACAATGCAAAACAAATATATACAAAGCAAGTTATTATACAAGACATCGAGGAAATAATTAACAGAAGGAAAACCCTGGCATTCGTCAGTGGATGGAATTTGTGAGACTGAAGGAATAACCTCAGTGTTAACCTTGGTCCAAGGACCAAGAAACCTCCTACCTAATATATACAAAGCACTGAGCAAATGTCAGATATTAAGAGTTTTCTGCAAATTTTATTGCTGGAAAGAAAATACTCATACTTAGAAATGAGCAGTTGGTTCCTTGGACCCCCTATTGTCCTCTGAGAGCTTCAAGAGACTTATTTCTTAATGGGTAGAAAAGTGTACCCCAAAAGGGGGAGGGGAGTGGGGAAGCCTGCTAAGTGTCTAGTCTGCAGGTCTGGTCAAGCTGGGTTACAACATTCATTGGAAGACACCATGTTCTATGATGGGGGAGGGTGGAGGGGAAGGAAGAGGCATTTTTATAGCATCAGATACTGGATTTTTTACAAATCTCTAATCTAAAGAGAAGGTGACAACCACAGGAGGGCAGCCAGGATAATGAGAGGTCTTAGAAACCATGTTATGGGACTATCTGAAGGAACTGACAGCGTTCATTCCTGTGCAAGAGAAAACTTTAAAAGCCGGAACATTAACTTTAACAATTAGAGGCTATCACCTTGGAGTAAACGTTGGGAAGGGTGTTAGTGAATATCCAGTCCCATCTCCTAATTTTTGAGATGAAGAGTCTGGGGTCCAAAGCGATACAAAAGAGGCTGCTTTAAGGCAGACTTAAGTCTCTGTAGCCCCTGGACCTGGTACTTAAATAAATCTACCTTATACTGGTTAAGTGACTGCATTAAGTCACACAAAGGACAGAACTGAAACTTGGACCCAGGTTCTTCAACTCTTCAGTGGTTTTTAAGACTCTGCCACACTCCTCAAGTCAAATGTACTTTTAAAGTTTCAGAGGAATTTAAAGATGGAAAGTCCAGGGAGGCAGATTTCATGATTCTGCATAGGAAAACTTCTTTGGGCCACGGTTGGACCAGAAGACTCCCAAGGGTGTGTGTCTCAACATCCTGAGAAGTCCAAAGGAAGGCTGGCTCTGATGGGTATAGAGTATGAAGGGGAGTCTTGTTATGGAGAGGCAGGTGGGATGGGCCAGAGGAAACTCCTTTGTAAAGGTGACCTGTAAATGGGACTTGTGGTTATGGGTCTCACTTAAGATCAAAACCAAAAGGTCAAGTTAAATGGGAAGGAAGCCTTCCCAAATGGTGGTTTCTCCTTGGACAGGGAAGTTGGTTCACATCTGTCCATCCAGGTAAAGAAACATCAAACCTCTTCAAACCAGACTTCCAACAATTCTTCACACATCTGGCAACAAACCAAAGGAACTTGTTTACCCAAAGCTGAGATGGGAGAGAAGCAAAAATAGGACAAAAGGAGTTAGAAAAATGTGGATAAATTAATTGCTGAATTAAGGGATCTAAGGGGCTATAGTGCCAAATGCTGCAAGGTGACATTCCAGAAGCATGGAGTAATATATACATTCCTTGAGGGCAGAAAATGTCATTCTAAGGTCCCTGGCACCTAAAACATAGAGCAGGAATGGACCTCCTAGGTCCTTCCCAGTTCTAGGCTTCTGATTCTATGAGCAAACAAAACAACAAAACAATGAAAAGAAACAACTATGAACTGGATTAACAGGTCATGAAGGAAGGAACTTCAGGCCATCTGGTACAAATCCCTCACTCTATAGGCTCAGGAGAGTGGAATGAGTTCACTCTGGTACCAAGTTGCTGAGCTGGGATTTGAATACAGCTCTTTCAAATCCAAAGACCCACTGCTACTCACCGCTAGGCACCACCCTAGCTTGACACTGCTAACTGATAAAATAAACCTGAGGGATAAAGGGAAGAGTTTAAAAATCAGCTGTAAATAGAGAATATTTTTCTGGGGAGGAAAAAGTCAGGAAGTAACTAGAACTAGGAAAAATCCTGAAAATGGTGGATGGGTTAGTTACCATTAGCTCTGGGCTCAGCTCGCTCTGGGTAAATCCCTCAAAATCTTCTGTCTCTGAGTCAGTATCTTCAGTGAAAATCCTTCGCAGCTCTTCAGTGATGTACTTGGAATGGAACTGCCCATCCTAAAACCAGCACATTAAAAAAGAAAAAGAAAGACGTTAGGCCAACCCCACCAAACCCAGACAGTTTTAGTTAAAAAATTCATCCGAATTCACTTCCTGACAGATTTACAACTTCCAGTGAAATGGGCTAGTCCTGTCAGAGTTTGGAATTTGCTTTTATCAGCATAGATGCAGAATCAAAAAAACCAAAGGAAAGGAAAAAACTCAAATCAATCTCGAGGCTGACATCCCCTTTCCCCTCCCAGTAACCCTTGGGAGGCCCCCATTTAAAGTAGCCTATCTCCAAAGCCCAAGACCAAAGGCTGCTATCACCAGCAGGTCTTTTCAGGTCAGAAATGACTTATCTCCCTTCTCATCTGCTGCAGCCCAAGTCAAGGGTTTCCTGGTTAGAAAAAGGAAGCCACAGCAATATTCAAGCCTCCGACCTCTCTGGCCTCTGAGAGGTTTCTCTTAGATGTTGAGAGAAGCTTTCAGAAAACTACACTCGCTTGGGTCTAAATGGCATCTTTCTAACACAGAGATGGAATCCCCCCCCCCAAAAAAAAAGTTCAGGAAAAAAACCCTATCTTATTGACACCTCTCAAGAGGAAGAGGGGAATAGCTGAGACGTACAATGGCGAAATGAGAGTTGGCATCAGAAGACCTTAGTTCAAGTCCTGGTACCTAACTGACCTTGGTTCACTGTCCCTTGTCCTTTTTGAGCTTCAATTTCCTCATCTGTTAAATTAGGTTAGACTAATCTAGAACCATTCCATGGTTTCAATTTAAAGCAATTTAAAGCTGAAAGAGATTAAGAGCCTTTCAGAGGATCTCCCTTTTCTGACCTGCCTGAAAATGACCCCCGAAGTCCCAGTGGTGTCAGCCTGGGTGAAGGCAACCAGGATGCCACCTGGGGCTTAGGGACAATGCCCAGGGAGCTGCTGGTGCCAGCCTTGCATTTATTTCCAAAACTGTCTATGTTACCTTAGAATGTGAGCCCTCTGAAGGCAGGTACCGTTCCATCTCTGTCCTATCCCTGATACCTCTGCACAGCTCCTGGCCCAGAGTAGACATTTAAAAAATGTTTGACTGACCTACTGATGCAGCTGCCTTTTCAAAGTCAGGCACATTTCACCCAGGCTAACATCGGCTTCCCACATTCTCCTGCAGAGTCTGGATCTTGGCACCATACACCTGGGACCTCAGAAATTCTCTAGTCCAACCTCCTCATTTCACAGGAGAGAATCCTGACTGGCCCAAGGCTAATAGGCAAGAGCCAGGCCCTGGGCCCAGGAAGGCCTTTGGTTTCTTCCATTCACAGGGGATGAAAAATTGTTCTTGGGCAGCCACATGTGACTCAGTATCCCTACCTTCCCTCCTTCATATTCTGCCTTTCACCAACTGTCATTGTGTATTATTTCATATTTAGATAATCTCTGGAGAAAAACAGAGATGATGAGAAAAACCTGGCAAGGAAGGAGGTGGGGGAGCATAGGGATGTTTTCAGCCTGGGTCCCTTTAAGCTTAAGAATAGACCCGATGAATTACTGTGTACAATTGTAAGGCATCTTCAGTTACTCTGTTCCTTGGGCTGCAATAACCATGGTGCTGTTACCAAGAGAGTAACCGACAAAAAGGAGGCTATTTGAAAATGCTCAATCTGGCCAGTGTTGGAGGAGACCAGAGCTGGCCCTCCTGGGGCCACTGGCCAGGACTGGGAGCTCAGGTGGGCCCAGTATGTCAGCAGGGTGAAGGACGCCAGCATGCATCAGGGCCTCTGCTCCAGCAACTTCTGGGGCAGACCGCAGCCAACCTGGGCTGCAGGGGGCATGGAGACCAGAGGCATCCTCATTGCCTCTGGGCAGCTGAAGAGCCAGTCTGGCCCTCTCAGAGCTCCCAGCTGCCTCTGGTGAGTAATCCTGCAACAGAGAATGAACGGAAGCATCTGAATCCAAGAGGGGGCCTGAGGAGGCATTGGGAGCCAAGAGTCAGTGCATCACACCATGAAGATAGGATGCCCAGAGGTTTGGAAGGGGCTACAGCCTTGGTCAGGGCAGCCCTCCACTCCCTCACAAGCAGATGAATTCTGCTTTAAATAGTTACTGCAACTCTTTGTCAGAAGACAGTCACTGACTGAAAAGGAAATGGGACATACTGCGTTGGGAGGGCCCTCAGAAGTCACCAAGACTAAAGCTGAGGCCCAGAGCTTGTGTCTGAGGTCACCAGAGCAGCCAAGACAGCACCAGTGGTCAGCCACAGCCACTCTAAGGGAGGAACCCTATTCCTGATACCCCTGTTAAAGTTGATCCTTCCAGGTCTCCAGACTCCCAACAAGGGAATGGGCAATAACGTAGCCTGATACCTCCTGTGATTAGGGAGGCGCAGGGTTGGAATGACATGGAAGCCAACACAGACAATGTAGAAGATACTACCCAAGGGCAGGTCCAGACTCTGGCCTGGAATATCCGCCTGAAGTCATGGGAGGAATGAAGTTCTGCTCCTGCCTGTCCTCAAAGGGCTTATGACCAGCTGAAGAAGCAAGACCACCAACAAGCAGGAGTTTGAAGATGAGCTCCCCCATTCCACAACTTCCCCCCCTCCATCCCAGAGAAACTGACCCACTGGCTAATTAACTGATGATGTGAAATTATGCAGATGAGAAGAATCAAGGAGCCAAGGAGCATCCCAAGGACCAAGCCTGACCCAGGAGACCAGCAGTTAGCCAACTGTTGTTGACAAGGAACAATCAACCAACTGTTTGTGCTGCCTGCCCCAGATCCCTGATTTATTTTGTGGGGTACAGTTACACAGGGTAACTGAGAGCTGGCCCCAGTACTAGGAAGACCTATGTTCAAATCCTGCCTCTAACTCTAGATGGCTATGTGACTCTCACAGTGCCTTAAGCCAATCTCTCAAAGTATAACCTGGGAGAAGGGGCTGGCACCAGAGATACCATACGTGCACTCCAAATGAGCATATAAATGTTCTGTACACTCTGATCCAAGTACATGGTGTCTCCCCGACAGGACAGAGACTCCTCGAGGGAAGACGCCAGGGCCTCTCTGTCCTTGGATCTCCAGGGCCTGGCCCATGGTCAGTGCTCATGGTCGCACTCTTCTTCAACACTCCACACAGAGGTTGGAGACAATCACCTGGTACAGCCCTCTCTTTTTATAGATAAGGAAAATATCAGATAAGAAAGGTCACCACCCAAAGCAAGATGGCAGCTCTCACCCAAGTGTCATCTCTTGAAGGGTATGAGGGCCTTGTCCTGTGGATCTCAGTCTTCCCTGCCTGCCCTCCCCCAAAATCTCAAACAAAGCTGGTTTTTGAGGAAGGTTTCTTGGACATCTGAATGAATGGTGAAGTTAGTCCAGGAACTTATTAAGCCACCGTTCCCGTCAAGCTGGCATGAAACAGTTGGTATATTTTTCAGAGCAACTCAATTCACAAGAAAGAGTCATTTACTCACCTGTCAAGATCTGGCCCCGAAATGAGGAACTTGGATTTATGGGGCAGAAGTGACTTTTTTTTTTTTCAGGCCAAATGTTGTATTAGGCACATAGTACATAAAAGCCATTTGAGGCTCGGCAGAAGGGCCTGGCAACAAGATTGTTATTATTCCCTAAAAGGAACTCTCAAGCAAAATCCTACACAAGGAGCCACAGTATTGGAAGGCAAACACCAGGCTGGCCACAGGCAACATCCCAAGACTTCTATCCACACTGTGCCTCAAAGGGGGTTAGGGAAAGACTCCAGGGCAGGCCCAGGATTTAGGGAGGGGCACTCTTACTGAAATACCATCTGTCTGGGATTATGACAGGCCCGGCTAGCTGCCAGGAAAAATCTCCACTGTTCCACATAAGGTGGGGAGATGTTGCTCAGGGAAGATATGGCGATAGACAGGGGGTTTTCTATTGCCCTTCCAAGTCTGAAGCTGGGGTCCCACCACACAGGCATCTGTGAGCTTTGTTTTCTGATGTGATTCTAAGTTCATCCCAAAGTTGGGGGACACTGGGGCAAAGGGGAAGGACATATTCAGGGCAATCTCTAATACCTCCCCAGCAGATGATCCCATAGAAATAGAAATACATACAATGAGAACCAATGATTAAAAATATGGCAGGCCTTATAGGACCCTCAGTAAATAAAGACTAATCACACACAGCAGGATATTCTGCTTAATAAGGCAGGGAACAACATTAATATACTTTATATTTTGATGAGCCTTCCCCTGTGAGATGAGTACCATTACTGCCACTGTACAGATAGTGAAAGTGATATGCAAAAAGTCAATTCAATTCAGTGAAGACTTAGTAAGTGCCCACTATGGGCAAGGCTATAGAACCACAAAGACTGACTGGTAGGAGGGGCAGGACCTGAGCCCAGCACTCCCAAATTCAGCCCTTGGATCAGCCATCCCAAGCTGCCTCTAACACAGAATTCAGAGGCCCCAGGCAGCCAACACCACTTACCTATAACTAATAATCCCATCCAGGTGGGCCTAGGAGAGTTTTAATTTACAAGAGGGTGGGGAATAAGAAAGAGAAGGCAGTCTTACACCATCCTTAGAGCAAACCAGAAGGCAAGAACACCAGCCCTAAAGCCACATTGGGCTCTGCCCCTCCAGGGGCCTCCCTCTCAAAGGCCTAGCTTGTGTGTTCTACAGATAAATCTTCAAAGGAGTCACACTGTCCAGAGACTTGTCCCTCTCCCTGTAGCTCCTCCTGGACTAACTTGAGCCTCAGCACAATCTACTGGGCTGCAATTACCACAGTGGCCTGGGTCCTTTCCTTTGACTGTGGGAGGACCTGAATTGCAGCTCAAGGCAGGTTCACGTCCTTGAGGCAGCAATGAGAATGTATTTTATCCTACGAGGTCATTCTCTGAGGGGTGGGGAGTTTATCAAGAACTCTCCCCGCAAAAAAGGATTCAAAAAGCAAAAGCTAGAGGAAAGGTTCTCTTGTATGCTCAAACACATATCCTGTCACTCTACAATAAAGCAACAGCTCAAAAGAAACATGAGATGGGCAAACTCAAAGTCATCTCCACTCCCAATGTGCCCAAGCTGAGACAGAGCCTTCCAAGGTCACACTGATCTGATCAGCCAGTCCCACGCTGTACCCTGACCCCGACATAGTGATGTCTTAGTCTTCTTCAACTACGAAGGACAACCGCTGATTAATTAAGGCCACCCAACCTGGAGCAGCCCCGAAATCAAGCGGATTTGTAACCAAGCCTCCCATAGCAATGCTTGCTCCTTACCTTTTTTCCTGGCTCTGGGGAGTCAAAACTCTCTTCCAGGTACAGTGTTTCCATGGGAACCTCATCTCCAAACCCAAAAAAATCTTCCTCATCACTGGGGGCCTCGAAAATGTCAGCCACCTCTTCAGGTATCTGTTGGGGATTCAATAGAGATGGAATGATAGAAGTAATGACTGGTGGTGCCATGAGGGGGTGAGAGAAATGGTCCTGAGATGAAAGCGAGCCCCGCCCCCCCCACTTTCAAGAGCCCCAGCAGCACACCATTCACTCTAACAAAGATGCATTCGCCAAGAGCCCCACTCCCAAAGGAGGAATGGGAGGCATCTGATACCATACACACGTACTAAGTGCAATGGGGCGGGGGGAGGTGGGGGCAAGGCAGACTTCTGTAAAATTGCAGAGACGTGTCCTTCTTACCATCACACAGAACGATGAGGCAATCTTTCTATAGCAGCAATTTTCCATTTGCAGGCTAAAAAAAGACAGCCCAAGAACACACAAGCCTCAGTTTCTGGAAATCTGATTATCTCGGGTTCTACCTAATTTAATCATGATCTTCCCATTCTGAGGCTTGGTGCTTAGACTCTGGAGTCCAAGGGGGTGTACTGAAGTCCCTGACCTGGGAGGCAGAGGGCCTGGCCTCCCATCCTGGCTCTGCTGTTCCTACCTATGTGACCCCGACCAATCCTTCCCAATGGCTGGGCAACAGTTTTCTCTTCTATAAAAAGAGTGGACTAGTCTTGATAACTCTAGATCCAGATGCTGCCTGGTCCCCCCAGGCTAGCGCCTTCCCCTCCAAGGCCACCAGGTATCTCCTCTGTAAGTATATGGACCTATCCAGTAGGTTTTCCCCATTAAAAAGTAAGCTCCCTGGGGGCAGATTTTTTGCTTTTTACTTTGGATCTCTAGGCTTTAATGCTTGTGGACTGATTTCTCAAATCCTATAATCTTCACTAAAAACACCACTGCCTGGGGGGAGGGGGAGAGAAGCAACATTTCTACAGTATCTAGAAGCTAAGTGCTTTACAAACAGGTTCTCATTTGACCCTCATGATAACCCTGTGAGGTAGGTGCTGTGATTATCCCCATTTTAAATTTAAAAAATTGAGGCAAAGGGGATTAAGTGACTTGGCCAGGGTCACACAGCTATTAAGTGTCAGGATTGGAACTCAGGTCTTCCTGCCTCCAAGCCTATTGCTCTATCCACTGAACCTGCCTAAGTTAGAGACCAGACAAGTTTAAGATGGTTTAGATTTCTGTACCCTAGTTCAATCTCCATCCCACTGTGGCCCCTGCTCAAGGTACCGTGACTAATACTAGCCGGCTCTGGGAAAGAGGAGCCCCACTTTATCTGAAGGGCTGTCACAAGCGGCAAGATGGGGCGCAGGCAGGCACGTCGGAGCCTCGCTGGCTGGGCGGCCCTGGGTTCAACTAACTCTAAGCCTCCGTTTTTAGGTCTTTAAAATGAAGAGGCTAGAGGAGATGACGTCCAGGGTCCCTGGTAGCCTAGATGTATGACCCTGTCATCCCTGTTCAGCTTTGAACTCAGAGACTGGGGAGCCACAGATGGGGGCTGCCGACTTCGCCAACACTCGGGAGCTGGCCAAGGTGGAATGGGCTGCCTCTGCAAGCCGTGGGCAGTTGGGGGGCGCCATAGTGCAGAGAGCGCCAAGCCTGGAGTCAGGAAGACTGAACTTCCTGCATTCTAATACGCCTCAGACACTTAGTTGTGTGACCTTGGGCATGTCACTTAACCCTGTTTGCCTCAGTTTCCTCATCTGTAAAATGAGCTGGAGAAGGAAGTGGCAAACTGCTCCCGTATCTCTGCCAAGAGAAGCCCAAGTGGGGCCATAGAGAGTCAGACATGACTGAACAACAAGGAAGCCATGGGCTCCCCCTCCATGGAGGTCTAAACCAAAGGGGATGATGGTATGGCAGCACCACAGCCTTAGAATGGAGAGGGCCTTGGAGGGACATCTAGGCCACTGCTCTGTTTTTATAAAGGAGAAAACTGAGGCTCACGGTGGTTGAGAGACCATTGGAGGATTTCTGAGCTCTCTTCCTGGGGTTCTGTGATAGTAGGAATCGGGGTGTGGAGTCGAAGGGCACAGGTCTGAGTCTCTGTTCTGACAGTCACGCCTGGAGGCAAGTCCCTTCTCTGGGCAAAACTGCTGAGTAAACCTAGCCCATGCCCCCAGAAGGCCCCTCCCAGCTGTCCGGCTACGACCCCCATGACCTCAGAAGCTGCAAGGGGAGGGAGAGCTTTTCCACTCTTGTCTGACACCATCTGACAGTCTTTCCAGCTGCCAGGATGAAAATCTTCCCTTGCAGCCCACGAGAAAGGGTTAAGAGCAGCACATTCCCCACCTGAATGACTTAATGGAAGGGCATCCAGGGGCTGTGTGAGCCTCGGGTCTATGAATACAGCCACTCTTCCAGGGACCCCTGCACCAGCCCCTGAGTTATTGTGCAGACAAGCTTGCTACTGCTGTGCCTGCTGTATGCCCAACTAATTTCTCCTTCTCCAGCTATTACTTCTGAATCCGCACCAGAGGGGCCATTATGGGGGTGTAATTACCGATTAGGAACAAAAGGGGAAAAAATATACTTTCCCAGTGGAAGGCTTATTTTTTTTTACTTTCTTTGCATTCTCGGGGTAGGTAGGGGCTCTGATTAAAGTAACTTGTGTGAAGGAACTTCAAAAGACCTTAAAAAATAAAGGGGAGCTTGAGATGCCTCCCCCATTCCAGCCTTATTTTTTGAGCCTCTCATTAAAATGTTCAGAAGGCTCTCCCCCTCCCCCCACCAGTCAAGCAAAGGGCTTCATTTAACAAGCCGAGAAGAAGGCAGGATTTGTGTAAGGTAGACGGCCGCACTCAAAGAAGACTCACACACAAGACGCCCCCCAGCCTGGTCTTGGCACCGAGATCTGTCCTGCTCCCTCCCATTCATCTCTCGAGGCAGGATGTTTAGACTCAGTCACTCCTGGGCCTCGATGAACAGTCTAGACACAGAGCTCAATGGATTCTTGGTCAAGCAGGGGCTGAAGGAGACGGCCACCATGGACTGAAGGCCATCGAGTCCAACCCCTTCCTTTTACAGAGGCCCAGAAAGGGTCCAGGAGAGGAAAGGTTCCAGAGGTCAGAACCCAGGTCCTCGGTCCACACGGGCACTTTCCCTTCTCTCCCTCCACCCCCAACAACCCCAATGGTTTGCCTGGTCTTCTTCCTCACCTGCTGCACTCCAAGCCGTCTCCACACACTAGATGAAGGCTCCATCTGCAGCCCATCTTTCATGCGCCCTGCCTACAGACACTTCCTTCATGAAGCCTTTCCTCACTCTCCCTGGGATGTCTGCTTGTATATTCTGCACATACTCACGGGCAGACATGTTTTCTACTCCCCTTAGAATGTAAGCTTACTGAGGGCAGGCCCTTTTCTTTTGTCTTTGTCTCCTCATCCCTAAACACAGTTCTGGGCACACAGGAGGCACTTATACTTGCCTGTGGATTGACTGATGGGCCCTATATCCATTGCACTTTCCTCTCAGATTGGAGTTCTTCACCTCAGTTTCCCCATCTATAAAACAGGGATATTACTCCCTTGTAGAATCTACCTCCATAGAGCGGTTGTGAGATTTGAATGAAAGAATCCTTAAGGCATTCTACAAACCATACACACTTCAGGTGTGCAGGAATGAGGAAGTCCATCCTATGTCCCACAATGCTTCCTGCTGATCAAACCCACAAGCAGCTACTCTCTGGTCCCCCAGAAAGGTCACCAATACCACCCTCGCTGAGTTCCTGCTCACTTCTTGGTGCCTTCTGAAAATTCCAAGAGCAGGGACTTCTGGGCTCAATATGGCTGTGACCTATATCTGCCTCTGGGAGAAAATCCCAACTCTTTACCTAGACGTTTAGCCCCATCTCAGTCCGGACCTGCTTCCAATTTACTCCAAGTCCTTCAGATCAAGCCAAACCAGGCTACTTTCTCTTCCCCCAGCACATGCCCTTTCTCACCACCACACCTTGGTACCAACTGTGCCAAGTCCAAAATGCTCTCAGAATTCCTAGATTTAAGAGTTGGAAGGGAACTTAATGATGGTCATTGGCTCTAATATTCTCCTTGGAGAGATGAGACCAAGGAAGGGGAAGTGATCTGCCCAAGGTCATACCCAGAGAATCAAAGAACTTGAGAGCTGGAAGAAAGCCCAATGGCCAACTCGTCCCACAGGGACCTGAAAGGCATCACCTCTGTAATACGTCCACTAAGCACTTGTTCAGCCTCTGCTCAGCCTCTTAGAATCCCTGGGTCAGCTCAGGGGCCCCCTCCTCCTTGAGGCCTTCCCTGACCCCCCAAGTCTCCTTCAAATGATCCCATGACTTCCCTGTTTACTTGCCATGCCCCTCTCTCCCAGCTGACTATCCATTCCTTGAGGGCAGGGGGCTGCCTTTTATCTTTATCTCAGTTTCTCCAGCCCCTAAGCAGTGCCTGGCACAGGGCAGGGGCTTAAAAAAAATGCCTGTTGAATTAAAGTCTCATCCCCATTTAATCAAAGCATATTAAGTGAGGAATAAAAAGGCCCCAAGCTATTACTAATGCATGGGCGACCAGGAACTTTGGAAACCGGACAGGTCATTAAAACTGTTTATCAGCAACTCCCCAATGTCAAAAAGACCCTTATGAAAGGCCGTCCCTGACACATCCTGGAAAGAAGCACCTCGTTAATAGCTTATATTCCCTCATAAATGAAAAATGCCAGCTCTGTCTACACACCCCTGAATGTGCCAGTTCCAAGGTATAGGAAGTGAGTCAGTTCTCTCCATGTTGGAAAGTCCAGAATATATGGCCCTCTCAGTGTTGGAAGACCAAACACACACACAAGGGTTGCCTGTTGAGAAGGTTCTGGGAAGGATCCGGAGTCAGGAAATCCAAAGCACACACCAGCCCTTTGGAAAGAGAAATACCAAGACCAAGCCCACTAAATGAAGTTCATTAATATGCAATATGATGGCATTTTTCCTGATGGACAAGTTGGCAAGGCTCCTCTGATCATGGCGGCACAGAACGCCCCAAGGCCACACAGATGACTTTGGAAGGAAAGGAGCCCATCTGTGAAAGACAGTCGTCCTTCAGTCCACCAGAGACCAAAGTGAGGGGTCTTCCCAGTCACATGAGCTCAGGGTCAAGGGGGTTTCAGGATATTACACAGTCCAATCCACCCTTGATAACATACCTTTGTATCTTATGTGACACATCCAATTTACCTTCATAACATATCTCCCCCAATGTCCATCTACTAGCTATGGGACCCTGGGCAAGCCAGTTCCTCTTTCTGTTTGTTTCCTCATCTCTAAATTGAGGAGGTTGTACTTGGCATCTTTTTATGTGCCCATGATTTACAAAAAGTCTACAAGAGGAGTATTCCTGGTCATCCCCTGCCCTGGGAGCAGAGGTTGTAGGGAAACAAAACGTGGCTGGATGACAGGGGATAGCCATCTCTTATAACCAGAGCACTCAGGGTAGCACAGGGCCATCCCCTGTGATGGTGGCTTCCCCTAGACTGGAGGGAGGGCTCTGAGCATGCCACATACACATCCCCTACAGAGAAAGCCTTGAAAGGCAAACATTAAACAGTCCTTGCCCTGGAGGGATTTACATTCTATGGACAGGTGTACACACAAGTGTGTATGAAGGACACTCAGCTCTGTGGAATTCAGATGCCCGGGAGAACCATTATATGGCCCTTCTTTTATGCTGAAGCATAAATCTAGAGACGCAACTACATCCACGATGGAAGTATGTTTGATTTGGTCTGTGTGGGCACTCCCTTACTTAATATGAGTACCGCCATTTTGGGAAGGCCAGTGATAACATGGAAGGTAACCAGGCCTCATGCTCTATGAGGAGGGATGGGGTAAAGGAAAGTACCATCTGTCACTGAAAGAGGGACTGAGCCTGAAGCAAAGGGGTGACTATCACAAAGGGGCGAATTCAGGCTTGGCTAAGGAGGCCCAGGGCTCCCCTTGCCAAGGAAGTCTTTCCGAAAGGCCTGGAGGAACACACTCACAGAAATCCAAATCTGGGTGTATGGTTCTATGATCAGGTGACCTCCAATGAGTGGTGGCCCACTCAGCTTCTGAACCATTCTGTATTAGGAAGCATTTAGTTTTGGTGACTTTCACCCATCCCTGTTCTTGGGGCATTTCCAATGGGCAGGGATTAGGGAATCAACAAACAGAGGAAGATAGCTGTCACTTTCTCTTCAGGAGACCAAACATCCCCAAGGCATCCTCTATTAAAGCTGGGATTAGTGGGAAGGAGGGGCAACCAACTGCCTCGGGGCCATCTTGCTCTTCAGGGACACCCTCCACAAATCCTGCTGGTATATAAAGAGACCAGTACAGGAAGGATCCAGAGTAGATGCTCTAGCAGGAAACAATATATGAAAAGCTTTGAGAAAGGATAAATCTGGACAACTCTTCAAATTGACTTGCAATACACAGCACAAGGGATTGATCTAACACTCCATACAATAAACACAAAATGGATGAATGACGCCCTTTGCCTTGATCCTGACTTGCAGCAGGATGGCTGGGCCACCAGGTTCATCTATCATCATATGGCTCAGGGCTTGGCTTTAAAAAAACCCAGTGAGCCAAGCTCAGAAGGGAAAAGGAAGAAGGGGACGCACTGAGTCTCTACCGGGGAAGGGTGGCAGGTATGGGAGGGCTTTCTAAAGATGGGGGGGACCTGGGCATGTCCATGGGGAGTAGACAGTAAGCTTCTTGAGGACAGGGACTATTGCTTTCTCTCCTTCTTTGTATTCCTAGCACCTGCCTAGGAGGGGAGAGGTTCTGAGAGGCTAAGACAGCTGCTAAAAGGTGAAGAACCCAGACCTCTCCTGACTCCAAGACCATTGCTCAATATACCATCCCCCTTCTTTATAGATGAGGAAACAGAGGCCCAGGAGAAATATGCCTGTCTGAGACACTGGAAGGGGGGGCTGCCCACTTGTCCAGCACCATGTCCTTCCCCAGTGGGGCGATGGGGCAGGTGAAGGGGAAAGGGGGTACCACAGAACACCAAGACCCTAGCACTCTTCCCAAAGACAGAGAACATTCAGGGAGCTGGGTGACTGGCCAGCATCCAGGCACCAGTGATTCCCTTTGCACCCCATCTGCCAAAGAACGCACTCTACTGATGCGTATGTACAACTGTGAAAGGCATTAAGGGGAAAAGGGAAAAAAAGAACAAATCTATAAATCTCCCGCATCCCAGGACCAAGGACACTGACGTCTTGTCCTATAGGCGGATCTGCTAGAGACCTCTGAAATGACCATGCCAAAGACCACGGAAGCACTGAAGACACCCAGCCTTTAGAAGTCCTGCCTGCTGGGCCCAGGCCGCTAGACACCTGGCTGCCAGCCCCAATTAATACACACACAGGGCTTCAATGTGTAGACCATTTCTTAGTCCTACTTAGAGAAGGAATAAGGGAGACTATTTTGTACAAAGAAGTCTATTAAGGCAGTCCAACTAGTCTTCCCCCAGGTGTTTTTGGCTAGCAGTGTTAAAACACACATTCTCAAACCTTTTTTTTAAAAGCTGCCTGAGAGGTTATACACTTGAAACACTCTCGTGGAAGCTCTGAGAAGCCTTTTTTTTTTTTTTTAAATGACACTAATATGCTCCTTGCTGAGAAGTCAGAGAAGATGAAAATTAAGCCAGTTAACAATTATAAAATATCTCTTTTACTCATCTAAGTTTTCCTAGATGCTTTTAAGGGGGAAAACAAATTCCAATTCAACTCAACAAATCTTTATTCAGAGGCAAAATGTGTAAGACACAGTCCTAGCCCTGAATGGGCCATAAAATAGAGATTTTAAAAGTGGATCCCAATTAGACAATGATACTAAAGTGAGGTCATAGTTCTTAGCACACCTTAAGGCTCTATATAAACGCTAGCTATCACTGTTAGCATTATTAATGTTAAAATGTTGGCACTTCATTGTTTATGGTCTCTTGGGGAACCCCAGAGCTGGCCCCCCAAATTAGAGCTTCACAGAACCCCTGGAACATAGATTTCGGGATGGGATAGACCTTCAATGGCGTGTCATTGTATAGTTAAGGAAACGGATGCTCAGGGAGATGACGGGACTTGGCCCAAGTCCCACAAAGAATCAATGTCAGAACTAGGATTTGAATTCAGGTCTTTTGACTCCTATTCCAGAATTGTGCTATGCCACCTCAGCTCAATAATCATGTATTAAGCTCCTGCTGTATGAAGAGGCCTGTGATAAACACTGCGGAAGACAGAGCCTCAAAGGGCTTTTGGTCTATAGGGGGACAGGGTATAAACCCAGATAACCATATTGTATAATAGGGCAGGAGTGACCCGAGCTAGATTAAAGTGCAATTAGGAAATAATGGACAAAATGAAGAAAAAAACCAGAACATAAATAATGTTAATGTGTGGTTTTCTAAGTCAATATGCGGCCACAGGTGAGTGGCCCCATTTTTACTGGTGAGAGAGCCGCCAGGAAAGTGCAAAGGTACAGTCTGAGCTAAGGACAAAAGCGTTGCCAGTCAATGAGATCCAGACAGGCACCATTAAGGAGGTGACAGTAAAGGATGGGCAGGGATTCATAGGTTAAACAGGGAAAAGGAGGACACAGCCCAGGTAGGAAACCACAGGGATTACTGAGATGACAGGGAACACTCCCAGGATGGCCTATTTAGATCTGAATGAGAGTTCAAACTCCTTGGTTTATAGATAAGGGGAGGAGTGATCTGCCCAAGGTCACCCATGGGACCTAGTGAGCAGCAAGGCTGGGAATCAAATTCAGCTGCCCTGACCCCAGATCCACTCCTTTTTTCCATACTTCAACCTACTGGAAAAGAAAATGGAGGGGAGAGGGATGATGGCAGACTAGAGAGAGCCCTGGCTCTAGGTAGAGTCTGCCCCTTATTCTAACAGGTGAGAAATGTGCTTGAGGAAGATGAGGGTAAGATAGCAGTGGGCAAAGGGGACTGGTGGGTGAGAAGACCAGTCAGGAAACTCAAATAGCAGATACTTAAGGCCTTAGATTACGGTAAGAATGGAGTGGAAGCAGGCAACCAGACAGAGAGAGAAAGAGAGACAAAGACAGAGGGAGAAAAACAGAGACAGAGAGCACTCACAAGCAACATCCTGTAAGGCTCAGTGAGCTCAAGGGATTTATCCAAGGTCATGCTGTAGAGTGGAAAGAGCTTGTAGTCACAGGACCAGGTCTGCTATACACACCTATATGGCCTTGGACAATTCACTTTAACCTCTCTCTAAGTTTCCTGTCCTATAAAGTAACGATGAGAGATCCTCAGAGGTCCCTTCACCTCACCTTATAATGAATGCCCAGGGTATCCCCAGCCACCTGCCACAGGCAGGTAGTGATGGGGATAGAGACTGAACCTGGGAGGCAGGAAGATGAGTTTATTACTTTGAAAACACCTTCTCCGGATGATGGGCCTGTTAGCTGGTCAGTGAAGCTTGGGCCACAACCAGGTCTGTCAAATCCTTGCCATATCCCAAAGCTCAAGGATATTTATTTGCCTCTGAGAAGGCTGGGATTTCATAGTCCATGTGGCCCAGCTGCAAAGAGTAAACTGCTCCTCACTAAAACACAAGCCCTGTGAGAGCAGGGACCCTTTGCTAGCTGTACTCCCCAGCAGAGCGGCTGGCCCAAAGGAGGGGCCTCAGAGGGGCTTGACAATTGGTTATCTTACATGTCCATGTCTTCTATCGCAAGAGAACATAAGCCCCTTGAGAGCAGGTCTGGGTCTATCTCCCAAACCTATCACAACGCTGCAGGCCCTTAATGTTCTTCAATGAAAGAGGAAGGAATAAGCATTTATGTAGCACCTACTACATGCTAAGAAGCCATGTGTCTACACTGTGCTAAACAATTTACTATTGTCTCATTTGATCCTCACAACAAGCTTGGGAGACAGGTTATCCCCATTTTGCAGATGAGGAAACTGAGGGAAACTGCTAGAAATGACTTGGTTAGGGTCACACAGTTAAGTGTCTGAAGCTGGATTTGAACTCGGGTCTTCCCGCCTCCAGGCTGAGCACTCTGCCCCTGAGCCACCTAGCAGCCTCCAGCAGCACACTGTCTTTCCACCCCAAGTCTTACGCCTTACAAGCCTGTATCTTCCCCCCTCACCAGCTGCATTTGACAAGGCTTGCTGCTAAGGCCACCATCATGCCAGAAAGGCAGGGGGGCAGCAGCCACAATCCTCCAAGACCACTGCATTCTATGGATTTCTAATCCAGTCTGTCAGCAGCTGGTGGAATGCCAAGGCAGGAGCCATGGCAGCCTAGGAGCCCCAGGCCTCTTCTTCCTCTTCCCACCGCCCCAGGATCAGCTTTAATGTTTTTCTTTCCTCAGCTATCTGACCTTCTAGGAAGGCACATCTACAGTCTTTTGAATAAACTCCATTCATCCAGTGTTTCTGACATGCTATACTATGCTACTATGCATTAGGCACACACAAAGATAGATGGCAGCCTGCCCTGCCCTCACAGGGCTTATGTTCCACTAAAGCAAAAACCTCAGCTCACTGGAGCCCTGACTGGCCAGGCTGTGGGAACCTACCTTCCTTTCCACAAGTCTTCTTCTAGGTCTATTTAAATCATTGACTCTCAGAGCTGGAGGGGTCTCTAGGCTGATCCACGAAGGAAAGGAATCAGAATCACAGCTAGAAGGGACCCTGGAACCCATTCATGTTACAGGGAAGAAAACTAAGGTCCAGAGTCGGGAGAGGGAGGACTGGAACACAGAGGGGAGCTTCATCCCCCTAGAACCTCCCACTCCTGACCTGGTCACCAAGGGCTACCATCTTTGTCCCACAGAGCCCACTGAGCCATTCTCCACTCCCTGGAACTGGAAAGAAAAAGCAGTTTTCACTGAGAGGATGAGCAGGGCACATTTCTACTAGAAAATCCGTCTTAATCTGTGTGGCCTATCAGTTCTTTAAAACACCTGATCTTACACATGGCAATTTGTTCCAACTGGTAAAGAGTGTGTAGGCTGGGATCTGTGGGTTAAACTCAGCACAGTAAAAGGTTTATTCAATAGTATTTGAAAGAGGAAGGATGGAGGGGATTGGGGAAAGGGGGGAAAGAAGATGGAGGAGGAGGGAGGAGAAGAGGGGTGGGGAGGGGGAGAGAAGAGGAGGAAGGGGAGAGAGAAAGGAGCAAGGGGGAGAGAAAGAAGATGGGGTAAGGGGGCACAGAGAAAAGAGGGAGTAAGAAAGGAAAAGAGGCAGAAAGATGGGAAAGGAGGTATGTCATCCACTCTCCAATTCAGCTGCCCCTCTAATGCCCAGCACTATATACTATTTTCAGATGTGACTCCCAGGTTTCGCCCAACAGTGAATTATAAGTTCATGAATTAAAAAAAAAAAAAGCAACCATTATTAAATGCTTGCTGTGTGCCAAGCACTGTGCCTCTTTTTGTCTAATTTTACCCAAAGTGTAAGCTTCCTGAGGGCAGGCACTATGTTTGGGCTCAGCCCTGACACACCCCACTAATTACTGACCACTCTTGGCACCCTTAGGGTCACAGATTCAGAAGAGGGCCCTCTCATCGGGTACCAAAGCAGTCACTTCTCTGCATCTCAATTTCCTCCTCTGGGAAGTGAGGGGGCTGGGGTGCATGGTATCTGAAAGCTCTTTCTATTTCTAAATCTATGATTCTATGAACTCCCCCATTTGGGGGATGAGGAAATAGGGAGAGGAGGAAACGCCTTGTGAAAGACAGGCTAGGTCTAAAGATGCAGTGTCTAAACTGGAAGTCAGGTCCTCTGGCCGCAAGCTTTCCAGCTCCCAAGGGCCTGCTGTCTCTAGGATTCAGGAGCCGATCAGGCCCCCAGCTCCTTCCCCTGCTAAGCCTTCAGGATCCTGGGTGACTCGATGACCCCTTGGATGGTCAGGCCAGATTGCACACAAGGAGCACTCTACTTGCAATTCTGGCTTCCTCTCTCCAGTCGAGACAAATAATCTGTATTTTTCTTGTTTGCATTTCTCCCCCTCATTTAAAAAGTTTCTAAAATACCAAGTACATCTCCCAAGCTATGCTTGCCAACAGAGGTAAAACATAAACTTTCTGGCGGTTTGATTAAATAATGTCACAAACGGCAACTATTCCTCTGGAATCCCCCCCCCCCTCCCCCGCTGGGGTTTGGTGTTTGGCCAGGGGTGTACTTCAGCCAAACGGCAAAAGGGGAGTGTGCTAAGTCAACACTGGCGGGGCACTGGAAGCACTCAACACTGGGGCACTGTACTAACTCCTCATTCCCCCGCCCCCAGGCCCAGAACGTAGCAGCCAGAGTGGGAAGGCAAGCGGGAGCCCAAAGGTCCGAGGGGCCCCTAGCCGGGCGGCTCCGCCCCAGCCTCCTCTCCTCCTCCAAGCATCCCTGGGCTCCCACTCCAGACCTTTCCCTTCTTAAATTTACAAATAATCGCTTCCCCCTTCCCAGATCATGTCGGAGTTCGCTCGGTTCCTCCCCTTTTCCAATTCTGTTTTTCTTGCTAACTGGAACATAGGGCTTCACTGAGTGGGCAGGGTGGGAGACACCACCCCTGCACAAGAAGCATCTGAGAAAGCTCCCCAGGCCCCCGAACCAACAGAACCCATCTTAAACAACAGCTGGGTGGACGGGAAGGCTCCTCCTGAAATCGGAGGCCGGACCCCTTCCTTTCAGCTCCAAAGCCTAAACCCGGTGGCTGCTGGCATGGAGACTAACTCCAGGCACAAGCCTTCCCATGCAGCAAGTTCCTCCCCACGGACACAAATACGCGCACGGGCCAAAGTGTAAAACGAGCAAAACCCACGTGCATCATTTGGGCAAGTTCGTGGCAAGCCAAGCTGCCGGCGCAAACGGGGAAAGGGCATGGAGGGAGCGCAGAGGGAGGGAGCACGGGGCCATGTGTGCGTGCATTGGGGCTGCAAGTACCCGGAGTCTCACCTTAGCAGCGGCCGCCGGCTCCATGCTCCTTACAAGCTCAAGCCGGGCTCTGGCGCGCGCCTCAGTCGCCGCAGCAGAAGTCGGAGCAGCAGCGCGACGTTCTAGAACGTCCGGGCCCGGGCGCACCGGCTACAAAGTATCAAAGGGAGCCCAGGCTCTCAGCCGACGTTCGAATATAGAACGAAAAGCGGCGGGCGGGCTACGGCGCGGGGCAAAGAGCGATCGCACTCATCTCCCGGCCGTGGGGGGGACAGGCCCGAGAGGCCGCCAAATTCTGGCCGCCTCCGGCCCAGCCCCGAGCCCCGCGCGTGGCGCTCAGCCTCGCAGCCGTGGGCTTTCACGCTCGTCTTAGCCGGGGGCGCGAGGGAGGGGCCGCGGCCGCGCGCAAGCGGCGACTGGCCGGGCCGAGGTGGAGGCTTCCCCCCTGTAGTGTGGGGCAGCAGTGGAGCGGTCCGATCAGCTTTCTGCGCGGGAGAAGAGCTAGGGGGATGTCCCGCTCTACCCAGCTGACAGGCCTGCCTGCCTCGGGTTTGCAGCTACCTGGGCCCACGGGCCGGGGCACGAAAGCACCCTGTGGCCTTCCCTGGGACAATCAGTGCAGTTGCCCCCGTATCCCCTACCCGCCCCGGGCTAGTGTTTCTGGCGGGCTTTGTGGCCTGCTCTGCACTTTAGGTCGGCTTTGCTTAGGAAGGGGCGCGTGTTGAAAGCTGGCTCCCAGTGCACGCCCATATGCCCAAGGCTTTGCAAGCCTGGCCAGGGCTTAGCTCTAGGATTTGGGCAACGTACGCTCATGGAAGGCTGGCCTTGCTTGGAGCCTCCACTCTTGCAAAGCATGGCGCTTGCAAAAGCTCAGAATTAATCATGTGGAAATGTTCCACCTCTATTCTTTCCTGAATTCCAAAGTTGCCACAAACACCTCTGTACCCTCCAGAGGGAACCCAGGCGCTGCTGGCACCGCGGGCGCCGAGGCCCTGGCTTGAATGGGACTCATTGTTGAAGGAATGAGTGGGAGGACCCAGTTCCCAATTTCATTTTCCCTCCACTGGTGGCTGGGGAAGAAAGCTGCTGAGCAGTTTCAGAATAAAGTTTTGAATTTAGTGACAAGACGCCGCTTTTATACTTAGTGTGTCCCAGTCCAAAATGCAATTGAGTCCTAGTAGGTAGGTCCTCAGCTGCCATTTTTGGGACAGTGGCTAGAACACCCCTGGATCTGCAGTCAAAGGGGACCTGAGTGGCAATGATCGCCCCTTAATCTGACCCTAATGGGCCCTAATTTCCCCATCTGTAAAAGGAGAGGGGCTGTTGAGATGAATTTGGCGTTCTCTCTAGCGCCTTACATTTCTGGAATGCTGAAACGTTTCTCAAGCACTTTCCTCACTTCTAGTGGGTAGCTAATGCAAGTACGTTGGCCCTCCCCCCCCAAAAAGGCATTTTCCAGCCATAGAAACGGAGGCTCAGAACTGACAATACCCAGTAAAAGTTAACCAAAAGATACGCCCTTTGATTCATTAATTCTCGAGTTCAAATCTGGCCTCGGACACTTAGTAGCTGTGTGACCCTGGCCAAGTCATTTAACCTGTCTACCTCAGTAAAACAGGACTTTAACAAATGTTAATTGAATTGAAGAGGGCTCCTATTCGGTGCAATGGGTAGAGACTGAACCAAGAATCATGAGACCTGAGTTCAAATTCAGCCTTCTACATTTACTAGCAGTGTAACCCTGGCTAGATATTTGTAAGAGTCTTTGTAAATCATAAAGTGCCATATAAATGCTAGCTAATATTAATATTGGCATTAATCCCATTTTAGTCACATTCCCTGGGAGTGTACTTTTAAAAACAAACGCAAAAGAGCTATGGATACAAAGATTGTCATAGCTTTAGAGGCAATCACACACAATTGTAAACAGGCTAAGTGCCTAATGATAGGGGAGGAGTCAGCGAAACTGGGGTACAAAAGGTAAGAGAATCCTTTGGGTAAGATGGACATGTATAAGGGATACCGCAATTTGGGTCCCTTTATAAAATTGTGCAAAATGGGGGTGGGAGAGGAAGGCTGACCTTGAAGAATAGGGTTCACACAAAATAAATGCTAGCCCAAAAGTTAAGGAGAGGGAATAGACAATCCAAGAAGGACTTAGGGAGAGACTTTCTGGTACTGATTCATGAGTTGAAATGATTGAATTTAGATAGAAATAGGTGCTGGTCAATTTTATAATTGGCTGTATTGATGTATTTTTATTAAAATATTTACATCTATTTTAAAAGAGAAAAAAGTCAGAAACTTCCATCGAGTTAGCCAAAGGAACACACTGTGGCTATTTTCTAATGAGGGAAGATTTAGGGCTCTTGCCAAAGTCAATTCTTTTGAAACAACTTTGTAAAACTGTCTTGGACTTGCCTTGCAAGTTTCTAGTTGTTAATTACTGACCCTTGCTGGACTTCTAAATGTTGCTTTTTAAAACCCAATCTATGTGAGGACACTACCCCGAAGACTCCCTTCCCTGCCCAATCAGTTGTTAAGTCTTCCTAACTGGATTTGGAAAATAACTTACCTCATTTTCACTGAAACATTTAATGAAGCCACTTTACTTGGCGTTATTAAAAGTTCCATCCTGGCCGTTTTATGTTTGATTTCAACTGATCCAAACATCACAGCCAATGGGAAAGGACCAGAAAACAACGTATGACTCAGTCTGTGTTCCGTGGGCCCAGGAATCAAACTAACCTCAGTGTTGGGTGGGTAGGTGGGGGGATGTGGGGCCAGCTTTTTATGAAGATTTAGAAATTTTGTAACCAAAGCATGAAAGATGGTTTTGTCAAGGTAGAGATTTTTCCCCCTCAAAATGCGGCCACTTGTCGGCGATGTTGTCGAGGGGATCCCTGGTCGGGCAGAGATGGAGCTGACCGGCCACTGAAATACCTTCCTTTTCTGAGATTTTAATATTTAAAAAAAGAATGAAGCCTTTAAGTTTGCTTGAAATGAAATTTAAAAACAGCAGCAAAATGCATTGTTAAGAGCACAAACCCCCAGGCTTTACCTTATTATTATCACTGATTTTATAAAGATTTTTAGGATCGTGAGTCAAGAGCTGGAAGGGGGTATTAGTGGCCAGTTCGTCTGATTCTCTCTTTTATTAATATTACCGATGGTGATCATGATGGTTAGCATTTACATGGCACTCTCTGACTTTCAAAGCACTGTACATGTTATCTCAGTTGAGGCCAAGGGTGACCAAAGTGGCAGTGGTAGGATTCAAACCCAGGACCTCTGACACTAGGCCACTGCACTATCTATCCTCTGCTGCCTTGAGCCTGACTAAAGCCAGAAAACCTACCCAGCCTGAGCCAATCTGCTACTAAGCCTCTCCAGACTTTACTAGGCTGCTGCTTAGGAGGTGGCCATCCAGCTGGTCCCCTGGGCTTTTACTCAAAGGCAGAAAGCTGCAGAAAATCCACATGTCGTCGGAATAAGAAGAGGCACCTGTCAGCCCTGTTGTCCTGTCTGCTGCTGGAGACAAACAGATGACACTTGGAATAAACCTACAGAGAGTGAGCTGACCACAGGCGTATTCAACCTCGAATGAAGCTATCCATCTGTGCCGTCATTCTTGAAACATTAAACATCAAAGAATAATAGCAGGAGAGTGGCTTGTCTCAGGACGGTTATTACCTGAACCCCACTGGAAAAAGATGAGGAAATGAGAAGTTGGGGTGGGGAAAAGAGGAGGAGGAGGAGGAAGAAGAGGAGGAGGAGGAGGAGGACGAGGAGGAGATGAAGGAATAATGCTAGCCAAATAGATGGGTGTAGTGCAGAAAGTGCTGAACCTGGAGTCAGGAAGACCTGAGTTCAAATCCAGCCTCAGACACTTATTAGCTGGGCAAGTCCCAGCAGACCTGCTGTCTGCCTTAGTTTCCCCATCTGTTAAATGAGGCTATTCATAGCACCTACCTCCCATGGTGCTGTGAGAATCAAAGGAGATAATATTTGTCAAGTTCTTTGTAAACTGTCAGTTGACAAGCACTTATTGCATACGATCTGAGTGATGTGCCCAATGGCATCCAGCTAGGCCACTGCAGGAGCAGCATTTGGCCCAAAAGCAGCACCACTGACCGTGGACTTCCTTAGCCTCAGAAGGTATTTTGAAGTTATCCAATATGTTCACCTGCACGATGCACAAAGACACAAGCTGTCCCTGACTACTGGACATTGAAATGGGGCTTGGCCCCACGAGCCAGAGCTAGAAGAGATGAGAGGAGGCTCTGAAGAGGGGAAGTGAGGCTGGCTGACCCAGGTTTTCCAAAGCTGCCTTGGGAAGGAGCAAGCTCCCCTAACTGGAGGGCTGCAGCTAAAGACTAGCTGGATGCTTTTCATCAGATATGGGCTCAGTCTCTCTGCTGACCTCCAGTCTCCCATCTCCAATGGCCTTTCAGACAGCTCAAAGCAGATGCCCAGTAGACATCTTGAACTCAACACATCCGAAACAGAAGTCATGTTCCTTCTCCCTAAATCCTCCAGGCCCTCCTGCCTTCACTATTACTGTAGAGGGCACCAGCCACCATCCTCCCAGTCCGTCAGGCTCCCAAGCTAGGGGCCACCCTGGACTCCACACGCTCCTCATCCTCAGATCCAATATGGCGCCAAGGCCTGCCGTTCTTAACCTTTGCAGCATCTCTCAAATACTCCTTCTTCTCTGCTCTGCTGTGGCCCCCACCCTGGGCAGACCCTCATCGCCCCTAGCCCCTCTTAATTCCAGTGTTTTTTTCTGTCTTCTTTGAAGCTTGTTTGCACATATTTGTTTGCTTGTGGTCTCACCCCTTGGAATGGAAGCTCCTGGAGGGCTGAGGTCTTGCTTCTATTTGTATCCCCAGCACTTGAGCATGGTTCTGGGCACAAAACAGGCCTTTAACAAGTGTTAACTGAGTTGAAGAGGGCTCCTATTCAGGTGCAATGGATAGAGATGGAACTCGGAGTCATGAAGACCTGAGTTCAAATCCAGCCTTAGACATTTACTAGCTGTGTGACCCTGGCCAAGCCACTTAACTTTGGTCTGCCTCAGTTTTCTCATTTATAAAATGGAGATAATAATGGCATCTACCTCCTGGGGTCATTGTAAGGATCAAATGAGATACTGATTGTAAAGGGCTTTGCAGCCTTTTAATGCCATATAAATACTGGTCCTCACCATTATCATCACCATGAGGATTTATCCCATCTTTCCTACTAAAACGGAAGCTCCAGGAGAGTAGAAATCTCTTAGATTTGTGTCCCCTGCAGATCTTGCCCAGAGTTGACTTTGACAAATAATTTTTTTTAACTTTAGTCTTTTTAGAGGGGGGAGGGCAGGGCAATTGGGGTTAAGTGACTTTCCCAAGGTCACACAGCCAGTAAGTGTTAAGTGTCTAAGGCCAGATTTGAACTCGGGTCCTCCTGATTCCAAGGCTGGTGCTCTATTTACTGCACCACCTAAGTGCCCCAAAGAAAATTTTAAAATGCCCATTTTTCTTTTCTAGAGCTAGGGAGTGCTTCTTGGGAATGTTCCCATCACCTCAGTCCCTGACAACAGGGAGAGGAAGAGACCAGAAGAGCTGCAACCACAGCCTGTTCCCAGCTTCATTTTCCAGAAACAGGGTTCCACCCGGTGTCTCCACTGGAGATCACTGATAGAGAAGGTGACCCGAGTCCATCCTGGAGGCTGTGGAGAAATTAGAGCAACTGTCAAGACTCAGGACAAAGAAAACAGGCATGAGGAAGGTCAAAGGAATGGGGTTATTTAGTCTGAAGAAGGCTCAGGAGCAACTTAATAACTGTCTTTAATTAAATGAAAGGTTCTTAAAAGGAAATTACTGGCCAGCTGTGGCTTTAAAAAAAATTCACTAGGGACAGAACAAAAGCAAGAGTTTCGTGGGGAGCAGGAGAAATTTAGTTTAAACCTGAGGAAAAACTTGCGAACAGATTGACAAAGTAAAGAAGGTTACGCCATCTCCTTCCCTGGAGATTTTTTTAGGAACATTTTTGGATGATTTAAATACAGCCTGTCTGTGAGGGAGGCCCTAGTCAGCTTTAGGTGACTCTTCTGGGATTTAATTCATCAAAGCCCAAAGGATAATGTCCATTACACATCTTTCACGCCTTTATAGGAATAACTTGGTTAAGTGAATTTACACACAAGGCACTTATTATTGTTGACTGACTGATATTATTGAATTGGAGTCTCAACATCACGGTGTGGTGTGGTAGGCGCTACAGTTACGATCAGTATTCCCATTTTACAGATGAGGAAAAGGAAGTTTATAAAAGTTAAGGGGTTTGCCTCTGTTCTTTCAGTTTATATTCCAACTCAGGTCTAAAGTGACCCCAGCTTCAGCACACCTTTCAAGCTGCCAAAGTCTGTTTCATATGATCATTTTTGTGTACCCATCGGAGCTCTCCTGCTGGGTTATAAGCAGACTGAGGACAGGAGCTATACAGTTGTAACGGCAATGGGATTTGAAGATTTTCCATGCCCCTTGTATTGGCAAGCAAATGGGTACTTAGCACCTTGCTTCAAGTTCATGATTGTATCAAGTATTAAGATCCAGAATTTGTGAATCCCATAGTGGGATGAACTTGCTAATATAATAGGAAGGGGCAGAACAGAGAGGAGCTAATACCATATATAAGGAAAAGCCCAAGCTAGAGAGCAAAAACTTCTTCTGAGAACCGAATTGAGAACTTCTGAGAGCCAGCCAGAACTGCCAGGAATGAGAACTGCTAGGAGCCAGAACTTCTGGGAGCTACCATGCAGAGAGGAGGATCCTTGCTTGAGTGAGTGAGGAGAGGAGGATCCTTGCTTGAGGGAGCCTGTTTTGTTTTAAAGGCTTGGGAATGTGGGTGTTCGCTGCATTGGTTCAGTGTACCAACTTCGTGGTTACTGTAATGACTTTGACTTTCTGGTTTTGGGACTCAGTTTCCTATATTTGAATAAATGCTTTGGTTCTATCCTGCATGTGAAGACCTTGTTACATTTTGTGCTTAATGACTATACCAACCTATTCATAGCTGCTGTGGGCACTGTGAATATTGCATTGCTAGTACTATGGTTCATCACATCTTTATATCCCCAGAACATAAAGTAGGGGCTTAATAAATGTGGAGTACCACAGAGAACTGTTGGGTGTGATGGTGTGATAGAAAAGACAATGTATGACTATGCATGGAGGCGGGCTGGTCACACAGTAGGGACAACAGGGAGCCTGTAGGCCACACTGAATCCAGAGAATAGTAATGACCTAGGGCAGGGATGGGCCGCAGGTTCCCCACCCCTGACCTAGAGAAAGGCCCCCAGCTCAATGGGCAGCTCAGGTGGAAAACTGAGGGAGGGTCATGGACAAGATGTATGGAGCAGAATAATCAGGTTCTGCTCTGTTATATCCCTGTTATAAAGCTGTAGTAAGAGCCAGTCACCATGTGTCTCTTAAAGTGGTGTAGGGGAAGGAGCACTGGTCCTGGGGTCAGGAAGATCAGAGTTCAAATCCTGCCTCAGACATTGTGTGACCCTGGGCAAGCCCCTTAACTTTTCTCAGCTTCTTCATCTGTAAATGAGTATTATAATAGTCCCTACCTCACAGAGCTATTGTGGGAATCCAATGAGGTCATTCATGCCCATGGCAAACCGCTAAAGAAATGTCAGCCTATTACTAGCATCTCAGTTTTGTTGATATCTGTGTGACTTTGGTCAAGTCATTCTACCTTAATGGTCCTCAATTTCCTAAGCTGTAAAATGAGGTGGTTGGACTACTTGTAATTCAAATAACATTTAGTAAGTACCTACCATAGCCAAGCATGGTGCTAGCTGAGGTACAGAGACAAAAGTGAGGCAGTCTCTATCCTCAAGGACATTACTTTTTTTTTCTTTTTTGCAGGGGGAAAGCAGTGCAATTGGGGTTAAGTGACTTGCCAAAGGTCACACTGAGACTGGATTTGAACTTGGGTCCTCCTGACTCTAGGGCCGGTGCCACCTAGCTGCCCCTAATATGAAGAATGGTAGAGGTGAGTGGTGGTGAGAGAAGGGAGCTTTGGTCTGGGGAGTCCCCGTGTTATAAAACAGTGGTTGTCACACTCTTTCTATAAGCATCTGTCCTGTTGACTTGATTCCTATTATCAGAGCAAAGGGCAGGGCTGGAAGCTTGGAAAGGGACCAATGTTCTGAAGAGAAAGCAGTGAAAAGGTGCAGGGGAAGGAAGAGGTCTTAATATTGGGTCATTGAAGTCAAATTTGTTTCCAGAGCCTGGTGAGTCTAAGTAGGTCCTGGTGGTCATAACTAGGATAAGAGATCTGGCATTTGAAGGGTCCTCATAGGTCATGCCCTCCAACCCCCTCATTTTATAGATGAGGAAACACCAGAGCAGTGAAACAACTTACCCAGAACACACAGGGAGTAGGTAGCAGAGCCAGGATTTGAACTTCTGACTCCAAGTATGTCACTCTTTATACCTGCTCTGCCTCTCTGTACACCTGGTATGCATTTCCTCATCCACAAATTGGATGTGTTCTCCTTGTTCTCTCCCTGCTAGGGGGGAGAAGAAGGGGATTTGGGCAGCCCTAAACAGGTCAGGGAACCACCCCCTGTGGATATAACTCAGGAACCGCAGAAAGGTCACTTCATCTGTCCCCTACTTTCTCTGACAGTCAAATAATATTTGTCACAAACAAGGTGTTGTGAGATCGATGATAAAGCATTTGGCCTGCCTTCACTGGAAGAAGTTGTAGAGTTACAAAGATGATTAATTCAGCCATACCTCATATGCCTATACAAAATGCATAGTAAGGTGTTAATAATCAGGTCTGGGAGCATAAAAAATGATTTTTTTCCAAGCTCTGGAAGTAGACGGAAATGAAAGTGGATGAAATCAATAACCGTACCTTTCTAAGAACTTGTATATTATAAAAGAAAAGGGTGATCTATTTCTAATTTAATACCAGTGTAAGTATCTACAATACACTCAGTCACTTATAAGGACTAGCATGGAGGGTTATCATTGGAATCATGGTTAAGTCATCCTACCATAGAGCAACTCTGAGAGTATTACAGGCTTGATAATTCCCATTTTAAAGATGAGGAAAATGAGTCTAGAAAGGCTAAACTCCAGGTCACACCCCACAGCCTTCTCCCTACAGTTTCATTGCCTCTGGTCTTTATATATAGACTATTCAAACTCCCCAACATATCCCACAAGGCACCTAAGCCTTAAGACAAAGGGAAAATCAGCTCAGGCCCCATCAATCATTTGATTTCCCATAGTCATCACTAGCATACTGAGTACTCACAGAAGATCCCCTGAAGCCATGACAGTATGACATTGAGCTGACTTCTGCTGAATACTAGAGAGCAGAGAAGGGAGAAGCACCTTCCTGGAAGTGGTGGCAGGACTTCTCTGAAGTTCCCACTTGTTCCTCCCCTTAAAGTTACTGACAAGGTTTTGGTTTTATATCATTTTAATTTCCTAACATATTCTTCCCTCATCCCTTCCCAGAGGGGCAATCTCTTATAATAAAAAAAAAATTAAAAGCCATTCAACAAGTGTAAAGCCATACATAAGCAGCTTCCCAGAGGATGGCTGCTGTGAACAGCTTTCAAGATTCAGATTACATAGTATAGTGAGCTCTCTATTTATTCAATAATAAATCAGAGCAAAACATCCATAGAAAATCAAAATACAGCATTCACAATGTTACAACTTATCACAGAAAATCAAAATACAGCATTCACCATGTCAACAGTCAACAACATTACTAAAATGGTCACATAGTTTTCAACAAAGTATAATCGTTTAGTAATTCAATCAATCAATCATCCTTAAGGAGGCTTGCCTCCTTGAGGGTCACAAAGTACAAAAGTCAAAGTTCTCCACCCAGGGGGTGCAATTAAGTTACAACTTCAAGAGTCACTACTCAGTACCCTCTTAAGGGGCAGTAGAAAGTACAAAAGCCATCCATGCCTAGGTCACAAGTAAATTATCATTTCATCAATCACTACTCAGTATTCTATTTCATCAGTCACTACTCAGTAGCCATGGAGAGGTCTTTTCATGTTGACTCAGGGCAGGCTTTCAGCTTCCATGGTTCCTCTTCCATGGCCCCAGGTCCTGCCCAAATCTTACTAACTGCCACCTGAGTTCAAAGGCAGACAGCTCCCAGTTCCTTGTCCAGCTCTCCTTGCAGTTCCTGCTCCATATTGAAGCTCACAGCATCCAGTCCATCCCAAATCCTTCACAGCCTCTGTTCCTGGGAAGACAAGGCTTAACAAAGCCACAAGAGCATTCGTGCACATTAACAAAATCACAACAACATTTGTACAAAGTATTGGCACCACAGTCATGCTTCCTCAGTCTTTGGAAGCTCCAGTCGGCCCTTAGAAATCCTCAGCAGCTCTGGCTGGCCCTTGGAAGTCCTCAGCACCATAAGCTCCATTCTCAAAATCAAAATCACTTTATCCAGCCCCCATGTGGCTTGCTCCAAGAAATTGACTCAGTTATCAATTCTCATTCCTCTTCTCAGTTCTTCTCAATTCTCAGTTTAGTCTTCAGTCCAGCAGCAGCTGCCCTGCCTCCACGATGCTTACCTCAGGAAATTCTTTGTCCAGCTTGTGCTCTCCATTATATATGGTATAGCTCCTCCCTGTTCAGCCCCTTTCTGTTACAGTTTGAAATTAGGTGCTAAGTACCTGTTAGCTTAGCAATACAAAGGGATTTTCAAATTTCATTACTATTATAGCAAGCCTGACTAATGCATCAGGGAAGCCTACTTTATATGTAGCATGATATACCCATAGTCACCCACCTCTGCAGAGAAAGGAGGCAAGTACCTTTTCTTTTCTTTGAGGTCAAGCTGGGTCACATAATAGGATCACATTCAGATTGATTGTTTGAGGTTACGGTTGACAACCTGCTTGGCTATAACTCGGTGAAGTCCAAAGATCCACTACTAGAGCGACTGTTTTCTCATGAAATTCTCTCAATTCAAATTGTATTGGTTGGACTCCATGGCCAATGAGGACCCTCCTAACTCTAGATCTGTGGTCCTCTTTATGAACATGAAGACTTAGTTAGACTGGATAGAATCAAAGTGGGAGAAAAAGAAACAAGGACCAGGAAAAACTAAGCAGAGCGAGTTGGTTATTCCTGGAACAGGGAATCCACAGGGTGTCCCCATTAGGCAGTAGCTTCTTCTATACCTTGAAGATACACAGCTACTTTATATCAAATTCTTGTGTTGACAGCTAGCTTTAGGAGGGAAGAAAGAGAAACTGGTCAGGCTCAGTAACTGGAAAGAGATATAAGGCAAGGGCAAGGAGACCTTCTAAAGCATGTGTGTGTGTGCTGTGGGAGAGCCAGGCATCACATCACTAAAGAGAGAGGAGGCTTGTGGGCTATTGTGTTGGCTTTGTGTTTTGTTTTGTTCATTCTTCTGGCTTGGAGCTTAGGTAGCTTTGCTTTGATTCTTCCCAGGAAGGTCTTCTCACATGCGGCATTAGACTTAGATTGCTCTGCCAGTGTATCTTGGAGGAGGTATTTTCATCTATGCCTCTGTCTCTATGTCTTTCTCCTTATCTCTCTCTCTCCCCCCCCCTTCTCTCTGTCTCTCTCCCTCCCCCTCCTTTTTTCCCCTCTTTCTCTCTCTCCTCTACCTGCCTCTCTTCTCTGTCTCCCTCCCTCCCTATTGTCATCATTCCTTTCTTTCTCCTATGACTCTGTCTCTGTTTGTATCTATTCCTTTTCTCTCTCTCTCCCTCCCTTTCACTCTTCTCTCTCTTTCTCATCCTCTTTCTTCCTCTCTTTCTTTCTCTTCTTTCCCATTTAACAGCAATGAGGAGGGATTCTGCCTTCTCAAACTCCAGCTGAAGCATCTCCTGCTTTACAAAGAGTCTTTTTAAAGGTGTTCCCACTTTCTTGCCGATATTTTTGCTCTTCTCTTCCCACAAATTCTTCACCAAGCTCAGCTTTTTCTGTCACTGCCTTTCCTTTAGGTATTTACCAGCATCTCCAAACTGATATACTTCCCATGGCTATATAAAAACCAAGCCTTGCAGCTCAGCATTATTTATTCCCCATAGACCTCTTTAGAGCTCTGGAGTTCCCAATAGCCCCTGACCTTGCATGCTGCTCAGTACAGCACCACAGAATTTCTGAGGGTATAAAACTCAAGGTCTAGGAAATGAAACCATGTAATGAAACTGATAGCCATAAATTCTGCACGGGACTTGGAAGGCTGGGAATCTTAGACCTGAGACATTTCTGAAACATCCCTCTATATTGGAAAGAAATCATCTGCTGGGGAAATGTATATAGAATGTCTCCATGTGGGCACAGCCTTGCCAGGCTGGCCTTTAAATGGGAGAATGTGATCTCATTGTGACTTCCCCTGGATAAATTAAAACACCGAGACAGGAGATCTCAAGGCTGTCTTTGAAGAAAACAGAAAACTCATCTTTGCTCCACTTCTCTGTTCGGTTCCCTCCCCCATATTACAGAGGAAGCTTCCTTCCCCATCTCCTTCCAACAACACCTCTCCAGAACTGTCAAGTATTTCATCTCCATTAGCTCTCATGCTCCCACCCTTCTCAGGAGATGCCAGCTCCCAGCAGATTTCTTTACCCAGGGAAAGATTGAAATCACCTCCTCCTTATTTTGCAAATCCTCTGAGGATTTAGGAAATGTGAGGCCCAAAATGATTTCTGTTGTACTGTCAAAGATCTTTCCTCTAAGCAGAAAAAGCAAAATTGAAGAAACCAGGGTTTTCTTCCCAGGGTTCCCTTCTACTAAATGTTGTAAGTGTTCATGGGCCAGCCCTTTTATTGAGAGCAAGTCTCCCTTGGTATATACACTGTTCTAGCCTCCCCCCAAAAAACAAAAGTTGCCATTTTGGAATTATAATGTCTAAACTTGGTCTTAGAGAAGAGATAATAAAATGCAGTTTCCTACCTTCTCCAAAGAGGTGGGGGACAATGGGCAGGAAACATTGCAGATGATGTCAGAATTGGTTGATATGTTAGGCAGAGATTCTCGGTGGGGCAGTGGAAAGGGCATTGTATCTGTAGATCAGGAAGACCCAGGTTCAGAGCTGATCTCAGATACTTACTATCTTATGATCCTGGGCAAATCACTTAGATCTGTTTGCCTCAGTTTCCTTATGTATAAAATGAGCTGAAGAAGGAGAAAGCATCAAATGGGGTCATGAAGAGTTGGATATGGCTGAATAAAAGATGTTTCAATAGTGTGTGTTTGGGGGAGGGACGTGGGAGGGGGCTGGGCATTAGTCTCAGACAGTAGACTAGTTGACCTAATTTGGGGCTGGTTCTCACCTGTAACCTCTACTCCAATCATTTGACAAATTTTTTCCTACTATATAGAGGTCTCTGCTTTCACATGTACCGGATGCATCTTTTTTGTGCCTGTTTTGAATGGAGCGTCCTCAAAATAGATAACATATCACAGGCTAATTCTAGGTGGGCTCCCAGATACAATGATGGGGTTCCCTTGAACCATGAGATGTGAGTATCCTGCTGGTAAACAGCAGGATATTCTAAGGACAAGGTTCTCATTCTACAAGAAATTGACCCCATGAAGCAGGCATCCCATCTGATCACCAGCACAGAGGAGTCCCAGATGCTGATTTCCTATAGACCCCTCGGTGCTATATACACCATTGTGTACATCCAGAGTTTTGTGGTTACTTCTGGGTACCACATTTAGGAAGGGCATTGATAAGGTAGAACCCTTCCTGAGGAGAGTGGACAGGCTAGAAAAGGGCCTCAAGACTGCATCATGTGAGAATGGATTGAAGGAACTGAGCTGTTTAGCCCAAAGAAGACTCAGGAAGGGAGGGGGCATATGATACCTGTCTTCAGGAATCTGAAAGATTGTCATGTGGAAGGAAAAACAGACTTGCTTGACTTCAGAGGGCACAACAGTGAATGCAGAGTGCAGTCAGATTTCAGAAATCCAGAAAGCAGAGGCTGAATGTACATCTGTCAGGGATTTCCTAGAAGCATTCCTGTTTAAGAACTGACTGGATGGGGCACCTCTGAAGTCCCTTTCACTTCAGAGATTCTGGAATTCAACATAACCTTGAACTTGGCTTGAAGCCAAGGATCTAGGACATTCCAGGACATTCCAGAATATTACAGGGAGGCGAACATTCCCTATGATAAAGATCCAAGACTTCATGGAGCGCTTTGTACAATCTCAGCTTTTCCAGATTGATGGGAGCATTGGCCACTTTGACACTCTTCGTCCTTGAGTGTGCTACTCTGTGTCCTTGGGGCCACACGTGGGACAGCGACTAGGGCTTAGTCTTACATATACTAGCAGTCTCCTTTGACTAACCAACTGAGTGTTAGAATTGAACTATCACGTAACGAGCCCAAGTAACTGTGTTTCCATGGTAAAGGCTGGAGGGATGGAGCAGAGGGAGAAACATCCTGCTAAGCATCTAGTAAATTTTGAGATTAAGCTCAACCATCACCCAGCTGTAACTAGAAGGTGTCTCTACAGAGAAGAAAAGGTTGGCTGTCCTCCCATTCTCTCCCTATTGGTAAGGAAAGAGTGAAGAACAAAGTCCTCCTAGAACATGCCTATTTCCTCCTATAGGACCCCTTCAGAGACAGGACTTTCTGGTCCTTTTCTCCTCTGCTGTTCCAGGCAGTGGGGGTTGGGATCTTGGCTAAGGGAGCCCGAGTGCCAGCCTACTCCCTGGAGTTTGGGGACTTTAGCGGCCACACCTGATTCCAACAATAGGGTCATTTCTCTAAAGGTAAACAGTAGCCCCAGATCTGGGTTAAAGTTCTTCCCAAGGGAAGTTTATAGGATTTTAGAAATAGGAAATGATAGTTTATCATTTCCCAGGTGGCACCTGGTCACCAAGCTGGGAAGGAAACTTTCCAGCAAGTTCGATTCTGTGTAGCTCAGCAGTGAAAGGCTTCTCCATTTGCACTCGGGACATGATGAAAGAAATGCAGACAAAAGTCACTCACACAGATCTTTTCTTTGTCTAGGAAAGCCAGAATTAAAGTATTTTTGAAAAAGTAAGGAACAACTGGAAATCAAAGAGGGAACTTTGGATTTAAATGTCTTTTCAGACAGAAAACAGAGGGAGAAGGGAGTGTGGAAAGGAAGGAGGTGCTACAGCCCCTGCCCAGCTGGGAGCTGGGGGACGTCCCCTCTCCCTTTAGGCCTATCTCCCATCCTAGGCTACTCCTGAGAACACAGACACTGTCTACCCCAGAGGATCTTGGGGCACACTCAGCACTCTTCTTCCCTCTCTACCATCCACCCATCCATTTGTGTCCCCAGATCCCTATCATTTATCATTTGTAAACTTGCTGAGTTTGTAAAACCCCGCCCTGCTATTTAAGCTGCATGAAAGTCCCTTCTCTGCCCAGGACATTCGTCAGCCTTCTAGCTGGTCCCCAAAGATCTGCTCTGCCTTCAGAGATCTGTCTTGAATGGGCCCTACATAAGAAGTGAATAACCTCGGCCCAGCTTCTCTGAGATGCATCTCTCTTCCATGTGAACTGAGGCAGGATAATGAGACCCTTCTTCAAAATCAGTTGTGAAAGGGAAGAGGTTAGGAAGGAGATCGTACAGTACTATGGAGCCATGGACGGCGTCAGAAGACCTGATTCCAAAGCCTGGCTCTATCATAGCTATGTGATCTTGGTAAAGGTGCCTCCCCGCTAGGGTCTTAGACATGAGAGGGCAGCATCCTTTCCAACACCAGTCTATGACCCTCCTATTGAGGGAAGACCCAGGGTTAGTGGCTATGGGACAATGAGCCCCTTTTGAAACCTGTGACAGTCTTTGAGATGTAGTTTTTCTTCAATGAAAGAGAGAAAGAAGCACTCTGGGCAGAGCAGAGCATGTGTGTGTGTGTGTGTGTGTGTGTGTGTGTGTGTGTGTGTGTGTGTGTGTGTGTGTGTGTGTGTGTATCTGTGTGTGTGTGTGTGTATCTGTGTGTGTGTGCTCAAGGGTGTGTATCTGTGTGCACGCACACGCACATTTACCTCTGCAGTGAATTTGCAGCACAGAAATCGTTATACCAATTACCAGTCAGTTACACTGTAAGCTCCTTGACAACAGAGACTATCTTCAGTTCCTTTTTGTTCCCCTAGAGTTTAGCCCAGTGCCTGGTGAGTGGTGGGTGCTTAATAAACATTGATTAACAATAAAACAATTTCACGATTTTATAATCCTATAATCCCAGAGAGTTTTGCCAACTGTGTGGTGGTATGCCTAAGCAATGCTCCAATTTCTAACACTCCCCCTCAGTAAGCTCAGGGTTCCAGGCCTCAGATTTCTTTACTAGGAGCACGACCGTCTGGCCTTCCTCAGCATTTGAGCAACAACAATGGACCCTTTCTGTAGACAATTTCATGCCATATTTCTCTATGTGGTGGGAACTACAGTGATTATTCTTCCAGTCTTATAGATAAGGACAACAAGGCTCAAGGTCAAGACTTGCCCCATGGATGTATAGCTAGGAAGTGTCTTGGGCGGGATTTGACCACAACTTCTTTTGGCTCCAAATTCAGTCCTCTTGCTGCCTCTGTGTTATCTGTACAAGACCCATGATAGTAATGTCTTCATTCTGGAAGTTAAAATGTGTTCTACACATCTGCCATAATAGACTTGCAGAACAGAATTTATTCAGACTTCCAAAAGCGTTTTCCCTTGGGCTGAGAGCAGACCAATAAAATGCTTTCTTGCTTCAGATTTCAAGCAAATACACAGTGTGAATGATGTGTTCATCTAGTCCAAATCTGCATGAGTTAAAGGAAAAATCCACCTCTCGCCCTCCCTCTCCCCACTGCCAATTTCTCCTGATTCAGTCTATTAATACTTCCTCCCTGGATGAGGGGGAATGATTACAGACCCAGGCTCTGCCTCCTTATCACACAGGCTTCTGAAGAAACTCTGAGCCAGCCCCCTGACGGATTCTGGAGAAAGCACCTTCCATGGAACGATGGTGTCCAGGAGCCCCGTCCTCCCCAAGCTGACAGATTCACGTGAATCCCCCCCTAAAATGGTGAATTAGATTCAAGACTTTCACAAACATAAAAAGCTCCTCCTCACTTTACCTGTTAGGCATGTTGACTACACAAGTGCCATACTCCCTCAAACACAAATGGTACAAGACATGAACACCTCACTCACCACCATCCTGAGCCCCCACTCTGGCCTGGCTGGGACCTGAAGTGATACTCATGCACAGCCAAAGGCCAGGCAACTTGTCCCCATCTCTAATATTTATGAGGAGTGTGACCCTGGGAATGTCACTTAACCTCTGAGAGCCTCCATTTCCTCATTTGTAAGAAACAGAAAATAATAGTGACATCTCATAGGGTGGTATGTTATAGCCTTTATAAACCTGAAAGCCCTATGTAAATGTCACTATCATCACCCATTCAATCCACGAGCTTTGGTGAGCACTTCTTGCTCATCCTTCCTTTGCAAAGGGGATCAATGCCATCATGGCTTACACATGGACTGGGCTTAAGTGAGGCAGAGTCCCTGGTCATAGGGGTCTAGTGGCAAGACAAAGTCAGGACTGTCGATGGCCTGGGATTCACGATGACCTTGACATCCTCGATGTCTGACCAAGCTCTAAGCATTCCACAGCACCTGCTTCAGCTGCCTCTATGACCCTCAGAACACACGGTTCTCATTTTGCTGGGGAAGTCTTCCCATGCATGGGGTAGACATTCCCCTAACTCGCCAACAGGTTGGAGATCCCTTGGTTACCCTCAACCTGGCTTAGCCTGTCTACTGAGACAGTTTTATCAGGCATGGCCATTGCATGTGCCACAGCTTCTTAGAGCCACACATGAGAGTTGGGGAATAGGCAGACCCCGAAGATGGATAAGCAGCCCTGAAAAGAGCTTGTCAGTCCTCCCACCAGAGGTGCTAGTCCTCCCTGAACACCCCATATACCCCAAAATGTGCAAAACACTAAGTACACAAAAACAGAAGTTAGAAGTCCTAATCAGTGGCATCGCCAGGCTGCCAAAGTAGCCCGTAGATGTTAGGGGCTGTGGGCTTTTACACATATGTAGAGAAAGGGAGCAACAAAGAGAGCCTCCAGGTTAGGGTAGATAAACCCCAGCCATCATTGATTACAGCAGTCACACAGAGACCATAAAAGGCTTCCCACAAGGGTTGGTGGAATCCCAGTGCTTCTTTTTGTGATTATTCCTACCTCCTTCACACTCTCTCCTTCAGCATCTCCCTTCTCTTCCCCTGGGAAAGGGCCCAGATCTAAGCATCCTGCTCATGAGGGAACAAGAAAGAGGAGTGAGGAGAGAACCAGACTAGAGTGGGAAGGCCTGGGTTCATATCCTGACTCTTCCATTTATCACAGGTGACACCTTGGGCAAGTGACTGGATCACTCTGGGCTTCAGTTTCTCCATATGAGAAATGAATGTATTGGTCTAGATGTCAATAGTAAGCAAACACTTATTAAATGCCTGCTGTATGCCAGGCACTGCACTAAGCATTGGGGACATGAATGCAAAAAAAAGAAAGATAGTTCCTGCCCTTGGGCAGAGGTGGGGAGGTTCCTGATGTGGGGGCACAGCCGTCCTTCTGCTTTATAAACTTCTGATTCTTTGACCACTATCCCTGCCCTTGACAAAAGAGTCTGTCTGCATGGAGGCATCCATTCTCAAGGATACCAAATGCTTTAAAAACATTGTCACTGTTTTTGCCTTTCTTTGTATCACTAGCACTCAGGACAATGCCTGAATATTGTACTCAGAGAATTCCAGACCTGCACTGGATTGACCATCCAACTAGTCCAATCCAGTTCTGAAAAAAAGTATATTTGTGCTTAATGAAGACAATTGAAAAATATCATTAGTTTCTGATGCCTGCACCTATTTTCTCACTCCTAGAAAATCCGCAATGTTCCCTGTGTCTTCGAATGTGCTTCCTCTTCCTGTGCTAAGTCAAGGGAGTGGGGCAGTGGGGAGGAGATAAAGGTCAAGGAAAGAGACATACAGAGGCTTAGCCACAACAAAGATTATCCAAAAGGGTGTAATACACATTGGAGAGCTGGGCTTCAGCTAGACCATGGAAAGCCTTCAATCATGAGCTAAGGAGTTCACATTTGATGTTAGCAGCAGCAGAGAGCATCTGAAGATTCCTGGGAGGAGTGGAGCCTAGCACTTGAGGAAGATCATTATGGAAGCAGATAAATAGTCTAAGAACTTTTGGGGGGAGTGGGGCTCCTGACACTGTTTATAAACAAAGGGCTTTTATGCTGTAGGATTTTTTGTTTGCTTTTGATAAACCAGAGAACAAGAAAGCTTATACACTAAGCATCACCCCTATAACTGGATATGATTACAATCATGTGTGGTTTTCTATTTGCTGAACTGAATTGGAAACCAAGAGCCTGCTCTGTCCAAGGCTAGAATCCAAAGTAAAAACCAACCAGTTAACCACAGGTCCTGCCCTCAAGAAGCTTACGTTTCATTTGCTTCCCCTCCCAAGTGAGACTCATAGATTTGTAGAGTTGGAAAGGAGCCGAGAGGTCATTTCATTCAAGCCCTTCATTTTGCACATGAGGACATGGAAGTCCAAGGATCAAGTGTATGCCCAGTCACACAGTGATTAGTGGCCATATTAGAATTAGACTCCAAGTGCCCCCAAGCCAATGTAGTGTCCTGCCATGACACCATCATGAACCAAAATCAAACCACCTCCCAAAATCAAGAACATGCTGAATGAATTAAAATCAGTCTTTGACATTCTGTTAGCAATAACCCCTTCACAATCACAGAATCATGGAATCAAAGAATTTCAGATTTCAATTGGATTAGCTATTCGTCCAACCAAATACTGAAAAAGAGTCCTCTCTACCAATCAATGAACATGCATTAAGTACCTGGCTATACCCTACAAAATCCCTCACAGTGGGTATCCATTTCCAGCAGCAGCAGCCCACTGCCTCCTCCAGCATCCTCTGGATGGTTCCAATTGTTAGAAAGTTTTTTTTCCTGATGCTCAGGCCCCATTTGGACTTCACAGGGACATTTGGGCAGCAGATGTTAGCCCTTCTTAACCTACATTTCCAAGAGACTATCCATCAACAGCCAGAAATAACCATATGATGCCCTTCTTTTTGATTAATGCAGCTGGTAGAGTTTAGAGTCCATATACCAGGTGGCTACAGCCCTTTACCTTTTGTGGTCAAGTGAAGATCATAAAAGGAAATGTTTTTACCTGATCCCTAGAAGCATTCCCCAGTTTGCCACAGGCAGTCCCTCCAAACAAGGATGGCTATGTCGCTTCTCGGGATTACATCCTAATACTCCAGCTTCTGTCCCAGGGGCAGAAGCTGGGTCATTTTTTTTTCAGTTTTTTTGTTTTGTTTTGCATTTTTTCTTTTTCTTTTCTTTTTTTATGCTGAGCTCATTAACTTGTGCTCAGCAACCAGGCCTGTAAAATCCTCTCATTTAATCTGCCTTCTCAACTGCCCCCAAAGAAAATAATGGGTTCTCTTTGCCGGATCCCTACTTCACAAAGGGCTGGTCTGTGCTTTGAGAATAAGAGAAGTGAGTGAAAAAAATGAAGAATACCATTAAGCAAATATTCTTGTTAACGGGGCTCTCCATGAGGCCCTGAACCATTCGAGAGGAGGAATGGACCTAATAAGGCACACAATTTGTCCCCCAGGGATCCTCTTGTTCCATTTCATCCCCTTACTGCTAGTTACACCCTAGGGTCCATTTAACAATCTCTTTCCCTTCCTGGGTTTGACAGCTTTCAAATACTTGTGGCCAACGATCACGTTGACCCACAAAGGAGCTTTGGAAATCCATATTCTTTCCTCCGATATCAGCACCTCTGTCCCTCGGTTCTCACTCTCCTAAGACTGGTCCTGTCAAGAGGCCTTTTGTGAAAGATGGTAGCTGGGGTGCATCCAGGTTCTCTGCTATGCTTTATCAACAATCGTAAAAGCCCCGAAGTTTGGTTTTTGCTTAGAACTGGACTTGGACAGACCCAGAAAATCAGAACACTGCTCTAATCCCATTACTACATGCATGAATCATTTAGGCAACTGAGGAATGAAACACTCATACATTTTCACAGTGTAGAGGTTCCACCTCTAAGGTTTACATGTACAATTTCATAGATGTAGAGCTAAAAGGGGCTATAAAAGTCCATCCAGTCCAACTCCTTTTTTTCAACCCCCTCTTTTTACAGTTGAAGAAATGAGGCCCAGAGAGGGCAAGTGATTTGCCCCAAGTCACATTGGTGGGGTCAGGGGTATAATCTGAACCCAGGTCCTCTGACTACAAAGCTCATGTTCTTTCTATACTGCATCATTCTGATCGACATCTGGCCACTGGATTCAGATGGGTCTAGAGAAGAAAGTGAGGCTGGTGACCTTGGGCAACCCTGCCTCACTTAAATCCAAGTCAGTTGCAAGTTGTGTCATCTCCCTGATGTCATGGTTCTCTTCAAGAATGAGGGACAACCCACACAACCACAATCTTTCCTCAGCATTACACTGATGTCATGAGGTCATTTGTAACTCTAAGATTCTAGAACACTTTGATCCAATATGTGGCCCCAAATTCATCCATCCATCCCTTAATTAAGCATTAACTAGATAAAGATAGATGAGAAAAAACAAATTTACTAAGTGTATATTTTATTCCATGCACTACAGAAACAGAAACAAGATGGGTTTACATTCTATTGGGGAAATAAGCATGTACCCACAGAAAGAAATACCAAACATAATCAAAGGAAATGCTATCTAAAAAGTGATTTAGGGATGGTGGTAGCAGAAACAGTAGTAGCATTTGGAGGCATTTCATCTAGTGCTTTATTTAAAATAGGTGCGGAGGCTAGGTGGCGCAATGAATAGAGCGCTGGCCCTGGAATCAGAAGGACCTGAGTTCGGAGCCGGCCTCCGACACTTAATCCACACAAACAAAAACCTAGCCGTGTAACCTTGGGCAAGTTACTTAACCCCAATTGCCCTAAGGGCGGCTAGGTGGCGCAGTGAGTAAGAGCGCCGGCCTCGGAGTTGGGATGACCTGAGATCAGATCCGGCCTCAGAAAATGAGCACCCATGCATAAATAATGACTAGCCCTGTAACCTTGAGCAAGTTACTTAACCCCAATTGCTTTAAAAAAAAAAATAGGTGTAGTATGTCTTCATCACATGACAATAATTCAAAATTTTTATTTTGGTATTTCAAGGATTTGTAATTTCTCCAATGTGGGTACTCCGTCCATCAAAGCAGATTTCAATCCTTTTATGCCTTAATTTACCATGACTGAGAAATGTGTCACTCTGAAGCCTATCTGGTGAAGAGCATCTTTAGAATTCTCTTGACTGGTCCCAGTCATACACATGCTCACAGATTCTGTGCTCAACTGGGTCACACCTATACCCTCTCTTCCCTTTATCCCTTTCTTCTTTTTCCCCCTTTCTCTCCCCACCTCAAACCATAATGGCCCACACCATAATGAGGCATCAGAAGAGGGCTTTTTGAATAATTAATTACTTGTAAAACTTTCCATGTGCCATTGCTACTTTTTCAGGGTTAGTGTGCTAGCTCTCTCTCTCTCTTTCTCATCTTTATGTTTTCAAAGATTATTTTTCAATGAAGAGATTTTTCCAAAGAGAATCATATTGTTTTCCTTCTATCCTAGAATCCAGCAACCCTCAGGCTCTAAATCAATGATCCTTTCAGCATCTGAACGATTCAACCAACATTTATTAAGCACTTACTATGTGTAATATACACTTCTAGCCCCTGGGGATACAGAGACAAAAATGAATCATGCAAGCTTTCTAGGAGTTTACATTCTACTGGGGAGATACAACCTGTGTACAAATAAATGATCCATCAACCAGTCAACAAGCATTTACTGAGACTACAGTGCCCCAGGTACTATGTGAGAAAGACAAAGGGGAAATAGCCTCTGCCCTCAAGAAGTTTACAATCTGGCCAGGGGAGACAATATGTACATATACAGGTATGTACAAAAAATGCAAAATAATTTGCCAGTGAAAGCACCAGAAACTGGGAGAATTAGGAAGGGCTTCATGTAGACTACTACTACTACTATTCTAATAGACTGCCAAAAGGGTAGTGATCAAGAACAGTCCTAAACAGGAGGAGACAGCACCCAAGCTATGCTTTGAAGGAAGCTAAGGATTCTGACAGAGAGGTGAGGAGGGAGTGGATGTCTGGTGTGGGGGACAGCCTGTGCAAAAACATGGAGGTGGAGCCATAGATAGAAGTTAGATAGAAGGCATGGAAGAGAGATTCTGTCCAAGCTGGGGTTTTGATAGTGATACTGCAAGTCTGGTAACTGGCTTGCATTTACTCTGTTGCCTGACTAGCCTTTTAGACTTCCTTTGAAGCTTCCCAATAAGTGGATTGGCCTTAAAGTGAACCTGTACCATCATTCCTCAGCTAGGTCTGCACCAGCAAGCACCATGTTGCCCCTATAGGAATGTACTTATGGCCCCAGCTAGAGTCCCTTCCTCTAATCCAGACTCTGTGGACAGTACCTTGTGCAAACCTGTTTAGGAACTTGCCATTGCTCAAGGGCAGGTGCCTTTTTGGCTTTATCTCTGTAGCAATCACTAGCACTTGGCACAGTGGTACATAGTAATTGTCTAACAAATGATTATTGACTTATTGTCAATGAATCTATAGCATGGTCAGAAGTGACTTAGAGATAATCCCAGTAAGCATTGCTGAGAACATCATCCAGTATCGGTGAGGGCCCCCAGCTTGCATCAAACCAAATCCAACTTCCAGCAATTTCCAGTGTGAAACACTTTGGCCTAGTGCTCAGCTTCTATAACTGATGAGAGTCAAGAATATATCTCTTCCTAATACTGAGAGAAACTGGGAAAAAGAGGAGAGAGACCCAGAGACAGAGAAATAGAAATAGAGTGGAGAAGCAGACGAACAGGGACACAGACGGCGAGAGAGGGACATCTAGACAGAGAGGCATTAAGAGGTCACAAGACACAAGAAATAGCCTCTGGTCAGGAAGCCCAGATCTCACATTAGTTCCCCAAGACAAACATCTCCTCACTGTATCTACTAGTTAACAGCATAGAATTGAAAGTACTGGTTATTCAGTAATCAATAAATGCTTATGCATTTATTGCTCTTAATTAATACAATTACTCACATACTATTTAATCGATGCCAAGAAAATCAAATCAATGTCGCAAGGATTTTGGCCAATATCACTTGCTTCTCCTTTCAATTTGCAATATTAACAGAGTGAGGCCATTTAAAATGTATAGCCATTCTTTTATGCCAATTTCACTGATTCTAAAAGCCCCCTATTTTGAATTTTCACATCAACTCTACAGAGAATTCAAGTTTATCCTTCTAGTAAACCCCTGCCATTACATTCAAGTCCCCCATCCTTGGCACTCCCAACCATGATAAACAATGACAACAATAACAGAAATTTGTGTAGCATGTTATAGTTTCCATAACACAATCAAACCGACGCCAGCTTGGACACCATTCTCCTGTATACCCCAAATAACCAATGAACTGGCAAATCTTGTCATTTCTCCCTCCACATCTCCTGAATCTGCCCCCTTCTCTCCACTCAGCCTGCTGATTTGGCATTACCTCTCACCTGGTATACTGTAATTGCCTCCACCTTGGGCTCCCAGCCTCCAGGCTCTTCCTTTTCTGATCTATCCTTCACAAAGATGCCAGAACCAGATTCCTGAAGATCCCGTCTGACCATGACACTCTCCTGCTCTAAAAGCTCTGATTCCCTATTACTTCAAAGATCCAATAGGACCTCTTCTGTTTGCTATTGAAAATCCTTTATAACCTAGTTCTAGCCTATTTTTTTTTCTGATAATTATTATTCATTATTCCCTGGTCCAAACTGGCCTTCCTTCCAACTGGTGGTGCCTTCCTTCCAAATAACAATAACAACAACAACAATAATAATAATAAAACAAAAGTCCGTGTGATTTGGGGACGGGGTGGGATGATGGGGACACAGCCTCCCACATTTGGAGTACAGAGGTAACAAAGGGGTAACTCACCAGGCATCTGTCTCTCTTCCCTGGGGTACTCCTAGAGCAGCTTTTCGGCCAGACTGTAGAGCCCGAGCCTGAGTCCAGCCAGTCTAAGTGCTGGGGCTTCTGGCCCATGCCAGGGTGTTGGGGGAAAGATGGAAAGCATTCTGGGCCTCTGACGTTCACAAGGTCTTCGGTCAAGGAGAGGTAGGAGACTGAGAACCAGACAAAGGCCCAGGGCTCTGCTCTCCTCCCCTCCCCCCAAGCCAAGCCCTTATCCTGGGTGGGCTGAGCTCTCTCCCCTCTGCGGGCTTGAATCTTGTAGCTGACATTGTTCTGCTCACTATTTTACAGAAGCCCTACAGGGCGTGACCAGATGTTTCAGCCAATTTGGACACATTTTCTGTCAACACCAGTTTATCCAGGACCTTCCTGAATTTAGACTAAAGCCTTTGATAGATTGTGTGGGTCTTGGTCACACTTCCGATTTGCTTGAGTCCATAAAGATGGGTCCTCACCCAATAAGTGTGTGTGTGTGTGTGTGTGTGTGTGTGTGTGTGTGTGTGTGTGTGAAAGACCCCAGCCTTACACTTAGAGAGTTTCCTCAGCTAGGAATTCACAGGCCCAGAGAAATGAGCAGAAATCACAGGATGAGCCCTTCAGTGTGTGACCCCCTCTGCATGTGCATAGGAACCTAGGCCAGGGAAGGAGCTCAGAGCTCAGCCAGGCAAATCTCATTTAACAGGAGAATTGTGGGAAGAAATCCACATTTCCTGAGGCCAGCAGCTGAATTAGCTCCATCTGTATACTCATGGCCCACTTACTGTAGCACCGGGTACACAGCTGGGACTAAATAAATTCCTACGGATTGGCTGATTGCGTAACTTTGGATGAGTCATATCAACCTCCCTGGGGCTCAGTACTCATCAGCCAAGTGAAAAAGTTGGACCAGATGACTTCTAACATTCTGCTGGCTCTAAAATTATGAACCTGTAAACCCCAAGAGAGGCAACAAGGTTCTGGGAGTCAGAAAGACCTGAGTTCAAACCCAGCCTCAGCCAGTGTGTGTGAACCTGGCAAGTCACTTAGCCTTTTTGCCTGTTTCCTTAGCTGTAAAATAAGCTGGAGAAGGAAATGGCAAACGAGTATCTTTGCCAAGAAAACTCCAAACTAACATCAACAACCCCCACCCAGAGGAAGAAAGAGCCTCAGCAAGGTGAGGATTTGCCCTGAGTGCTGACAGTAAGGGCAGCTTTACTGGAGAGGGAGGTAGATGTGGGTCCAGGCCCAGATCAGAGCAAGGATAATCTGACAGACTGGGATAAGGGAAGCCAGAAGACAATTCAGACATGCATGAGGTCATAGGACCAGAGTTGGAAGGGCCTTAGAAATCATTGAGGTTCCCCGCATTTTACAGAAAAGGAAGCCGAGGTTCAGAGGAGTGAAGAGACTTGTCCAAAGTTACAGGATTTGAGCCCAGATGCTTTGACTGCAAAACCAGACTAGACCTTCCCCATTGGAGGTGTTAGCACCCAGCCAATCAACTCAGACTGGCCAGTGAGTTTGTGATGAAGCCCACAGGGGTTATCTTTAGAGTTTTAAGAGGCCTTTGATTTTAAAAGATATTTTATTGATTTATAAAAGATGGGGGCTAGAGGTATGGATCACCATATGTAATGATGGACTTGGTTAATATGTTGGTTAGTTTTGGGGAACAGGTTTTTTTCCTATTTTTTTCTTGTTATTGAAAGGGATTATCTCTGAGAGTGGGAGAGAGAAGGAATGTATTGGAACATGAAGGAGATACAAAGCCAGGACATATTAATTAGAATTTAACGGAAAATGACTGTAGCAACTTCCAAGTTCAGTCCCAAATCTGACTGTAACTGCTCCTGGGCAGCCCTCCCCCAGTTCTCAGGTATCAACGCTGTTCTCTGGTCACTCAGTCTACAGCTGTTCAGAGATCCCATCCAGCCCAGAGATGAGGGCTCTGGGCACTGAAGGTTCTCTCTCTGAAGGCTGTTTAACTTTCTGAGCCTGGTTCCTCCAGGTTGCACAAGCAGAGGGTGAGATCTGACAGACCTTACCAAGCTGGGCAGGGTTTGAGAACCATCATAGGCTGCCTACCTCTTGCCTAAGGGACAGCTCTGAGATACTCCTTGTCACAAGGCTGGTGTCTAGTTGATGAATGCTCCCAGCCATAGCAGCTCAGAAAGTCCAGCTCCTTAGCCTCCTGCCTTACCCAGGGCCTTGCTTGGCCCTCATTCTTGTCCTATGGACCATTTATCTGCTGTCCCTGCACTCCGCACCAAATCACATCTTCTCTATCAGAAAAAAAGACTCTTCCATGACCAGGCAAGCTTTTTGAGTCCCAGCTAGCTTTCACCACCAACCTGCTGGGAGAAGGGAATTATTGCGCCCCCTTCTTTACCAAGAGCTCATCTCTCCACCCCTCATAATTGGGCTTCCTCTTCTCTTCTGCTGAAATTTCACTTCCAAGGTTACCAGTTGCCCAAGCAAACTAGGGCTCAACCAATGACCCATCTGTACCTCTTGATACCTTTCATCTCTAGGTGTGGCAATCTATTCACAACACTAAGTAGCTATTTTATGAAGCCTAAGAAATCTGGAATTGAACTCTAGGTTACTCTCTGTACTCATTGCTAAAAAACAAACAAACACAAAACTCCTGCAGCTTGTAGGAGAAAAAGAAATGAGCTGGTTAGCTTTGCTTTTGGTTTGGGGGGAGATTGTCATCTTTAGACGCTGGCTTTTTGTGCCGCTGGCAGAATGCCGCTCCATCACAGTGTTCTAAAAGATGAGGGACCACAGAAGGGATGCCAGGCACCTTTCTCCATTGACAGACGAATGGGAAAAAATACAGTGTTCTGCAAATAGAAAGATATTAAGTAGATATGGACTGATAAAGTACAGAGGAAGAAAATATGTAAATTAATGAATGAAAAAAAAGCATTTATGAATGTTTTTATGTGCCAGGCCTTGTGCTAAGCCCTGAGGATACAGAGAGAAAAATCAGATAGTCCTTGTTCTCAGGAAGCTTACATTCTAAATAGGGGGAGCTAGCATAAGGAGGAGGAGGAAGAGGAAGATGTTAGCACCAGGTGGTGGTGATAGTAGCAGCAGCAGCAGTAAACATTAAATGTGCCAGGCACTGTGCTGAGTGCTGGGGAATTAAAAAAGAAAGAAAGAAAGAAAAGACAGTTCTTACCCTCCAGGAGCTCCCCATCTAATGGAGGAGACAGCAGGCAAACAGAAAGTTATAAACAAGCTATATCCAGGACAAATAGATGATTAAGAGAGGAAGGCCCTGGAAGGAAGAGGAAGGCTTCCTGTAGAAGGTGGGGTTTTAGTTTGGGGGAGCCAAGAGGGCATTCCAGGCCTGGGGCACAGCCAGAGAAAACGCCTGGAGATTGGAGACGGAGTCTCTAGTTCAAAGACCAGGAAGGAGGCCAGTGTCTCAGGATGACAGAGTACTTAGTGGGGAACAAGGGGTCTGACTACCAGAAAGAGAACAGGAGCCAGGCTGCGAAGGGTTTTGAGGCCAAGCCCAGCATTCTGGGTCTGCTCCTGAAACTTCTCACCCAGATCATCTGCTTGCCTATTTCTGTTACTAGCACCATTTTCCTTCAGTCTTCTAGGCTCAAACTTCCAACACTTAATCAAAGTAAAAGTAACTGAGCATTTTATAGAAAAACAAAAGGCCAAAATGGGACTAGTCCGTGGCAAGCCAATTTGATGCTTCTTCCCTCTTCTCCTCCAGCCATCAGTCCTTAAGATCCACAGATTCCCACAAACTTTCACTATTCATCATCCTCAGGGAATGGCACCCTCCTTTTGGTACTGAGATAATCCCCCCCCCCATCTCCCTTTTTCATCTCTTCTCCCTCAAATCGACCTCACACAGTGGTGGCAACCTGACTCTGATAGGGAACATTGCGCCATAGCTCAAAAAATGTCACTGGCTCCCTAGTGCCTATGGCTTCCTTAGGCTGGTATCCAAGCATCCTCCCCATTGGGCTGAACCGACTTTTACAGCTCTTCGTTGCACTAGCACATCTCCTGAATCCTTCATGTGCCCTGTCCCCCAGGCAGACCTGCTTTGTGTCCCACACTCTCCCATCTGGTGACCCCAGCCTCCCTCTCTCAGCTCCAGGCATTCCTTTCAGCTACACCCCCAGGCCTGGAATGTTCTCCCTTCTTCACTCTTCCTGCTGACCTCCCTGGCTTCCTTGAAGCCCCAACTAACATCCCACCTTCTACAGAAAGCCTTCCCAATGCCTCTTAATTCCAGGACCTTCCCTCTGTTTACTACTTCCTATAGATAGCTTGTTTTGTATATATTAGATTGTAAGCTCCTTGAGGGCAGGGACTTTTTTGTGTCTCCTGAACTTAAGACAATGCCGAGTACCCAGCAGGCACTTGATAAAATTTATTGATTGCTCCAAATGCTGTGTGGCTGTAAACAAGTCACTTGAACCTCTCTGGTTCCTCACTTATCAAAGGACAGGATTCTACTGGATGATCTCAGTGGCCCCTTCCAGTCCTTGATCTTTGAACCCGTGATTCATATGGGGGCAGAGGATCATACCCCCTTGGAAACAGGAATGAGACAAGCCAGCTCCCTGTTGCTAATACAATACTAGAAATCCTGGCAAGAAACCACTGCAAAGATAAATAAAAGGCATAAATATGGGAAAAGACATGGAAGTCTCCATTTTTGCAGGTGACATAAGTGTATACTTAGAAGTTCTAAGAAAGTCAAGCAGAAAAAATTTACTAGCAGCAATCAAAGAGGTCAGTGGAGTTGCTGCTGGGAGAGAAATCCATGGCATTGTTGGGTGCTGGTGACACCCAGCAAAAAGAAATAAAAAGTATCCCGGGCAAATTGGCAATAAGAACATCCAGCGTTTGGGCATTAATTTAATCCAGGGCACAAGAGATTTATTCAAAGGAAATGATAAAGCCCTAATGAGAGAAATAAAGGCAGCCATGGATAGATGGAGAGACAGACCTTGTCTTGGCCAGGAAAACTAAATACAGTCAAGACGAGAATTCTTCCTAAGTTTACACAGGGAGGTTTAATGTCATTCCAATTAGAGTTCTCCACAGGATATTTCATAGACCTTTACAAGATGATGGTGAAACTTCTCCGGAAGAATAAGCTAGCCAAGACACTAAAGTAAATCCTCTTCTTAATAGGTGAATATTTTAGAGATCTCTAATTTCATCAGTATAAGGCTCCCTCTGCCAACACAGCTGGCAAGCCTTCCGCTGTGGAGCAGATGGTCCTCTAGGAGCTGCTGAGGCCAAAATATGCGTCACTGCAGCCAAACTGGGGGTGAGGCAGTAAGCATAAAGGAAAAGGGTGTCAGCTCTGCCGTCAGAGGAGCTGGGTCCCAATGCCACCTTGAAGCTCCTTATTGTATGACCTGGAGCAAGAAGGTCAGGTAGCCACTCTGGGCCTCAGCTTCCTCCTCTGTAAAATGAGGGTGTCGTGCTAGAGGGTGCCCGAGACCCCTGCATGCTCTAGAGCTGAGATCCCAGGGTCTTATCCCTTTGCTGGATCTGCTTCTGACATTCTAGACTTGGCCACCTTGATGCCTCAACTGTCCTCAGTGTCTGGAACCACCTCCTTGTGGGACATGGAAGCAACCTTTTCTCTCTGGAACATCCCTTCACTATGGCCCCCTTCTTTCAAAGGTGAGTTCCTCCCTGGAAGTTCTTTTAAGGGGAGGGGGACTAGGCTGGCCAACATTCACTTCCCTCCTGCCTCTGTTGCTGATATAGTAAATGATTAATAAATGTCTTGCCTTGGAGCCTCTTGGAACTTAACTAGGCTGGCCCATAGACAACAGACCTGGGATCTGCTTTTGTAGCCTTTTACACTTAGAAGTGAACATATGTTTGTTTCACCAGCAAAGCCTCAAAGAATTCAGCATCCTCTCCACACCACAAAGGCATCAATGAAGTTTTAAAAAAAACCTCAGTGGACTCGTAAACATATTATGGGACAAGATTAAAATCATGTAATGGATTAAAAGCAGAAAAAAAGAGAAACGTGTCAGAATAGAAAAAGTCAGGCTTCTATGAAGACATGACACATGACAGGTGGAGTGAGACCTTCGGGAAGGAAGGAATGGCACTGGGCCAGCTTGGCATCAGAATGGACAAACAGCCTAAAAACGATGCAAAGTCGAGAAGAAATGGTGAAAACAGAAGCATGATGATTGTGATTCCTAAAAGGAAGGGTGTTCCTAGAGCACCTTGGATTTTTTTAAAGGCATCTATAGGTGATGAGATTAAGTAGCAGCTGGATGAGATTCATAGAAGAAGAGCTTTGGGAGGCCCAAAGCCCAGAATGCCAGGAGGTAAGGGCTGATGGCCGAGGAGGGCAAAAAGGCTAGGTTTAGTTGGTTCTTAGCTAAGTTGCATAACAAGAAGTTGGATGATGAGAAAGTTGAGCTCCTAAAACCTGGGCTGTTTCTGTTTTTTTTCCAAGAAGGTGGTCTTTGGATCGTGAGGAAGATAAAAGAATGGTGATTTAAGCCTGGAAACCCACAACGAGTGGGATGTATTCACATAAGCATCTAGCTGTCCTCAAAGGGCTCAAGTCACCTACTGGAGAGAGTATACATTCCACTGTAAGGAACTGGCAGAGTTAATTTTTAAACATTGAAAACTCATGGAGAATAGGAGAGATTCATCACAACAAGAGAAACACAGACTTTGCCTCAAATTTGAGAAGAGTTTACATACTTTGAAGTAGAGGATAGTGAACTTGATTTTAAATACTGGCAAAATTCAAGGAAAGGTTTGTGAGCATTTAGAAAGGACAGCAGCAATCACTGGGAGCCATCACGGATTTGTCAAAAACAGGTCATGTCAAACTAACCTCCTTGACTTTTTTTGACAAGATAATTAGTTATAGAAACACTCTAGAGATTTGGGGGCTTTTTTTTAGTACAAATTTTCAAGGGAACATTTGACAAAATCTCTCAAGTCATTCTTATAAACAAAAGATGTGAGATAGACAAGATTCCCTTTGGATATAATTTGGAAAGGGTTGAATGACTGGATCAAGAGAACAGTCATTGATATATCTGGCTCAATTTGGAGGGAAGTTTCTAGTGCAGTGCCTTGGGGAGCCTGTCCTTGACCCCCAGGCAGCTCTACGTAGATGAAGACTTAGGGAGTATGGGCATTTGGCTGGACATGACACGAAGCTCAGAGGGCCAGAGAACACATTGAATGACAAGTCAGCCTTCAGAAAACTCTCAGCAGGCTGGAACGAGCAGAAACTGAACAATGATTAGCTTCACATGCAGGAAGAGAATTCCGGTGAAAGACCAATTCGTGAAAATGAGCTAATTTTTTCTCTTTCCCCCCAAATCTTCCCTCCCCTATTGCTGTGGATGATGGCACCAAGTAGAGGGGTTTTTAGGACAGCAGACTCCTGGTATGCTCTAAGAGAACACAGTGCTCCACATGGGAAGGTGTTAGCCCAGGGTCCTCTGTCCTGGTCACACCTTGTCTAAAGTATTGTCCTCAGGGTCAAATTTTAGGGAGGAATTTGATGAGCTGGCTTGTATCCAGGATAACAACAGGGAATGTTTAGATGATATTTTAAGATCTACAAAGGGCTTGTTATCTCACTTAATCTTCACACCCACTCTGTAAGGTAGGTGCTATTTCTTCATTTTATAAATTGAGGTAGACAGGTTAAATGACTTGCCCAGGCTGACAAACCTCGTGTTGGATCAGAATTTGAACTCAGACCCTAAGTCTAACTCTGTATGCTCTGTACTGCCCAGCTGCCTGATAGAAACAAGACTGTTCAACTCAGAGAAGGGGACTTTGTGGAGACCTGAAGGCTATCTTCAAGTATTTGATGGACTGCCATGTGGAAGGTGAGTTTAGATTAATTCTGGTTGGTGCCCAGAGGGCAGAACCAGAAAGATTGGATGGAAACTGCAGAGACAGAATTAGGTTGGATAGAAAGAAAAAAACTTCCTAGTAATTAGAGCTTCCTACAAGTATTCTCGGTTGTTTTATAAAGTAGTGAGCCCCCCCATCCCTGGAGGTATTCAGGTGGAGTCTGGACAGCTACCCGTGGGATACACTGTAGAAGGACTTCTTGTGCAGAAAGGACTAGGAGTCTCCAGAGGCTCCTTCCATCTCTGAGGCTCACAGCTGAAGAGGCCTTCCAGGGCTGGCCAGTCCCACTCCTTTTACGGATAAGAAATAGGAGCATCAAGGAAACAAAGCGGTCAGCATTCAAACCCAGGCCCTTGGACTCCAAATCCAGTGAGTCACACACTTCATCTGGCCTAAATCTTCACTGACTGGCCTGGGAAGACGATCTCCTCTCAGGTGCTCAGGCCTTTGGACTGGAAGATTACACATTCTGTCCATCCTCGGGCTTTGGACTGGAGGGATTTTCATTCTTTCCCCCCAAACCCTTGACATGTGGAAGAGCTGGTAGTGTTTATATTGCAATAGTGTCACCTAGTGGAAAAACTCAGAATTACCTGGTGCTCAACCCCTAGAGCTTGGCCAGAGCCCCAACAATCTGGTGTGTTGGGCTTTTATGGCTTTTAGATGAGCCCTTATCATCTCCGCTACGCTCCATGGACAGACTTTGCACAGAAGAATCCTTGACTATGTTTTTCACTAAAAAAAGGATTTCCATAAGGCGAAAACCTATACTCGGCATTGGGCCTCTCTCTGATGAAATAAAAACCAGAATATTTAAGCCCCTCCAACAAAACCTCATGACCACCTGCCAGAGCTCTTAATCTCTTTCAAGACAGACCAAGTGACTTCAGCCCTCTGAGCCTCAGTTTCCCTGTCTGTAAGATGAGGAAGAGAATGAAAAGGCCCCCGGGTTCCTCTCAGGTTTCAGTCCCAAGATCCTGGGCATGGAAGCGATTTTCTTTAATCATGTGCAAGTTGGCTCTGCTGACCACTGCAAGGGGAAAGGCCCCACTCCCCACCCCCCCCCCCCCCCGTCAAGACAGGCAATTCTCCATCTCCAGGCTTCTGTTGCATGGATGCTTCAGTCGCCATAGACTCGGGACCTGGGCTTCCTCCATGGCCTTCCCCATCACTGGAAGGATTTTGCAGTAGGAGCCGAAAATCCCAGACACTTAGGTTAAAGATGGAAGGGGCCCAGACATCCCCGAGGATGCTAGGAGGCATCAGCTTCCAGTTCAGGGGTCCTACCCTTTTTGCTTGTCAGGCTGGTGAAGCCTGGGGACGCCTTCTCAGAAAAATATGCTTTTAAATAAATGCACAAAACAAAACCCAGGATGACCAAGGCAATCAGTTATATTACACTTATAAAACTTTTTAAAAGTTTCCTTAAAACTAGGCCAAGAACCTTTGTTTTAGTCCTCATTTTGCAGATGAGGCATCTAAGGCCTTGGGGGAATTGTCTTCTCAGGGCGCTAAATGACGAGCAGGAGTCCCAAGTGCCATTCTCTGTGCTCAGCACCCGCTGCGGAACCCTTGGGTGTCCCTGTCTTGAAATGTTGCTTGACAGTGACTTGTGGGGTGAGGGGTGAGGTGGGGAGGGAGGCGGTAAGCCTCCCAATGGTGCTGAAATGCAATGATCCCAGCCCCTCAGTGGGTGGCCCCTGTCTCATCTAGTCAACCCAGAGACACTCTCCACTATCACTAAGGCAGAGAGGAGGAGGATTTGTCCTCCCCCAAACCCTCACAGTGTGACTGCTCTTCCTCCTCCGGCTGCCCCTGATGTTGGGAAAGAAGCAGGAGGGAGAAGGTCAAGGAAAAGGCGATGAGGAAGACCAGCTTCAAGGTCCTTCTGTTCTCCCATTTCCCCTCTCCCCCATCAATGTCCCTGCCAACACCTGCAGATTTGTAGCTGTTGCAATTGGCATTTTCTTTTCTTCTTAAGAGGAAGATTCTGACCTTGGAGGGCACCAGCAATGGCAGCAGAAATTGCTTCGGATGGCTGTGGGCTGCCAGGGAGTTTCTGGACCAGCTCAAGCTCCCCCCCGCCCCCCCCTCCCCCTGCCACAGCTCTCAGAAAGAGATCTGGGCTGTCTGAATCATACCACCTCCTAAATTATAAAACAGGGACAATCATTGCTATTTATTTAAGTGCTTAGTGATTATCATATTTATTTTAGCTGAAGTGTCCAGCATTTTTGGTAAACATTAGAAGTCAGAAGATCCAAGTTGGAATTCTGTAGGTGCTGTTTGACCAAGTCATCCAGAGCTCTGATGAGGCCCCTTCTGACTCTGGGTCCTGGATTCCACATGTCCTCAATAACCTCAAAGTTAGCTGTTTTCAAGGTCGATCATTTACAATTCACTGCCTGTAATCGAAGCCTTTACTCCTCAGAGCACCTGTCAAGATTGGCTTGCTGGGTACCCTTGGACAAGCTGATGAGCCGATTGAGACCTCAGTTTGCCCATCTGGCCCCAAACTTTATGTGGAGCACATAAAGCACTTTGAGTATGTCATTGATCAGTCCCACAGAGAATGAGATACCCCCGTGTTATAAATAGTGTGTGAAAATGACACTATTGAAAATGTGACAGGAAAGGTAGAGGAGTGGATAGAGCACCAGCCCTGGAGTGTGTGTGACCCTGGGCAAGTCACTTCATTTGTTTTCTCATCTGTGAAGTGAGCTGGAAAAGGAAATGGCAAGCCACTCCAGTATCTCTGCTGAGAAAATCCTAAAAGGGGTCACCACGAGTCAGACATGATTGAAAAACTAGTCAACAACAACAAAAGAATGTTTCTGTTTGCCTGGCATAATGCTTGGTTCATTTTGATTTAGGAAACACTTAATAAGCGCCTACTGTATACAGCGTACCGTCCTGATTACTAGGCATACAAAGGAAAAAGACTTTCTCCTGCCTTCCAGGACCTTCATCACCAACTCAGGCAAACAGCAATTGAACAACCGGGAACACACTGAGTTTGCTGCACAGAAGAAGTGAATCCAAGGCAGGTGCTCTGGGACATTCCATTGTAGATTCCATCATGTATTTATCTGCTGCATTCTTTCTGTGACCTTTCATTCAGAGGCAGTGTGGTATGGTGGATGACCACATCCCTGCCTCCGGAGTTAGGGTAGGCACATCAGGTTTGAATTTTTGCTCTGATACATGCTAGCTGTGTGACCCTGGGCAAGTCACCTAACTGCTGCCTGCCTTAGTCTCCTTGATGGTAAATTGGGAACAAATAATAACACATACCCCAGTGCTGCTGTGAGGATTAAATGAGATAACATTTGTAAGAGACACTTAGCACAGTCTTTGGCAGACAGTGGGTGATATATAAATGCTCATTACAAAACTGATGTGACCCTGGGTTAATTATAGCTGGCATGTATGAACTTAAACTAGCACTTAAGCTTTAAGGTTTGCAAAACACTTTACAATGACTATTTCACTTGTTCTTGGCAATAATCCTGGGAGGGAGGTGCTGCTGTTATCCCCATTTTACAGCTGAGGAAACTGAAGCAGACAGCAGTTAAGTTACTGGCCCAGGGTCACAGAGCTAGGAAGGGTCTAGGGGAGAATTTGGACTCTGGGGCTTCCAGGCCCAGTGCTCTGCCCACTGAGCAACCTCCTAATGACTAACCTAGGACCTGTCAGGCCATTCACTTCCTTTGGGATTTGTGGTACTAGGCTGAACTTCACTGATGACACTGCATGCATTGTTGATGGAACAGTGAATGGACATGAGAATTCTGGAATGCAAATTGAAATTATGGTTTAAAAAAAAGACATGACTATAATGAAACTCTACTGCCAGGAATATCATCTGAGAAGGCTAAAGACAAAAAGAGGGGTCCCATTTCCACTAAAACATCCCTAGTGGCATTCTTCTGGTAACAAACACCTGGAAACAAAGCAGGTGCCCATTGACTAGGGGCTGGCTACACCAGGGGGGGTCTGTGAATGGGTGTTTAACAAATGTGCCATTGTGTGCTATCAGAAACAATAAACAGGATGAATGGAGAGAATCCTGAAAAGACATATGTGGACAGATGCAGAATCAGAATCAGAAAAGCCCTGGATACAATGACTCCAATAACAGAAGGAATGTTGTTTAGTTACAAGGATCCAGCTTGACCCTGGAGAAAGTTCCAGGGCTGGGGACTGTTGCTAAGACTCAGCTAATTTTGTTGAACTGCCTTTTCCCCCCCTCTTTCGTTTCCTATTCTTTCTCACAAGGGATGGCTTACTGGGCAGGGATATATTTGAAAATGAAAATTACAGAAAAACAAAAGGTTATCAGTAAAAACTTGAAAAAAAAACAAACCAAAAACAAACTTCATTGGCAAAAGTCTTGGAGAGGAAGAGTTGAATTTCTTGAAAAGATCATAGGGTCACAGTTGTGGCGTTAAACGCCTATTTTGGTCTCCCGTCCAAGGTCAGAGGCAGGAAGAACTCTGCCAGCAGATTCTGTAAGCCTCCCCACGGGAGAAAGATGGAAAAGCGTCTTTCTCCTCCCAGAAGCCATGCCCTGGGAAACCTGGAGGTAAGCGTGTGGGTGGAGAAGCGAGGGGATTACTTTAGCTTCGAGGACATGGAAACACATTTTAGTTCTCATTTTAACTGTGTGGGTCAAACAATACACATTGATCAGAGAAAGCGAACCTATATTCAAAAACCAGGACACAAGCAGCCCAGGGAGTGAAGGTCTATTAGGGAATAGCTCCCTCCCCCCCCACCCCCCCCCCCAAGCAAAGCAGGGAATCTATTTTTCTGAGAAAAATCCTAAAGTGCAAGCTTAGGGAGCAGGCGCAGGGCTTTGTGAGCCTTTCAACGCCTCGGCTCGCTGCTGGGGGGCCGTGCCTGTTTGCCCCCGAGGAGCGATTACGGCAAATGTGCATGATTTTCCCCACAATATACAGTATCGTGTGAAGCCGGCCTTTATTGCCTCAAGGCTTTCTTTCTTATAATTTATTTGAATACACTGGGAATTATTATCCCCAACATTAGCCGGCTGGCCCGCTGGGGTCGCCTTTGCCGGATTCCGGGGTGTCCCCTTTGCTAATCCTCTCTTCGAGGCTAATCCAGGCTAATGCTTCTTGGCTGTCGAGGGGCCCGGCCTATTACTACCTGATGGTAAGAAATTCACTCTGTCCTGGGTGGGTGGCACTAATCGGGCAGTAATGAACACCTTATTTGAAGCCGCTTAGGTCAGAAAGCTATTCAGGGGCTTTCTTTTCTCTTTTTCCAATTTCTGGACGCTCACTTGTCTTTTCAATCTCTTTCCCCCAAAGCTGCAATTCTGCTTGTCTTTGAAAGCAGCCCTCCCCCTTCCTTCCTCTCCACACCTCCCTCACGCCCCCTCCCCTACTTTTCTCAATTGTTTTCTAGCGGGATCCGATACAGAAAAGGTTTTCATTGTGTGCCACGGCCATTGAGCTGCCCCGATCATTTCTTCCACCTTTGGAGCGCACTTGTCAGCCTAGAATCCCAGACTGGCAGAGCAACCCCCAGCCCTAAATTTGGAGTCCATGGAGCTGGGGACGATCCCCAAATCTGACAGCTCCCTTCCAGTAGCTTTCCTCCTCCCTGAAATCCCAGGAACGCAGACCAGCTGTGTGACCTTGGGCACCTCACCCCGCCCACCTGGCCTTGACTTCCTCATCTGAAAAATAATAGGGTGGAACCAGAAGACCACCACAGTCCTCTAGCTCTGTTGAGTTCACCGAAAAGGAAAGTGTCCTGGGTCCAGAAGAGTTTGTATGGAGCTGTGAGCTTCAGAAAGCACTTTATGGATATAATTTCACTTTCACTAATTTCTGTCTCTCTGGAGAAGAAGTCATCCAGGTGCAACGGGGCCATCCTGACCCTAACCCTCTGCCTATGTGCTCTGGCCAGAGCACAGCCCAGGAGACATTTCTCAGTTTACATGGCACCACCCTCCCAACAGGAGGGACCAAAGTCTACAGGGGGTAAGTAGTTCAAGCTCCAACGGAAGAGCGCCCCTTAAGTGGAAGAGTCAGGATTAGAACCCAGCTCTCCTGATTCCAAGTCAGCTCTGTCTGGAGCAGCAAACAGCCTGTGGACATGCTTAGTAGGCTGGCAATGGGGCATGGAGGAAATGGAATTGTGTTTGATAGAATGAAGCTTGTCATGTCTTGGGTTAAAAGTTAGCTCAAGGCCTAACTTTACCATGACCCATTTTCCTAGCTGTTCTTTCCCATCAACCTTTAGTTTCTCGATTTTTTTTTGTATTCTATGTTAAAATATGTTAGGTACCTTGATAATGTAAGGGGTGGCATGGGATAGTACCATAAAGCCGGCCTTGGAGTCAAGGAGGCCTGGGCTCAGCTTTCACTCTGAAACATACTGTGTGACCTTGGGCCAGTCATTTAACTCATCAGTGTCCCAGGCAACTCCTGAAGACTGCAAGTTCAGATGAGTTGCAGATCTCTGGTGGTGGAAAGGTTTTCTATACTGGGAGTTCCCCTTACTGATAAAATCACAGATTTAGACAAATGAAAAACCCAAAAACCCAAACCCAAGCTGCAGCATTGACATTTGGCCTGTGTCTCTTCTGTCTCTCCCTCCCTCCCTCCATGAAGACAGAGAGGATTCTTTATGAGAGTCAATGGAATGGATGACCCTGGAAATACCTTCCAACAATGGGATTCTGTGAGAACCAGGAGAGTGTGGTCATGTGTGGAACGATGGGCAAGAGATGCCCCATTGGGAAAACAATGATAGTGACCAGCATTGAGAAGGATTCTTTTACATTTGCATTTCCCTTGACTGTCATGATCTTATTTAAAAATCACAACCACCTAATTCTGTAGGTGCTTTTACAAACCCATTTTACAGATAAGAAGGCTGAGGCTTCCTGACATGAGTACTTCACTTCCCTCCCCCCACCCAAGTTTTCTGCCTCTCTGAGGAGAAAGGAAGCCTGGCAGGCAGTTCCTCCAGACTTGAGCATGGTGGGGTGAACCTCCTTACATACAGAAAGTGTAAAGAAATGCCTATCACACTAGATTGGATTAGATCTTCAGCACAGAACCAAGTCAAGGATTGTCTCCATGCAAACCTCCCTCTCGGGGAGGGGGGGGGGTCCTTCGGTGAGGAGACACCCACACATCTCTGACCACCTGGTTTGCAACCAGCTTGCTTGTCATATGGCTTTTTGCACCTCCCTGGGCAGGGGGAATGCTCAGGGCAGTCAGTGCCCACTGAACACGAGCTCGGGCCAGGCCGTGGGTGCCTGCAGCTCAGGCGGGCGGATGTGCAGCCAAACTCTAAATTTAACCAGGTGGTTTCCTGTGCCACAGGTGGAGTGTTAGGCGGCTTCCTTTCCCTGCGGCTTTGGGAGGTGGGCACTTGGTGACTGGGTAATAGTTAGGTTTGTTTTGTTCCTTTTCTTCTCCAGAGTCTTATTGTGATGATGATTCTCCCCTCTACCAAACCTGTGTGACCTTGGGTCATTTCACTTTTAGAAAGAGCCGGATTCCTCATCAGGGTTTATTGTCCAAACCGTCTCCCCCTTGACATGGAAGTCAACAGCACAACCCCCTCCATGCATACCACACAAAAGATGCTGCCAGTGAGTGCCTCTTCCCTTCTCCTCCCTCATCCTCTTCCAGGTAGGTATACAAGATGAGCCTTGTCCATTCTTAGGGCCTGGAGGGGTAGCATCAGGGACCAAAGGTGAGGTGCAGAAACTGGGGCTTCATTGTGGCTTGTACCAATGGTGGTCATTCAGCAGCTCACCTCCAGACTAGCAGTGCTCCACCCCATCCCCCCTTACATTTAAATGGCTGTCTCAGGTCTACAACAGGCTGTTCTGGTGAACAACCCCTGGGCAGTGCTTAGTGTGACTATTGTTACCCTTATTTTACCTGTGAGGAAACTGAGGTTCAGAGGGGTGAATAGGGGCCTAGAAATTTCTACAGCTGGAAATTGTTGAAGCCAGGACTTGGACCCAGGTCAGAAGGATATTGATCCAGAGCTGGAAGGGGCCTTAGAGGCCATGTAGTCCAACTCCCTCATTTTATATTTGGAAAAACTGAGGCCCAGAGGAAGGCAGTGATTTGCCTAAGTTTCCATAAGTAAGAAGGAATAGCACTGGGATTCTATTAAATATTCTCCATATCTTCGAATGGTACCATGATGCCTTTCAGTTAGCTTCTGGGTCCCTTGACTTCCTCTTCCTCCTCCTGCTTCTGGGTCTTAGAGATACCACATTAGTGGAAAAAAAGGTCTTTCCCATAGTAATAAATGACTACAGTAATCCACTGTTTGAGAAATCCAAAGATCTCAACTTCTGAGATAAGAACTCGCTATTTGACAAAATCTCCTGAGGAAACTGGAAACCAGTGTGGTAGAAACTAGGTATAGACCAACATCTTTCACTGAATACCAAAATAAAGTCAAAATGGGTACATGATTTAGATATAGAGGCTGATCCTATAAGCAAACTAGGAGAGCAAGGAACAGTTTACCTATCAGATTTATGGAAAATGAAAGAATTTATGACCAAACAAGAGATAGAGAGCATTATGAAATGCAAAAGGAATAATTTTGATTTTACATTAAATTAAAATGTTTTTGCACAAACAAAACCCATGCAGTCAAGATTAGAAGGAAAGCAGAAAGCTGGGAAATAATTTTTACGGCCAAGGTCTCTCACAAAGGCTTCATTTCTAAAATATATAGAGAACTGAATTATATTCCATTAAATATTCCATAATAAATAAATTCCATAAAAATATATTCCATTCCCCAGTTGACGAATGGTCAACGGATATGAATGGGCAGTTTTCAGATAAAGAAATGAAAGCTATGTATAATCATATGAAAAAATATTAAATCAGTATTAATTAGAGAAATGTAAATTAAAACAACTCTGAGGTACCACCTCATACCCATTAGATTGGCTAATATGACAGAAAAAGAAAATGATAAATGTTGGAGAAGATGTGGGAAAATTGGATCACTGTTGGTGGAGTTGTGAACTGATCTAGCCATGCTAGAGAGCAGTTTGGAAGTATGCCCAAAGAGCAACTAAACTGTGCACACCCTTTGATCCACTACTAGGTCTGTATCCCAAAGAGATCATAAAAATGGGAAAAGGACCCACATATACAAAAATATAGCAGCTCTATTTGTGGTCGCAAAGAAGTAGAAATTGAGGGGATGCCCATCAATTGGGGAAGGGCTAAACAACCTGTGGTATATGAACGTAATGGAATACTATTGTTCCATAAGAAATGATGAGCAGGCAGACTTCAGAAAAAAAAAGACTTACATGGAAAGACTTAAATGAATTGATGCGGAATGAAATGAGCAGAACCAGGAGAACACAGCACACAGTAACAGCAACACTGTATGATGATTAACTATGATAGATTTAGTTCTTCTCAGCTATACAACGATCCAGCACAGTTCCAGAAGACTTGTGATGCTGTGCACATCTAGAGTAAGAGCCCTGGAGTCTGAATTCAGGCTCAAGCAGACTGTTTTCACTTTTCTTTCTTGTATTTTTTCCCTTTTGTTCTGATTCTTCTTTCACAATATGACTAATGTGGAAATATGTTTAACACGTATACATGTTGTACATGTATAACCTATATCAGATTGTTTGCTGTCTTGGGGAGGGGAGAGGGAAGAGGAAAAGAGAGAAAAATTTGGAACTCAAATTTTACAAAAATGAGTGTTGAAAACTGTTACATGTAATTGAAAAAAATAAAATAATATCAAGAAAAAAAAGAGGGCTTCCCTTTAAAAGTCCTGCAGAAAGCTAAGATGTAGAGGAATTTCTGCATAAAGGAAGGAAAGGCGAGAGAATAGGCATTTATATAACATTATGTGTCAGGCACTGTGCCTGACACATAGTAAGGTAAATCTGGATATTTTACAAGGTAGAATCTGGAGGTAGGATCTTCATGTTTTAAAGAACCATGGCTACATTCACCATCTTTTGAACAAACAAAAGCAGACCTTTTTTCTGTCTTGGTTTGGGAACTTGCTGGAGTTTTAAAATTTCTCAAAATCTTAGAATTGGGAGAACTTCAGAGGCCATGAATCTAAGCTAAAATAAAAAAAGAGTCCTCTCCCCTCAACACACCAGACCAGCAGGATTCCAGTCTTTGCCTAAAGACCAGGCAGAACCCAATAAGTCTGCAGGCAGCCCCTTCTTGGCTGGGATGGATCTCACTGTTAGGACATCTTCCAGACTCTGGCTTCTCTCTCTGCAACTTCTGCCTGCTACCAGTCAGTCAGCAGGTATTTATTAAATACCTACAACATGCCAGATACAGTGCTAAGTGCTTAGGATACAAAGAAAGGCAAAAATAATCTCTGTCCTCAGGGAGCTTACATTTATGTGTGTAACACACAATAATAGAAATCATATCCTATTAGCATATTAATATACAAATATATTATATTGTATAATTATTAATATATGCCATAATACTATGTATAAATTATATCATATTAAACTCCTGCCAAGCTCTTTTCTGTTTCATCTCAGCATAGGATAAGGTACCAATGATGTTCACACACAATCAGCCATGGGATCCCTTTGAGGCAGGAGTTCTCCATCATGGATGCCCTCAGTTATCCTCCACTTGACCAAGGACTAAGGAGAATATCCTAAGTGATGGGTTGGAACATCCTATGATGGGAAGAGAGAGAGGCGTCCCTGACAAGACAACCCCTTAGGAGGTGCCTTGAACTCAAAGAGGGTTAGTGTTGGTGGTTGGGCACCGCTGGGGAGGATCTGCTGGCATGGGCGAGGGCTGGGCATAGATGTGCTAGCTGGTTGTGGCACAGGGCTCTGGCACCGTGTAAAGTAAGAGCAATAGTTGGTGTTGCTATAGTCTGTGCTTAGAGTCCCTCATTCTAACATTATAATAATCTTGTGAGAATGGGAGTGCAGGTATTTATTCTCCTCCTTCTACAGGTCAGGACAACAGATGCCCAGAGAGGTTACCTCTGGTTACATGACCTTGGGCAACTCACACTATGTTAAACTGTACAATGAGATTGAGAAGATTCATGTCCCTTGGTGCTTAGGATGAAAATGCTTTGTCAATTTTAAATACTCTTGAGATAAACTAATTGTTATTGATGGAAATTTCATGGCATTGAGGATTAATTCAAGGACAGTGGCAGCTTCTGGATATGGCAGACATGTTGGAAGAAACCAAAACTGGTCTGTTGGCCATTGACTTTGGAGAAATGAATTGCTTTTTGTCGAGTTCCAGGTTTTCTATGTTTCAGAAAAGATAGCCGAGCTGAAAGATTGAATCTCTCATTGTGGCTGCCTTGGTCACTGCTAAATAAATGCTTCCTTCTTTCCCCTGCCCTCACTCTGGCCTAAGTGAGCATCATGGAACCATACGACTGGATGGGTAACACTGGGCACTTATTGACACTAAGAAGCTCATGCCAAGGAAAAACATTGGCAGCCTCCTCTTCTGGGGAAAAAGGATGGAATTGGCTGATTCTATCTAATTGGAGCCTAGTGAGGTCACAATCCATGAGATCTCAGGTAGCTCCTGCTCAAACCTGTTGGAGAGCTGCCTTCAGTCAGAAGACACCCATCTTTGTGTATTGTCAAAGAATATTCATATTCAGAATGAACTGAATGAATGAGGATTTCTATCTCTTCACGCCTCACTGGGCAGCCTTCCTATGGAAATGGGACTTGTGATGGGGAGAAGGGAAAAATTAACTGCGATCATGGGGCAAACTTGGGTAGGGTTCCCAACCGGGAGTGGGGCAGCTTGGAAAACCGTGGTGTATTGGAGAAGCAGGAGGAGAAGGAGGTATCAGGTGATGGGAGAGTGGAGAAGAGCAATCTTAGCTAGAACCAGCTTCAATCAGTGAGAAAACAGAAGCCTCTGATGCAGAAGACTCATTAAAGGGGCTCTGCTCAGGTATGGATTGGCTTGATTGGCCTGTGAGGTCCCTGCCAAGTGAAATTTTGTATTTCTCTTCCACTTATCAGAGAAAGGAAAAAAATAAAAAAGGAGAGATTGGGGAAAGATGGGTCAAGCAAAGATTTGTTTTTCTCCAACATGGAGTAGATGATTTCATATTTGAGAGTAGAGGGCGAGAGCTTAGGAAGGAGGGGCAGAATGGCTCTCCTCAAGAGGCGTGAGATCCCTCAAACATTCAGGAGAGCAGACAAAGCTAGGGATTTTGGCACTTGGAGCAAAAGTAGCTGATTTGGAATGTACCTGAAGAAAAGCAGGGATGGTCCTGTTAGTGCCCTCTACATTTCATCACCCTGTGGCACAGTTCCAATTGTCCTACCCTAGTCATGGCTTTGCAAAAGAGATGAGATCTAAAGCACAGGGCAAATATGAGTTTAAGAGAAGCAAAGGGTCCCTTATTCCTCTGAGATTGGAGAAAAGAGAGAGAATGAGGGCAGAGACAAAGGGAGCTGAAGAGGTAACAAGGTGGTCTTGATGTTCCCAGTAACTAACCTAGGAAAAGTGATAGTGTGGCAGTCTGGTCAGGTCACCCACGGGATACGGCATTCCATTTGGGGCACACCTTTTAGCAAGAGCACCGATTGGCCAGGGAAGATCCAGAGAAGGACTGAGTCCATGTCATGGGAATCAGCTGGAAGAACTGTGGATGTTTAGCCTGGAGAGTGGAAGGATGGAGGGACATATTCACTGTCCTCAAGTACTTCAAAGATAGATAGACACACGCACAGGGAGGGAGGGAGAAAGAAAGGGGAAAAGAGAAGGGGGAGAGAAGGGGAGAGGGGAAGAGAGGGGGAGGGGAGAGGCAGAGAGAAAGACAGAGAGAGAGAGAGAGAAGAGAGAGACAGACAGAGAGAGAGAGAGAGAGAGAGAGAGAGAGAGAGAGAGAGAGAACTAAAACATGAGAATGAGAACAAGAACTCAGAGATTAGGCTTTCCTGGTTCCCAGAGAGAACCAGGAGCTATGGGGTGAGAGTTACAGAATTTAAAATTTAGGCTAGACTATCAAAAAGCAATGAGACCATCTAACCCTGCTTCCAGTGCCCCTGCATCAGGAGGGCTAGGTGGTCAACATCCCAAGCCAAGAAAAGAAAGTTGCAAACCCGTGGTGACAAACAGCAGATCCTAGGAGAAGGCTTCCCCAGCCCCAGGATACGTCACACTCTCCTGGGCTCCTTGGAGCAGTGGAATTTCCTCGCCATTAGCCAGGAAACTCTCTAAATTTGAAGGGAGAATGGAAAGGAGAAGCCACATTTGCAGTTGAGCAGAGGCCCAATGGAGCTTTTCAACAGCAAGGCCTATTTCTAGTAACAAAGCCCGGCTGCATATTAATCCATTCAGCAACACTATTGTCTGTAATTCTTGCTTACAGCTGCCGTCATGCTGCTGTTAAAATTTACACCCTTTTTTGGATGCAAGAAGATATTTTTATTTATACTTCTTTGTTCACTGTTTCCTTCACGATAATTAATCCAACCGCCGGAGTTGGATCTGCTTGGGGTGATGCCGTGTTTGCATGAGGAAGTTATTCTAACAAGGCATCTCTGCTCCACTGGGGAGCTGCTGGGCTATCGCCGGGCCCTCTTATGACAAGTTGCAATTTTCTCATAGGGTTGAACGGAACTTGTCTGAATAATTATGCTAAATTAAGCCGTCCTGTACATTATAGAAATGCATGTCGCAATGCATCCGGGGAGCACATTTTGACTGAATTCTCTACAACATAGAGACGCAGACTGAAAAATGTGCCCATCTGGAATTTGGTCCTTGGCCCTAGTTCTTCAGACATCACACAGATCTAGTCAGGCTGGGCTATGGCTATGCCTTTCCCTTGGCCCTGGGGCTAATGTTAGGAATTTTTGTACCTAGGGAAAGGTGGAGTGCAGAAGGGTGGGCCATGGGTGAGGTGCTCAATCAGAAAAGCATTGCTCCTTGGGGGAGGAAAGGCTCCCCCTGGATGTTGCAAGGTTTCAACACTGCTAAAGAAATGTTTGGGGTGAGGGCATGAGTTCCAGGGAGAGGATGGATCACTGCCTGATGCTATTGGCATCCTCTAAATGTCAGTGGACATAGTTCTGAGTGCCCTGCCCTACATACCACAATTAGATTAAATGGAGTGTCATTAACAATTTCACAAGGTGTGAGTCTAAACTCCCTCTTCTTTGGACTTTCTTCTTCCCGGAGGGCCATCATGTCTTTGGTCACATTTCACTCACTCACACTTTTTTTTTGGAAGGGAGAAGGCAAGGCAATTGGGGTTAAGTGACTGGCTCAAGGTTACACAGTAAGTGTCAGGTGTCTGAGGCTGGATTTGAACTCAGGGCTTCCTGACTCCAGGGCTGGTGCTCTATTCTCTGCACCACCTAGCCATTCCATTGTCCGAATACAAGTATCTGACTCAATATACCATGAGCACAGAAAATGGTTTCAAACCTCAAGCTATTATTTCCACCTGCATTTGCTGTGTTTAAAGTTCTAAGCATCTCTCACATCTTTCTTGGTACATTTCAAGGAATCTTTTCAGCATCAACAAGTTTCAGAGTTGTAACAGTGATGTGTGCTTAGGGAAAAAGGGATTTCTGGTGTCTTTGTAGCTTTGGAAAGTCCCAAACTGAGCAGGAGCCATAGGCTGGAAGGCAGCTACACAGATGGTTTGTTGACTACTGAGGCAGCTCAAGCCCATGAACATTTTAAAGCAATTATTGTTTGGAATGCACTGTGTAAGCCATAGGGAATACAAAGGCAAAAATATTTCCCCCCTTCATCTTCCCCTAAAAAGGAACCAGTTCCCATCCTCAGAGATCTTATATTCTACTGAGGGGAATAACCATTTGCACATATAAGAAAACAGAAAATATGACAGAGACAGAGATGGAGACAGAGAGAGAGACAGGGAAAGAGAAGAGAGAGAGACAGAGAAAGAGAAGAGAGAGAGGGAGGGAGGAGAGAGAGAGAGAGAGAGAGAGAGAGAGAGAGAGAGAGAGAGAGAGAGAGAGAGAGAGAGAGAAAGCGATAGCGAGCAGGGACACACATTGATGATGGGGAGGAACCTCCCTTGAGCTGGGAGGTAGCCATGGGTCTATGCTCTGAAGGAAGATGGGGATTCTCTGAAGCAGAAGGCAGAAGAAAATGCATTCTTGTTGGGAGGGAAGCAGTTTGTGCAAGGGCATGGGGAGGGTAGATGTTAAATACTGGGAAAAGCTAGAGACCAGTTTGATTAAAGACAAAGCATTAAGGAGAGGGAGAGGAGAAGAGTTAGTGAAGGGCATACTGTGGTAAGTTTTCACAAAGCCGGGACTCTGAGAACAGGCACCAGGCCCCTGATTAGGTTGTTATTCGAGGCCTTCTCAGATTGTTAGACTTGGTACATGATAGATGGCAGGGTCACCTACAGACCATAAAGAGGCCCTGGAAGCCAGGTCCTGGCAGAGATGCCAGTGGGGATAGAATGAATCAGGGCCCTGATGTTGGGAGCTATGGACGGGATGGTGAGAAAGAGAGAGAGCAGGCTCAGCCTTCTGACACATGGCAAGAACTAAGGAAAAGGATGAAAGCAGAAGGCGCCAGGACACAGATAACATTGGGAGATGATAGTGGTCAGCCGGTCTTCCTTCTTCTCTCTCATCTTTTCCATGAATAAAAACCTTCAGATTTTCAAGATGATTTATCTTTTCATTCTCAGGACTGTGAGGTGATGGGGCTGTTCCTTGGGACTGTCCAGAAATCCAGCTTCCCCTGCTCCCTTCCAGCCCTGCTCTCCTGTAACCGGGGGAGGCAGACCCGCCTGCAGCTAAGAGGCCATTTCTGTGGCTTCTTGGGCCTGTCCAAGCTGTGCCTCCTGCCACGCCAAGTCCAGTGGCTTAGGATTTGTTTCCTTGATTTGAAATGTTGCTGCCCTTTAAGAAGACAAACTTGGCTTGAGTATTTTTAGACAATCTAAGGTTTTAAGGACAGGGCAAACGTTCCACCAGCTGGGTTTTTCTTTTTGGTGTCTCTGACTTTTGTCTGAAGGGCCTAGGAAGCTCAGACGTTGCTATTATTTCTTCCAAACCTCCACTAGCATAAGGTTGGCATTTGGCTGGAATGACCATTAGAGCTGTAAGTGGGAGGCAGATGATCATGGGCAGGTTATAGGATAGGAGAGGGAGAGCAGGAAGGGACCTCAGAGGTCATCGGACCCAGAGGCAGTCCTGGTGGACGATGGATAGAGTGCTGAGCCTAGAATCAAGAAGACCGGAGTTCAGATCTGGGCTCAGACACTTCCTAGGCGTGTGACCCTGGACAAGTCACTGCACCTCTGTTTCCCTCAGTTTCCTTACCCGTAAAATGAGGATGTTAGCAGTGCCTACCTCCCAGGTTTGTTGTGAGTGTTCTAAAGTGCTTAGCCCAATGGCTAAGCACATAATAGATGCACACAACAGATATGTACAATGCACATGTATGTATGTCTGCATGTTATGTAACATACATGTGTGCCTTATGCAACACACATGTAGCTATATTTAAAAAAAAAACACCATAGTTCTAACAAGAACACCTCGGCCTGTTGGCTCCTTCCATCATTCAGTGGGTTCCCAATCCCCTCCAGGTGGCCACACCTTCCATCCCCACCCAGGGCTGATGTTTGCTTCTTAGTTTAGGGAAGGAAAGTGACAAAACCCTCTCTGTCCCTTTATTTCTCATTTCATTTAACAACATTTCTAAACTCCTGCTTTCCCCAAAGGAACCAGCCTGGGTCCTGGGTACATTGAGATATAAATGAAAAATAAATCCTTCCCTTAGGGAGCTTATGTTTCACGGAGGCAGGCAGAACAGGTCCACAGAGAAGTAAATAGAAGGCAGTGTGAGGCACACTGACCACAAAGTGGGGTGGGGAGGGCAAGGAGGGCTTCCTGGAAGAGGCAGCATTTGAACCTTGAAGGAAGCTAGTAGTTCTAAGAAACAGGTGTGAGGTGAGGGGGAAGGCGCTCTAGGCAGATTGCTTTGTTGGTGACTTATAAAAGTTTCTCTTAAGTGTTTTTTTGTTTGTTTTAGAAAGTCATTCTCCAGAAGGAAGAAGCAAAGTGTTGAAAGGTATAAAGGAAGGAAACAAGCATTTCTTTCTTTAACATTTTATTTTTTTGCTTTTTGGAGGGGGAGGACAGGGCAACTGGGGCTAAGTGACTTGCCCAAGGTCACTAGTTTTGTGTTAAGTATCTGATGCTGGATTTGAACTTAAGTCCTCCTGACTGCAGGGCTGGTGCTCTATTCCTGGCGCCACCTAGCCACCCCAACAAGCATTCTTTAACATTTATTATGTGCTAAGACTCCAAGTCAAGAACTCCTGATTATTTTATACTTGAGGGAACTGAGGCTCAGAGAGGAGAGGAGAGAAGAAAACAAATATTTGTTAGGCACTTACTGTGAGCCAGCACTATTATCATCCCCATTTTAAAGATGAGAAAACTGGGGCAAAGGTTAAATGACTTACCCAGGGTCACACCTAGCTAGAAAGTGTCTGAGGCCAGATCCATGTCACTATCTAACATTATTTGGAGTCTGAGTTATTTTCATAGATATGAGTGAAGTGAGGAGAGCTGCTTCCCACTGGAGCTCCAGAGTCCCAATGCCTGCACACAACAGATACATACAATGCACATGCATGTATGCCTACATGCTATGTAACATATATGTATGCCTTATACAAAACAAATGTAGCTCTATATGTGTAAAACACACTGCAGTTCTAACAAGAACAGAAAGTCAAGGGCATATCAATTGGGGGGTGACTGAACACATTGTGGTGTATGATTGTGATGGAATATTGTTGAGGTAAAAGAAATGATGATCAGGAGGCTTTCAGAAAAACCTGGGAAGACTTGCATAAACTGATGCAAAGTGAAGGAGCAGAACCAGGAGAACATTATACATAGTAAAAGCAACATTGTAACACAGATCAATTGTGAAAGACTTGGCTACTCTGATCAAGACAATGGTCCAAGACAATTTCAAAAGATTCATGATGAAAACAATGTCCACCTTCAGATGGCTCTGAATGCAGATGGAAGTGACTTTTTTCACTTTATTTTTCTTCTGTGTATATGTGTGTGTATATTTTCTTTTGCAACATGGCTATTATGAAAATATGTTTTGTATGACTTCACATTTATAATTATCACATTACTTGCCTTTTTAAGAGGTACAAAAGGGACAGAGAGAATGTGGAGCTCAATTTTTTTTAAAAATGAATGTTAAAAAAATTTTAAATGTAATTGGGAAATATTTAATGAAATAAATAAAAACATATTTTAAAAAAAGAAAGGCAAAGGCAAATTATAACGAGGATGGAATCATCATATTTAGAGAGTGCTGCCAGCATCCGTCAGCACTGAAACAACTAAGTTTATTACCTAATTACAGAGAATAATTAATTAACATGGGAAGGGAGGGAGGAATAGAATTTGGAACTCAAAACTTTAAATAAGAATGTTAACAAATGGGAAACCAGCAGGTATCAGCTTCCTCTATCCCTCCCGCCAGTAGTCCAGATCTCCTCTGCAGCCCACTGGACCACTCACTCCTCCCTTGGGCTCTTCCAGCAAAATTTCAAAGCAAATTCACCATTCTTTATTCTGAGCAAATATTAGGTTGCCTGCTCCGGCTCAGAAATGGTTGGTCCTGGCTCTGGGCAAGGATTAGACCCTGCCTTACCAGCCATGATGATTTGGGGAAAAATAAACTGCCTGTGCCTTACTGAACATGAATGATGGAGTGGACTCTCTTTACGATGATACCCGGCAATCGTGTGGCACTTGGGACGCCATAGCACACTTGTTGTACTTGTCTGTGACTGTGCTGTTCCCCTTTCAAATGAAAGCTCTTTGAGGGCAGACGGTTTTTCTTTGTTTTCTCAGCATTTTACCCAGGGCCTGGTACACAGTAAGTGCTCACTACATGCTTGTTGATCGATTCACTACACCCCAATAAAAATTTCATTTAGACATTAGTAAAAATACATAGATGTGATTTTTCTCCCATCCGAGTTGAGACCCCCTAAAGCCTTCCTGCAGACTCCCTACCAAAGGATTCTTTGTTTAATTATACCTTCAATTCAATAAATCTGTTTTCTGAGGGGCAAGAAGGCAACTAGAAATCCATCCATCTGTCCATTCGTCCGTCCATCCATCCAGCATTTATTAAATTAAATTTATTAAATTTATTATTTATTATCCTGAGCCAGGTGACAGGGATACAGAGAAGCATGAGAAGTCCCTGCTCTCGGGCTTCTTACATTCTGCCAGGGGACACACAGCATCGAAGATAAGCCCCCCTGTCCCAGGTTGCTCCCTCTGAGATATCTCAGCCCAGCTGCATTTTCCCCTAGCCAGCTTCCAGGGGCTCTCTGCTGAAGGACTCCAGGTCCTTCCTAAGCCACTGCCTGGCCCACAGCTTTCTTCCTCTGCAGCCCTCAGCCCAGTCCCCTTCACTTTATCTTTCATCAACCTCCTCAGCTCCCACAATCAAAACCTGCACTTGTCCTCGGCCACAGCCAGGGATGCGCACGCTTTTGCCCCTGCTGCAGAAACCATGTGCCCGTTGTGGCCTCGGGGTCCTGGGAGAAGCAGCCTCAGGAACTTGGTGTCCTTGGCCTTCCTCCCCAAATGTGTAGGTGCACTCCCCCCCACAAAACAGGAGGGGGATCTTTGGAGCATTTTATCCTGGCTGCATCGTGGCAGAAGGGAAAGGTCTGAATCCCTCCTCCAACTCTTGGCAGCTGTGGGAGGCTGAGCCTCAGTCTTCAGAATGGTGATTTGAATACCCAGAGGCCCACATGGATGAGATCACAGCTTCATCTTCCAGGAGAAATGCCTCTGTTACAGCAAGTTCCAAGTCCTTTGTAGACTTAAAGTGTGCCGTGAGTGACCCTTACTGTTAGCACCCACCCTCACCATCCAGGCCCTGCTGGGGGCCCTGCCTCCATTGACTGGACAACCCAGGAGACAGGTCCAGCTCCCCTTTGCTTGGTCTGCTTGGAAGGCTCCTTAAAGCCTCTCTGCCTCAGTGTCCTCACCAGTGAAATGGGCATAATGATAGCTGTTGGTGTCCCCTCACAGGGTGCTTCTGAGGATCCAAAGGAACCCCGGACATTCAATCTGAAAACCTTAAGCCCACCCTGTCAATGTCAGTTATTGCCATCACTGTTATTATTTGGAAATGCCCTCTGACCAATGCAGGTGGGCACCGGCTCTTAGAGATTTCAGGTGACTTTCTCAGGGTCACACAACCAAAATGTATCAGAGGCAGGGCTTGAGCCCATCAAGACTGGTCCTCAGCCCCCCTCTACAAACCTTTTTCTCCTTCTTTTTCCTCCTCTTCCTTTTCTTCTTTCAACAGAAATCTGTAAACTTTCATTGGTTTTATTTTCCCCAAATGAACACCTGAATGGCAGATAATACAACTTCCACTAATATTGGAAAACCTGATCACTAGCAATGGCTTCCAGAGGGAAGAGACAGGGAGGGACAGCAAGAAAGCCCATTGGACTTGGTGTCAATCACCAGCTCTGCTGCTCACCACCCATGCCACCTTGGGCCTTGGCTTTAGGGGTTGGATCAGATGCCCTTGTAACAAGTGCCTGATTCTCTGATGCCCAGAAGCTCAGGGGCTTCTTAATTGGCATGCTCAATGAACAGTGATTTAAACAAGAGCAGGCAATCCCATCGGGTCCTGAATTTGGAATTTATTTTCTGCCTTGAGGCCTGGGCCCAAACCATTGATAAGGTGATTTATTTTGACTTTGGAAATGTATCTGGAGAAGGAGAATTTCCAGTAGCCATGGAATGAACGCTTTGAGGGGGATAACTTGACCCCAGTTGGGTTAAGAAGCCACAGCTGAGAAGATTTAGTATTATTTAACTCCATTTCCTGTAAAGCTTGCTCCTTCGGGGATGAGTCAGAGCTGCATAAATCCCCAGCAGGGGGGACCAAACTTGGGGACAATTAGCCTGATCATGTGCCTTCCTCAAACAATTTACTCTGTGGGAAAATCCCGGGCTTGGGCCGATGTTCTTATATAGAGCTTGATTTTCTATTCTTTGCCACAGTAGGAGAGATAAGGGGTGGGGGGGTAGAAAAAGCTAGAAAAACACATTTTGAAAAGTATCCTTGGACAGATGCTAGGGTTTGGGTGTGGATTGGCTGGGGTTTTTTTGGCCCTCAAAAAACCAAGGACCACATGGGGCGTGTGTAGGGATACAGAGGTGTAAGCAGGAAATTGCCAAGGGAGGAACAAACCTGGGGGTTGGCAGGTGTGGTAGGAAGGAGCACAGGGGAGGAGGAGGGGCAGCTGATGAGTGGGAAGGCTTGACTATCAGAGCATCCTTTCCAGATTTCCTTCGGGCCACACTCAAGCCTGCTGGAGAGCCAGCATCATTTAGCTGGGCTAATGTCTTGACATCTACCCCATGGCTCTGTGTTGCCAAAGATGCCCTGCCTGAGTCTTCTGGGGGGGGGGGGCGGGGATGGAGGTGGGGAGGTAGAAAACTTCGTGCCACATTTCCCATCTTGTGCCCTTCCCCCAGTTATTAATTGGCTCCTGGGGAGGCTTCATTTAATTATCATTCTGGCAGCCACTGCCAACCCTGCCCATAAGGGATGTCAACAGTATGTTTGTATCACAGCTAGGGATCCCTTTGATGGAAACAACAGCAAACGCTTCCCAGACATGATTCTAGGGACCCCTGAAGGCCCAGGAGGAGAATGTGAGCAGGGAACAGGAGGGGCGGCTGATGTTGCTGGTTCTAGAAGGGACCAATGTTCCAGGCTCACAAGACCACAGTTCTGGAGAGGGATGGGACCTCAGAGGTCAAGTGGTCCAAACCCCTCATTTTTAGAGATGAAGAAATGGAGGCCTAGAGAAATGGTCACCCTGGGGGGCACACATCCAGGACTTATATGAAGGCCTTCTGGCCATGAAAATAAATTTTAAAAAATTATTGATGCATTTTGTTACAAAATAAGCTATTTCCGAATAATATTCAAATAAGGCCCCTTCACCAAGCACATCCCCTGAGAAAGCAGATTATTAACAGTTACAGAAAGGAGAGGATTGTCTTTTAACTCTGATGGTTTCTAGCACTTATAAGCGATTAGTTTTGTTAGCTTTTCAATGCTCCAAAGGACTCTGTGGAGGTAACACTCCCTCCAATGATGATGATTGCAGCCCATTCCCATGCCTACCCACCCTCACCTTATGGACACTGATGCAGTCATTGGATAAGACACACTTAATGCGATTCAACAAACATTCATGAAATTTCTATTCATAGTAATGATAACTGGCATTTCTAGGGGTGCTTTAAAGTGGGCAAGGCACCTGACAAATATTCTCTCCTTTGGACAGAGGATCCCATCCTTTAATGGAAGACTAATTCTCTCCATCATCTCATCCCATAAGGGTCTTGTCCAAACACTTCAGAACCAGAATCACAGAATGTCAGAACTGGGGGGACCTTGTATGCTAAGCTCTTCATCTTAGAGGGGAGGAAACTGAGGCCTGGGCAGGGGAAGTCTCCTGATTCAAGTCATACAGTGGGTCAGGAGCTGAAGTGGGATTAAAGCAGCAAAGATGGCCAGGGGATAGAAGGTGGGCCTAGAGTCAGGAAGACCTAAGTTTGAATCCTGTGGTGTGACCTTGGGCAAGTCATTTAACTTCTGCTTGCCTCAATTCCCCTCTAACTATAAAATGGGGATAATAAAAGCTCCTACCTCCCAATGACATCATGAGGATTAAATGAGATAATATTCTAAAAATGCTTAGCATGATGGCTGGCACAAATGGTTCTTTATAGACCCTTCCTCCTCCAATTATTACTTAAATTATTATATCCAGTCTGATTCCAAGTTCAAGGGTCTTTCCCCCTCACCATGCACTGTCTTTCTGTCACTTTATGCACATAAAGGAAGTCATTGTTGGCTCCATATTCCAATCTGATCAAAGCTATGTGACTGTCCATTGCCCTGGGGGCCACTGGTCACCAGGAAGGGCTAAGGACCATATTTAATAGACTTTCCAGGCTGAGAACATTTGGGATGTTTAAGAAATTCAGTTTCACATGGATGTTAATGTTCATTTCAAACAACCATTTGATCTTTATTCTTTATCCAGTTTTTCATACAAATTTTATTTCTATTATATTCTATCATTTCTATGAAATTCTATATTTCTATAAAAATTACCCAATAGCAATCCAAGACTCCTCCCACTCCTGCTCCTAGTGTATATTCTCGGGTTTCGTTTTTCCCCACCCAATTCTCTGAGATTTATTTCATTTACATTATCATGTTTTTAGGATCATAAAATGTTGTATTTGGAAGGGACCTGAGCATTCACCTGCTTAAGTTTCTTTCACATTACCAGGGTTAATGTCTTGCCTGGTCACTTAAAGTAATTTTCTCACTCAAGTAAAAAAATAATGCTCTTCTTTCTAGAAACCAACTTTCCTTTTCTCCATAGAATTTTCCTGATGACCTTATTCTGTTGTTCCTTTACAGGGTTCTCAATGACCACCCCACTTTCCACTCAAAAGGAGGACCCTCACCTAAAATCTGTCAGCCTCCTGGCCATATCTGATAACATGTGCCCCCAGCCTCTGGCTCCCCACCTCAGACCAGAGTAGGGAGGCCATTTCATTCTCTAAAGTTGAGACTGCTCACTGTGTGGACTGGCTTTTGAAGCCGTTCAATGCGGCTTTCCTCTAAGTGACTATGGGATTGATCTCCCACTTCTGCTCGCCTTCGGCTGACTCTCTGAATCCGTATTGTTTGTTTCTTGTGACATAACTATGTTCCATCACTGTTTGCTCAGCTGCTCCCCCAAATATGGCCCCCCTGTTAGCATTCTCCTTCCAATCAAGGAATGTTTGGTTCTTGCAGTGAGTGGAAATGACATTGAGAAAGAAAATCAACCACAGATGAAGAAAACTTCTAGGAATTGAAAAAATGAGCAAGAGGAAGACAGAAACAGCCATATGGAGATGGGGAGGAACACCAAGAGACCGTGTGGGGAAAGGCGTAAAAGTAAATAAGGGCTGCGTGAGCCAAGGAACGACAGAATGCAAGCCCGCCATGAGGGTGACGGATGGGCTGGTCCAGTGAGGGGTTTGGTCTCAGACCAGTTCGTTATCTCCAAACAGCAAGAAACGCACCAAAGAGTAACAGACACTGAGGAAAAGGAACAAGTCCACACCAAGTGACACCAAGGGGAAGATACAATGCAGAGGGTCACCCTGGTGGCTGGTCACGATGTCATAATCCTGCCAGTCACAAAGCAGCCTCCTAACTGGCCTCCCTGCCTCCTCCCTCCCACTTGTCCTTGTCACAGCTGCCAGTGACATTGCTGCAGCACAGGCCAAACCATGGCACTCCCTGATCACGAGGTTCCAGTGGCTCCTATGGGCTCTGGGATCGAATCCACCCCTCTGCTTGGCATTGAAAGTCAGCCCTCTTGGTCTGTCCCCAGCTGCCCTTTCTAGGATTATCATACATTGCTTTCCTCTGTGTACTTTCTAATCCAGCCAAAGTATCCTTCATGTGTGTTTTGTCTCCCATCGTGGCACTTTTGCACAAGCTGTGCCCCCCTCACCTCTTAGCATCCCCCAGTGCCTTCAGAGCTCTTCTCACGGCCCCCTGCTCCATAAGACCTTGCTGCTTGCATGATGAAGCCCCCACTAGGCTGCTAGCTTCTTGAGGGCAGGGACTATCTTTTCCCTCTTTTTGTATCCCCAGTGCTCTCCCCGAGCCTGGCATATAGTAGGTGCTTAATAAATAGTGATTGATTGATAGGCCTGATTGTGTCTTTAGCACCAGGTAAGCATGTGCTATACATGCTTCCTGCTTTGTGTTAGCTGGGTCTGTGTTCGAAGGCCCCTGTGGCATTATTTCTTACTTTTTCTGCCTTTAATTTATCCAGTGAGTGAATAACATAGCTAAGAAGTCAGTTAGATATTTTTAAATGTGAAACTTAACAGTCTCCACTCAGGAGAGTTAGACAGAGTCCCCCAGCATGTAAGTAAGGTAAGGTCCACCCTCTGTGAAAGCATCAGGAAAACACATCCACAAGAATCAGCATCATTTTTGTGAGGCAGCTAGGGTTAAGTGACTTGCCCAGGATCACACAGCTAGTAAGTGTTAAGTGTCTGAGGCCAGATTTGAACTCAGGTCCTCCTGACTCCAGGGCCGGTGCTCTACTCACTGCACTGCCTCATCCACAAGAATTGTACAGGATGGGGAGGCATGGATTGGGGGGGGGGGGCAATCTGAACCACGGAAGGGAAAAGCCCCAGTGTGGAGTACGTGGGCCTATCAAATGTTGAATTAGAGCATATTGGTATCACAAGCATATAAATTATGTTGTGTTTGTGCATGTATATATGTGTGGGTTGTATATTTATGTCTGAGTGTGCTGTGGTGTGGTGTGTGATATGTGTGTGTATATAAATTGTGTGGCATGTATGAATGTGTGTATGTGGTGTGTGTGAGGGATGTGTGTATGGTGTATGCACATGTGTGTACAGAATGTGTGTATATTTGTGGTATGTGTGTGCTGTGAGGTATATGATATATGTACATGTGTGGTATGTATGTGGGAGGGTGTGTGTTCCTTTTGTCGTGGCCACTGTGGTACAAAAGCCAGTAGGGGATTTTCCTCTGCTTGCTCGCTCCTAAGTCTCACCCAGAATTCTGGAGAAAGCTCTGGACAGCACCACCTGATGGTGACCTTAGAAGCTGATCTCAGAGACAGGACAGCTGCCAAGGGCTTCCCATGCCTCCTCCACACACTCCCCCCCGCCCAGTTTCCTGACTGGTCCCCATGGGCACTGTGGAGAGGCACTCTCAGAGCCAGAACTGCCACAGTCTCTGATAGCTACTGGCTTTGGGGACTGGGGGTCTCTGGTATGCTGGCATCAAAGGCTTTAAGATACAGAGGAAAGTGCCAACCTGTCTTGGTGGCAGAAACCCCCTCTATCAATGAAATCTCAGTCCCTATCCCTGTGGAATGAGATGTGTAGTTTCACATATAAGCCCTTTTTCTGTTCTTTGGAGAAAGAAATGTTTATGTTTGCTGGTGCTTGCTCAGAATAACAGCACATTAAATGGAAACAAAAACAAAGATGGCAACAACTAATTTTAGAGACCTGGTACAAAGCTCCAGTCACCATGCCCTAGTTATGCCTGTCTTGGTTACAGCTGAATCTCCCGGAATTCTGGGCACAATGAAGCTGCTTGTCCACTGCTCCCAGCCCACTCTGGCTGCTGCTCTGCCTTGGATTCTTTCTCTTCTTTGGCAGAATGGACCACAGATTTAAGGACAGAGAGGATCTTCAAGGTCCTTCCTTTTACACCCAGACAGGCGAGGTGATTTAAGGTCACACAGACAACAAGTAGCAGAGGAAGGATTTGAGCCCAGGTCCTTTGACTTCAAATCCAACCCCCATTTTCTTTCCCCCGTCTACCTTTCCATTTGTGGGTGGCTGTGCTTGTCTCTCACAATCCCAAATTCAAACTTCATACCTGATTAATTCCTTGAACTAAGTCATAACCAAAATATGTAACATGGAAAGACCCCCTACCACATCTCTAGCTCACATGACTGCAGGGAGAATGGTTCTTCTCTATAATTTTCAAAGACTTTTTTTTCTGTCAGTGTCTCCTGACTTTAATCAACATTAAATGCATTTCTTCTGAAAACATTTGAGTTTCAGATGAATTAAGTTTTAGCATTTTTCTCATATTTTTCCAAATTTAGCCAATGGATTCGCTATTGGATGGAGCTTCAGCCCCATTAAGCCTCCACACGAGGAAGTGCAGGTGTAATGTGGCATGAGGCGTGAAGCCTAGGAAATTTTGACTGGCACAGTTTAATTGCAATTTAGGTTCTTCAGTGAACAAATGACTTTCTAAATATATGTATGTTTTAGGGAAATGCAACAATTATAAAACCAAGTGGAGGGGAGGAGCCAAGATAGCAGAGAACAGAAAGCACTCAGTTGAGCCCTCCCAACATTCCCTTACGAACTACTTTAAAATAATGCCTCCAATCAAATTCTAGAACAGCAGAGCCAATAGAAGGTCAGAGTGAGACTTTCTTCCAGCTTGAGACACTCTAGGAGGTTGGAAAGAGAGATCTGTGGCCTGAAAGTGGAAACTGGCCCAGAGTCTGTGTGAATGAAATAGCAGTGGTGAGACTAGGTTGTAGCCACAAAAACAGCAGCAGCTTACCAAGCCAGAGAGGATAAGGGGACCTGGCAACCAGTCACATTGAGAGTACAAGCGACCCCTGTGCTAGCCCTGGATAAAGGACTGTTTGGTAACTCTATTGCCAGTACCTACTTCTGGGTCATAGTTCAAAGGCAGGGAGGAGCACTGTCAATCAAGAGAGAGGAGCCCAGAGGAGTAGTATCACTTCCCATTGGAAGGGATCAGGGACCCTGAGGAGCAGCATCAATTGCAATTGCAAGGGATCAGGTGCCTTTCTTGGGAAAGTACCAGAGTGTAGACCAGGAGATCAGTGACCACACCTCTCCCCAGATCACACAACTTAAAAGCTTCCAAATGCCCAGAAGTAGATCTGAAAACAGTATTGCAGTAAAACTGGAAGCTTGAGACACCCACCATGACAGGACACAGACTCAGAAGACACTGAAGTCAAAACAGCTACAAGCAAAGCCTCAAAGAAAAAAAATGTGAATTGGACAATAAGAATTCCTGGAAGAGCTAAAAATTATTTTCAAAATCAAATAGTAGAAGAATCACTAGAAAGAAAATTATGGAAAGCAACTTGGTAAATGAGGCACAAGAAATTTTGGAAGAAAATAACACCTTAAAAACTGAATTGGTCAAATTAAAAAAGAGGTACACAAATTCATTGATGAAAATAACTCCATAAAAAGCAGAATAGGTCAAATGGGAAAAGTAGCAGAAAAGCTCACGGAAGAAATAATTCCTTAAAAATTAAAATTGAACAACTGGAAGCTAATGACTCCACAAGACATTAAGAAACAATTTAAAAAGCGAAAAGAATGAAAACAATAGAAGAAAAGGGGAAATATAAGAAAAAAAACTCATGTGGAAAAAAGATCGAGGGGACATAATTTAAGGATTATTGGAATTCCTGAAAGAAAAAAAGCATAGACTTTGCATTTCAAGAAATTGTCAAGGAAAATTGACCACATATTCTCAAACCAGAGGGCTAAATAGAAGTGGAAAGAATCTACCAATCACCACTGGAAAGAGATCCCAAAATGAGAACCCCCAGAAATGTTATAGCCAAATTCCAAAGCTCCCAGGTCAAAGAGAAAATTCAAGCTGCCAGAAGGAAACTAGTCAAATATTGTGGAGCTACAGTCAGAACCACACAAGATTTAGCACCTACCACATTAAAGGAGTAGAGGGCTTGAAATATGAGATTCTGGAAGGAAAAAGAGCTGGGATTACAGGGAAGAATAACCTACCCAGCAAAATTAAATATTAAATGAATATTTAAAGAAATAGAGGACTTTCAAGCATTTCTGATGAGAACAGATTTGAATAGAAATTTTGACTTTCAAATATAAGATTCAAGAGAAGAATAACAAGGTAATCATGAAAGAGAAATCATAAGGTACTCAATAAAGTTAAACTATTACCTGTCTATGTTGGAAAATGATAATGTATCATCTAAGAAATATATCAGTTTTAGATCAGTTAGAATTTAACATAGAAAGATAATGTGGATGTGAATTAATTATGTTGAGATGATGCAAAAAAAACAAACAAACAACAAAAACCAATGGCTAGGTAAGAAAGAAGAATCCCTTAGGAGAAAGGAGGAAGAAGGATGAGGTAAATTATCTCATATTAAATTATGCAAGAAAGAGCTTTTTCAGTGGAGGAGTAAATGGTATGTGTGGGGGTAGGCAATTCTTAAACCTCACTCACATCTAAATTTATTCCAAGAGAGAAAATATTCGTACATACTCAATTGGTAATAGGAATGTACCTTTCCCAATGGGGAAAAAGGAGGGGAAAGGGATAAGATAAAAAAAGGTGTGATAAAAGGAAGGTCAGATAAAAGAAGGCAATAATCAGAAACAAAACAGACTTTAGAGGAGGGATAGGATAAAAAGAGAAAAGGAAGGATAAACAGAAGAAAATTGGAGAAAAGGAAATGCTCAGGTATAATTAAGTAATGACTACTATTGATGTGAATGGAATGAACTCACCCATAAAACAGAAGCAGATAGCTGAATGGAACAGAAACCAGAATCTAACAATATGTTGTTTATAAGAAACACACTTGAAAGAGAGATACCCACAGAGTTAAAATAAGTGTGTAGAACAGAATTTATTATACTTTTGCTGAGGTTTAAAAAAAGCAGGGATAGCAATCACAATTTCAGATGAAGCCAAAACAAAAAGAGACCTAATTAAAAGGAATAAGCAGGAAAATGACTTGCTAAAAGGAGTCATAGACAATGAAGTGATATCAAGACTAACTATATATGCACCAAATAACATAGAATCCAAATTCTTAAAGAAAAAAATAAATGGATTAAAGGAAGAAATAGAGAGTAAAACTATACTAGTGGGAGACCTCAATTTTCTCCCCTCAAAATTAGGCAAATCTAACCACAAAATACATAAGAAGCCAAGAATTGAATCTTAGAAAAGTTAAAAAGTTAAAAAGAAAAGTTATGATAGATATCTGGAGAAAACTAAATGGGAATGGAAAGGGATATTCCTTTTTCTCATCTTGTACATGGCAAATTCACAAAAATTCACCATGTATTAAGACATAAAAATCTCACAATCAAATGCAGCAAAGCAGAAATATTAAAGGCAGACCAAAATACAATAAAATTACACTTAATAAAGGGCTGTGGAAGCAAAGAAAAAGTTAATTGGAAACTAAATAATCTAATCCTAAAGAAAGAGTGGGTCAAAGAACAAACCATATAAACAATTATTTAGTTAAAGAGAATGACAACAATGAGATAATATATCAAAATTTGTGAGACACAGCCAAAGTGGTACTTAGTGGAAATTTTATATCTCTTAATGTGTACACCAGTGAAAAAGGGAAACAACAGATCAATGAATTTGGCATGCAACAACAACAACAAAACTAGAAAAACTAGAAAAAGAACAAAATTAGAAAAAAAAAACAAATTAAAAACCCCCAATTAAAGACCAAAGTGGAAATCCTGAAAATCAAAGGAGATAATAAAATCGAGAATAAGAAAAACATTGAACTAATAAATACAATTAGGGGCTGGTTGTATGAAAAAATAAAATAAAATTAAAAACTCCCCAGGATCAAATGGATTTACAAATAAATTCTACCAAACATTTAAGGAACAATTAATCTGAATACCATATAAAATACTTGAAAAAATAAAGGAAAAAATAGATAAAGGAGTCCCACCAAATTCCTTTTTTTTTTTTTGACACAAATATAGCATTGATATCTAAACTGTGGAGAGCCAAAAACAGAGAAAGAAAACTATAGACCAATTTCTTTAATGAATATTGATACAAAAATATTAAATTGAATACTAGCAAGGAGTTTACCGGAATAAATCACAAGAATCATACACTATGAACTAGTGGGGTTCATGCCAGGAATGCAGGGTTGCTTCAATATTAGGAAAACTATCAGCATGATTGACCAATTCACAAACCATAATAAAAACAACAAAAATTTTATGATTATATCAATAGATGCAGAAAAAACCTTTGACAAAATACAGCAACCATTCCTGTTAAAAACACTAGAAAGCATAAGAATCAATGGAACCCTTCTTAAACTGATAACTAGTATCTATCTAAAACCAAGAGCAATCATCTATAATGGCAAATAAGCTAGATGCCTTCCCTAGAAGATCACGAGTGAAACAAGGATGCCCACTATCACCACTATTATTCAATGTTGTACTACAATTGCTAGCTATATCAAGAAGGCAAGAAAAAGAAACTGAAGGAATAAAAATAAGCAATGAGGAAACAAAACTATCACTCTCTGCAGATGAGAAAAGCAACTAAAACCCTAGAGAATCAACTGAAAAACCAGTTAAAACAAATAGCTCCAGAATGTTACAGGATATAAAATAAACCCCCATAAATCACCAGCACTCCTATATACTACCAACAAGCCCTAGCATCAAGAGATAGCAAAAGAAAAACCATCTAAAATAACTGCAGGAAATATAAAATACTTAGGAGTCTACTTGCCAAGACACACCCAGGGATTATTTGAACACAATTAAAAAACACTTTTCACACAAATAAAGACAGATCTAAACAATTGGAAAACTCCTAATTACTCATGGGTAGGTCAAGCAATATAATAAAAAAAAAGACAATTTTACCTAAGTTAATTTACTTATTAAGTGTCATACCAAACTACTAAAGAAGTATTTTATAGAACTAGGGAAAATGGTAACAAAATTCACCTGGAATAACAAAATGTCAAGAAAATCAAGGGAATCAAGGAGAAAAGCAAGTGCTAAGGAAGGTGGACTAGCAGCTCCAGATTTTAAACTGTATTACAAAGTGGTGATCACCAAATCAGTCTGTTGCTGGTTAAGAAATAGAGTGGTGGGTCAGTGGGATAGATCAGGTACATAACATACAGTAGTGGATGATCAAAGTAACTTTGGGGTAAGAACTCATGATCTGACCAAAAAATGCTGGGAAAATTGGAAAACAACATGCCAGAAACGAGGCACAGGTCAGTATCTCCCACTACATACCGAGATAGAGTCAAAATGAATAACAGACATAAGTCACAAAGGGTGATGTCATAAGTAAATTAGGGGATCACGGGAAAATGTACTTGTCAGATTCATATAAATAAAGGAAGAGATTATGACCCAGTAAGAGGTAGAAGGGGTTACAGGAAGTGAAAGAGATATTTTTGATCATATGAAATTAAAGGACTTTTGTTCAAATAATACAGAAAGAAAACAGAAACTGGGGGAAAAATTTTACAGCAAGTTTTTCTGATAAAGGCCTAATTTGTCAAATATAAAGGGAACTGAGCCAAATTTATAAAAAATAAGAGCCACGATAGTCACATAAAAATGCTCTAAATCACTAAATGCAAATTAAAACAACTTTGAAATACCATCTCATACAAATTGGCTGATATGACACAAAAGGACAATGACAAATTCTGGAAGGAATGTGGGAAAATTGGGACACTAATGCACCCTTGGTGGAATTGGGAACTGATCCCACCATTCTAGAGAACAGTTTGGAACTATGCCCAAAGGACTATAAAACTATGCACACCCTTTGACCTAGCAATACCACTAGTAGGCCTGTATACCAAAGAGATTTTTTTTTTAAGAAAAAGGCAAAGAACCCATATGCACAAAAATATTTCTAGCAACTCTTTTTGTGGAAGTAAAGAATTGGAAATTTTGGGGGGATGCCTGAACCAGTTTTAGTAGATGATTACTGTGGAATATTATTGTGCTATAAGAAATGACAAGCAGAATGATTTCAGAAAAACCTGGAGAGACTTAGATGAACTGAGGCAAAGTGAACAGAAGTAGAGGCTGTTGTACACAGTGACAGCAATGTTCACTGAAGGCTGTGAATGACTTCGCTCTTCTCAGCAATAAAATGATCCAAGACAATCCCAAAGGACTAATGGTGAAGCTTGCTATCTGCCTCCAGAAGAACTCTTATTGTTTGACTATAGACTGAAACATGCTACTTGTTACTTTCTCTTTCTCTCAGGTTTTCTTTCATTTGAGTCTTACACAATGGCTAAAATGGAAATGTTTTACATAATTGCATACATATAACCTTTATCTCATAGCTTGCTGCCTCAGCCAGAGGGGAGGAGAGGGATGGAATTTGGAACTCAAACTTTAAATAAGAATGTTTTTAAAACTGAGAAAAAAAAAACAGTTTGGGCTACCTGAAAGGCATGATTAAGAAACAAAAGGAGCCTAGGCACCGTATTTCAAGAAATCACCAAGGAAAACTCTCATATCCTAGAACCATAGGAGTTATTATCTCCCTTTACAGAAAAGGAAACTGATGGTCTGAGGGATGTAGGAGTTTACCCAGGATCAGTGGCCAAGCTGGGACTTAGCCCCGGGCCTTCAGACTCCAAATCCAGCCTTTTTCCTGTATCACACTGCCTGCTGAGGATGGTGGTGCTTGTGTCAGAAATAAGTAAGTTTAGGGGAGAAGCTAGGTTCCAAATGGGGTATGCTGAATTTGGGGTGTTTGCGACGTATGGTGGAATAGCAGAAGGCAGCTGGGAATGCCAGACTGGCACATGGGAGAGCTTGACCCAGATGGTTTCACTTCAGAGTCTGTGGCTCTGAGTGACGAGGACAGAGAAGTTGTCCCTTCATTGTGATGGTTTGTTCCCCACCATAGGGGAGCGTGGGTTCAGAAACTGTTCCTCCAAACAGGTCAGTCTTTTGAAGTTTATCTTCCACATTTCTAAGGATCCTGCAAAGTTTGGGGAGACTCTAGATGGGGTTCTCAGAGCAATACTTTCTGAGGGCTCTGAAAGACAGGGAGGTATCAGATGCAAGTCAGATGAATTGGGATCCTTATCTGTAAAAGACAAGAGGGTAGCCGAGGTGATGGGGAGGGTTCCTCTCAGCTCTGGACATCTGTCTGGGTTTTCGACAGCAATTCTCCAGCCTGGGTCATTAGGACTAAGCTTTTCTTTTTCCCTCATCTTGTCTGTGAAGTCGGCCCTCCCTGCATCATACTCCACACAAGACTCAGATTTTTCAGAAGCCGATGGAGTCTGACTCATGAGACTGACTGAATGGAAGAATGGTTTCTATTTTATTCAGGGTAGCATTTCCCCTTCTCTGGAGATGGTCTTGTGTGTTGTGAGGGCTCGAAGTAGAATGACCATAAAGAGAAAATATTTGTGCCAAGAGACTATCTTAAATGACTTTAATTTGATCCCCACTATGTTGAGCCATGTCCTCTTATTCCTGAGTTTTACATTAATCTTGTATTTGATAGCTGAAGCATCTTGACTTCATCAGCCTTCCTGCTTCCTCTAGGCTCATCTCCATTTGGCAAAAGGCTTTTTAGGCACCAAAGTTCACATCCTGTAGCCATGCTGATGATGAACCTCTCAGGGCCTAGCCAGGCTGGGCCACATACACTTTATATATGGTCCATCAAAGCCTTTCCAACTCAGCAGGGCTAGAGATCCCCTAGCAGAGCCTTTAAGTATCCCGGGTCACCTCCAGGTCATAAGGAGGCATCCAAGGAAGCCTTCAGTGGAGACCATCATCTGCCATGTCTGATACAATGACTTTCATGGGAAGACTATGTGATAACTCACCCAAACGATGAGCTCTCTCCTTCCAGTATTTAAGTCACTCAGTCAGTCAACAAGCACTTACTAAGCTCTTACTGTTTTGCTAGGTACTGGGCAAAATGCTGAGGATACAAAGAAAGGCAAAATCCAGCCCTGACTGGAAGGGGCTCGAATTCTAGTGGGGGAGACAGCACACAAAGAAGATATGTATCATGCGTGTGGGAGGTCATTTCAGGAGGAGTCCCTAGTAGTCACAGGGCAATGACTGGAAAAGACCTGAAGAAAGTGGGCTTTGACTTGAGACTTGAAGGTAACCAGAGAATCCAGGAAGCAGAGGTGATAGAAAAGGGCACACCAGGCAGGGGGATAGCCAGTGCAGAGGTATTGGCAAGAAGGCATGTGTCACTGGACCACAGAATGCATGGAGGGGAATAAATCAGACGCCTGCAAAGGGAGGAAGAAACAGGGATATTGGTTGGGGGAGGAGCTGGTTTTCTTGAGAGGGGGGGTGATAAGGCAGCCCAGTGGAGAAACAGCTGGGTGAGATAGCATCAGTAAAGTTCTGGCCTAGTGGTCAATAGAGACCTGGCCTTAATACCTCTAATGATAGCACTATGGCGCTACAGCTTGAATGACCTTGCAGGCTGTCTAATGATCTGTGCTGGGCCTGGAATCAGAAAGACCCCGTTCAAATATGACCTCCAACACCCACTAGCTGTGTGACCCTGGGCAAGTCACTTAACTTCTATTTGCCTCAGTTTCTACAACTGTAATTTGGGAATAACAATAACACCTTCTTCACAGGGTTATTGTGGGGATTGAATGAGACAATAATTGTAAAGGACTTAGCACAGTGCTTGGCACATAGATACTAAACAAACTCTTATTTCCCTCCCTTTTCCTCACAGTTTGCAGTTGAGGAAATGGAGACCCAGGGAGCTTAACTGATTTGCCCATGATCACAGTGCCAATAAATATCGGAGGCAAGATTTGAACTAGGGTCCTTTGACTATAGTGTCAATGCTCTGACAACATTTCTAGTGCCTATTCCATAGGACTCTTGAAGATCCAAATGACATGGTGTGTTACATAAATGTTGTCTATCATTAAATCAAATGAGGTAACGTATACATGTACAAAGTGCTTTGCTGACCTTAAACTTTTATATAAATGTTAACTCTCTCCATCATCACCATCACCAGCATCACCATCTCTTTGAAGGAGAAGCCTTCAAAATAAAGGATGCCATCCACGAAATGTTAGAATGAAGAAGGTGACCAGCTTCCTTGGTAAGAGCAAGCCCTCCCTGGTGTCCTGGAAACATCAAGGGAAAAGGCAGAAGGTCCTTAGAATGTGGGGGAGACACCTAGTGCTGTACCGGGAGGTGAGCATAGACAAGAGCAGCCCAATGGGCACACGCAGAGGGGCTGCAATCTGCACTGTTGTAGGGAACATTCACATTGAAGAGACTATCGACTCAGTGGGTAGTTTACTGTTATTATATTCTCATTCATACCTTTTTCAATGAGCTTCAGAGAGATATGGACCTGGGATAAGTGACTGATTTTTTTGTATTTAATATTCTATAGACTAATAAATAAAAGAAACAAATAAAATACTTAGATAAAATCCCTGCTTTTTTGCAAGCAAATAAAGGCACTGCTAGGAGGTCATATCTGCAGGCTCATGGCAAGCAGCTCCAGGACAACGCTCCAGTCCCAGCATGATTGAGCCTAGACGCCTCCGATCCTGTTCTCACATGCTTTTGAGCACTCTCACTAAGTCTTTTTAATGACTAATTTTTCTGTATAATGATTGCTATTATCCTTGTAGCATCACAGAATCAAAGACACAGATTTAGAGCTAGAAGAAACCTCCAAGTCTACTCCAACCCCCTCATTTACAGTCGAGGGAACTGAGATTCAAGTTAAGTGACTTGTTCAAGGTCACATGGGTTGCAAGTGGAAGAGCCAGAATTTGAATTCAGGTCTTTGGACTACAAATCTACATAATAACAAATTACAGAATCTGTATTATAATCAAGTGAATTCAGCACCAAGTTATGCAAAGCAAAGTCCTATGGCAAAAAAAAAAAAGGACATTAACATACAAAAGATTTGTTAGAGAAGTAAGTCAGTTGTAAGATTAATTGTATAGCCAATCAATTTAATTATTTTGCTCTCTCCCAAGTGGTTTGCATTCCACTACAGGAGTGTTTCCACTGTATGCTACCCTCCTCCTTAGCCAACAGGATTATCATTCTCTATTATTTGGACCTTTGGACCATGGGTCATTCTTGCCTCCTTTAGTTGGTGGGCATGGATAATCATATCCGTTCACTACTGTGACTGCTGACCCAAGGAGAAAAGGATTCACCCATTTTAGCACAGTACTAGAAAGTGGCTCTGTGATAAAGAAAAAAGTGAAAGGGACCTATTTGTACAAAAATATTGCCAGCAGCTCTTTTGTGGTGATAAAGAATGGGAAATGGAGGGGATATCCATCAATTGGGGAATGGCCAAACAAGTTGTGGTATATGATGGTGGCAGAATACTACTGTTCTATTAGAAATGATGAACAGGTAGATTTTAGAAAAACCTGGGAAGACTTACAGGAACTGATGCAGAGTAAAGTAAGCAGAACCAAAAGAACATTGTATGTAGTAACAGCGATTTTGTATGATGATCGACAGTGAATGATTTAGCTATTCTCAGCAGTACAATGATCTAAGACAATTCCAAAAGACTCACAATTTAAAAAATGCTATCCACCTCTAGAATGAATTGATGGAGTCTGAATGCAGATCGAAGCATACTTTCTTTCCTTCTGGTTTGGGTTTTCTTTTACAAAATGGCTAATATAGAAATACCTTTTACATGGCTGTACATGTATAACCTATATCAGATTATTTACCGTCTCAGGGAAGGGGAGAAAGGGAGGTAAAGAGAACTGGGAAGTCAAAATTTAAAAAACAAATGCTAAAAATTGCTTTTATGTGTAATTGGGGGAAAATATTATGTTTTACAAAAAGAAAGAGACTCCGGGACTTCCTACACAGAAATACTCTCACTTTGGTCTTGGTCTTCATTTCCTCTAGGGAGGGTCTAGGGATGTCATAAACCTAGGACAGTCACCACAGTGTGTCGTTTTTCTCTCTCCCCCCACCTCCCCAGTTGTCAAGGCTCTTTGACCCTTTGGGAGATTGGTCAAGCCTGGACCAAGACTAGAACCTCTCCATCTTCCTGCCTCTCCCCCTCCCCTAGTACTGAGCTTCATGATCTTGAGAAGAGCAGCAAGGAGAGCCCTAGCTTTCTTTCCTTCCTCTTTAGGTCCCTGTGTCCCCTCCCCCCACCCCACCCCACCCTCCCCCAACTCAGCTCAGCTGGCTTTATTAACTAAGGAGGGAAATGCTTAGCTGTCTTCATTCCTGCCCCCATCAAAACACACAAGATGTAGTATTTTGTGATTCAAATAGGCTTTTCTTGAAAAACAATTTGTTTCAACCTTAAATCTCCAGAAGACAGTTAACCAATTTTTGCATTTTATGAGCAGAGATCATCCTTTCCCTTTTCCAGAAATTAGTTTACCAGCAGGGTGACTGGTGAGCCCAAGAAGGCGTGTGACAAATGGGGGAATGCAGAGGGACACTGTGCAATCTGTTGCCCTGTAGTAAATCCTGGGGATGTGGCAGCCAAACTGGGGGCCTCAGGGAAGAAGACTGAGCCTCTATGGATTCACAAAGGAGTTTTCATTGCTGGAAAACCTGAGAAGATGTGGGATGAAGTCCCAGCTTAAAGCTGACAGGAGTGGAGGAGGCAGATAGAAGGAGAATGAAAATATTGAGCAAACAGGCAGGTAGGAAGGCCAAGTGATTATGAATAGGGGAAAAATGGAGGAGATCTGAGCTGAGGGCTTACTCAGGCCGGCTGGTGACAACAAATCTCAGGGATATTGGGGAGGGGGATGGAAAGCTGCTTGGGATATCCCTAGAGGGATAGGGCCAAGATGGGGAAGGTGATGAAGTGAACCACCTTTCTCAGATAATAAATATAGGCTCCTTATGATCAAAATAGTATTCATTAGGGCATTTTCCTTCCAAAGAGGGGTTTTGGATTAGGGTGCCTCCTGGGAGAAGCAAAGGATCATCTCTCTCCTAGGATCACAGAAGAGTGAACTTGAAGGCTGGCTGGAATCTCAGGGGTCATCCAGTTCAGAGCTCAGAGAGGGAAGTGACTGGTCTAGGGTATCACAGGCCCTCTGCAAGTTGCCCAGTCTTCCAAGTACAAGTTCCATGGAGCTATTATAGAGCATCGGTGTTGGGTCACTAAAGCTATCCTGACTGTCATCTAGGAAATGGGTTCTAGGGAACAATTCCTGGGAAATTCATAAAGAAGTTATTCTATGGATCAGACATGTCTTAAGTGAAATAGGTGAGCCATGGGTCATGGAAAGGGAAAATGAAGAACAAAACTTCAGTAGAACAATGCATCCCACAGGTTGGCTTCAAGACCAAAAGTCATGTGAATGGACATCTTTATCTAAAACCAAGCTAAATACAATATGGAAACAAAATACAGAAAGATTATAACATATGTGTGTCCTAGGACTTGTGTAAATGAGGAAAAGGAGAATTCAATCCAATCAGATAATTCAATCAACCACCACGGGCGAGGGGTGCTAGAGGTACAAAGTCAGAAGTGAAACACCTTTGACCCCAAGGTGTTTTTTCCCCGGGCTGTCAGAACTGGTTCCTAGCTAAGAAAACAGAGTGTGTCTACCCACATGTGCACAGACTGCTGCAGTGGCCCAGAGCTGGAAATTAATCAGTGTTCCTCAAACTGACCTGAGCCCTCAGTGGACAGCAGGGCCCTTTCCCACCTTGGCCTCAGACAGCCACAGTTGGTGTCCATTGAGAGACAATGAAAATTCCCTTCTTTAACTAATGAATGTTAGTTGCTTGGATTTCCAGTTTCAAAACTGAATTCTGAAGATGGACTTTTCAGGTGTCTGGCTACCTGCCTTCTGTTAGAAAATAATTAAAAAAATAATTATACCTGATCTCTATGTAGTGCTTTTAGCTTGGCAACAGACTTTATGCACATGACCCCACGTGAGCCTCATAACAACCCTGGGAGGCAGGCCTGAGTATTCATGAAAACCCAATTTATTAACAAGGAAACTGGCTTAAAAAGATGTGCTCCTGGTCTCTAGCCAAAGTGTCAGAGGCCGGATTTGAATTCAGGTCTTTCTGATTCTAAGTTCAACCTGGTCAAATCATTTCACACTGACTGTGTGACTGGCCAGATCACTTAATCTGTCAATGCTTTAGACCACTAATTTGCACACTAGTTATAGACCTGAATTACTGGGGAGAGTTTTCTCCCCTGGGCATTCCCTATACTGACAAAATGAGTTCTTATCTCTAACCCCATTTAATAAAAATGACGAGTTGTGTGAGGATTTTGTGGGGACTTGGGGAATTCACACAAGCTGGAAAGGACCTCAGAGGCCACCTCATTCAGCCCCTTCATTACAGATAAGCAGCCTGAGGCCAGGGAGGTGGAGTGCTTTGCCCAGGTCTCTGAGGTGGGATCTCACCTTTGGATTTACTTCTGAAGGAAGCCTTGTGTTCTTTCCGATCTGGAGGGGTCTCTCTTGGGTCTTGACTGAAGGAATCTGCCTCCCCCTCTGCCATCTAAGCTGCAGGTTGCAAAGGAGGGGCTGGGTGTTGGGGAGAGAGAATCAGGGCGTGTGCACAGTGGTGGCGGTGGGGGGGACCCAATGAGTAAAACAAAATGGATTATGAATTTGAAAATTGCCAATTATGTTGTATCACACAGCTCAGAGCGCTGGCACAAAGATAGGGCACAATCCAGATTTTTCAGCTTAAATGGCTTTACATTCAAGCAAGCAAATTAACCATAAAATAGGGGGGGGGGGACACACAAAATATCCCAAGGAAGAATAAACTGCAGATAATGAGCACCAATCTGGTGTTGAATGCAGCCCAAGACACCAATTGTTTTAAGTCACGACAAAGACAGCTGAATGCTCGTCTTGGGGCTGCCGAGCACGGCTGATTGCCTGCCATGAGGATCTTCCCTCACAAATAACAGTTTTTTCGCTCTTAATTTTCTGCTAAATTGGCCGCTAACTGCTCGGCACATTGTCATTCGAACACCTGCAGCTGCACTGGATTTCCGCACCCCATTTCTTGGAGGTAAAACAGCTTCCTTGCTCGTCATTATGGGGCTGTCTGCCTTTCATTGCGCCCCGGCGCTAATGATTCAGGCAGGCTGGTCAGTCATTAAGTGGCAGGCAAATGATAGCGTGTGCGCCGTGTGACTAATGGGCCCGCACACGCGAAATCACAGAGGCGCCGTGCCCATCACTCACTTCCCAAACAGCCCCGGGGTGGTGCGCCGCGGGGAGTCCGGTTAAAACCAGCCTTGTAAAACACATTTCCGGCTTGATGCTCCGGAGGCACAGAGGAGCCTGTGCCCAGAGAATGAGCTCGAGGCTGGGGTGGAGGCAGAGGGGAGGACGGGGAGGGGGAGCCTGGCCGCTTGGCTCAGCGGAGCCAGCACCGGCGCACCGGGGCCAGGCGTGGAGACGCGTGGGCTCCGGCCTCTCGTGGATGGAGCCACATCCCGGCAGAGAGCATCACCACTCCGGGAGGACCCGGGAGCAAGCTCCCCAAAGCTCTGCTTAACATGGGGAGGTCAGAAGCCATCGTCCAGCTGCCACAGTCCGGACTGCTAGGGGGCTCACGGCAGGAGTGTTAGCGGGGGGGGAGGGGGGGGTATGGGGGGTGGAGAGCGCGTGCTCTCGGTACTGGGGACAGACAGGGAGGCCCAGGTTCAAGTTCACTCTTCACAGGTACTGGCCACAGGGTTCTGAACAGGTCACTTATCACCGACGTGTCACAGAGAAGATGCTGATCACACTGGAAGAGGAAATTCCTCACCAGGAGCTCCCTGACCCCCTGGAACCACAGCACCCATCCTCACTCAGGCAGACCCCAGGCTAGGCAATCGAGGCACAGTGACCAACCGACCCTGCTCTCATGAATTCCATCTACCCGCTCAGCTCATTAAAGCAATGGGGCAACAGGCATTTACTATGAACCAGGGGCCAGGTCCTGGGCTGAGTGCTGGGGTCTAGAGAAAATGCAAGCCCAGGCCCTGTCCTCAGGGAGCTCACATTCTAATGGAGGGACAGGTACATACCGCAGAGTAGGCTGATGGCACCCTTATAAGGGAAGGGCCTAGCAGGGGGGCGGAGACCAGGAGAGGCCCCCAAGCCTCATTGATGACTTTTGAGAGGAAACTTGAAAGAAACCAGAGATATTAAAGATCAGGGGGAAGAGGGAGAGCACGCCAGACACAAAGGGCAGCCGATATAAAGGTGTGGAGGTGGGAGATGGAGCTGCAAGTATGAAGCCAGTACAGCTGGACCACAGAATTCGAAGAAAAGGAAGGAGGCCAGGAAGGGTCCAATTTGTGAAGTTCTCTAAATGTCAAACGGAGAAGTTGGTATCTGACCCAAAGTAAGAGGGGGCCGATGGGGTTTTTCAGAGGGGGAAGGATAGCTTAGGAAGAACTCCAGGTGTGCAATGACTAGTGCATTAAAAGATAAATGAACGATTTTCATACAGATGCCAAAAAGGCCTGAATTGGCCTGAGCAGGGATAAAAAAGGTGGATGAAAACCTTTTTCTGCTCCCAAGCCTTATCATGAGCCCTGGGCCTAAATCCACGCAGGCCAGCAGTGCCCTCGATGGTGGCCAGTGTGGAGCTCGTGGGCCAACAAACCCCCGCCTCCTCAGCCTCAGCTCCTTGACTGCAACATGAAGGGGCTGGTGGATGGCTTGATTCCTAAGGTGCAGATCCATGAGCTCAGGGCTCATTGGCAGCTCCCCCACTGCCCACACCCAGCACTAGAGCTGACCAGGACCCCTGTCCTGGCACCTCTTTTCTTCTTTAGTTTACTAATGCCCATTCTGGATTCCTAGCTGCCCACAGTCAGTCGTCCCTAGTTCCCTTGGCTGGTGCTAACACGAGTAGGACACTCGGATCTCAAGCAGGGGTTCTGTTAGGCCTGGGTCCAGGGATCTCTGCGATAACAAATACTACAGAATGCTCTATTCTTGGCCTAAGGGAGTGGTGATCTCATCAGTGTGTGCACCCCCTCCAATTAAACAGATCGCAGCCCTTCCATGCCCACTCAGCTTTGTCTCTCCTGTCCACGTTTTCCCCTGAGTTCCCTGTGGGGCCCAGCTGGGGAGGGGCTCCCTCAATTTCTGATGGCTTCATGCTCTCCATTAATCCTCCCTTGCCCTGGTCATGGCCCAGCCCCTAATTTTCTGTCTGTCTTTGAGAATTTGCCTTCATTCCCTCCTTTGCAGTTCCTTATTTGTAAGTGAGCCCAGGCTTCTCACAGCCCCGTGGGCCTTTGGGGGGCCCTCTGGGTCCCTGCTGGGGGACAAAGAATTCTGGTGACCACAGAATGGGCTTTCCTGCCAATCGTCTCCAGCCTGTCCATCCATCCTTGTGGGCCCCATTAGATGTGAGCTCCTTGAGGGCAGGGAATGGCTTTCTGCCTGTCTTTGTCTCCCTCCAGCCCCCGGCATGTAGTAGGTGCTTAGTAAATATTTGACTTCAGAGGAGTGTAAAGAGCATGGCATATTCTCTGCCACTGGAAGGGCTAATACGAGAGACGTTCCCACCCCGTGCCTGTGAACAGTGGTGACAGACTGGGGGTCCCAATGGGTTATCCAGGTGGTGGATCTGCCTCCCCAGAAATGTTAACATTTAGACTCCTTGCCCATGTATGGGATCATTGACTTAACCTAGTCCAAATCACTCATTTGGAAGCTGGGAATATCAGAGCCTCAGACCTGGGGCCCCTGACTCCAAACCCTGCCTCTGTCCTGGGGGGGGGGGGGAAGGGGGATGCTGCTCTTTTAGCCACTCCCCTGCCCCACCCCATCCCTGTGAAAACATAAAAATGGCAGCAATTGAACATAAAATAATATGTTGGGCTAATTATTGGGAGAAGCCATTTCTGCTAAATGTCTGCTGGGCATGGGGCTGGCATCATTGAAAGGCATGAGATGAAGAGGCTGTTTGGAGGCCCATGACCTCAGCTGGAAGGGGCCTCTGTCCCGGAGCCACGGACCCTTGTTCTGTTCAGACTGGTGTCTCCCTCAGAGCCTAGCACAGTGCCTTGTGTGGAAGGGGTGTGTGTGTGTGTGCGCGCCCTCTAGTCTGAGCACAGTAGGCTCAAAGGGCATGACCCCAAAGCCCCAGTTGGCCCAGATGAGCAGGAGAATCAGAGCCAGACTGGAACAGAGAGGAAGGGCATGGTGGGTGGCAGCCCGGACGCAGGAGCACGGTTCTGCCCTCTGCTTCCTAATGTCTGGGAGCCCTTGAAAGCAGCAGGCCCTCCATCCATCAGGCAATGAGCTTAATGATAGCAGCCCTGGGTGTCTATGAACTGGACGGTGGCCCTGGCAAAGCTCTGACTGACTCTCACTCAGCCAGCTTAGAGAATGACTTGCTAACATTTTTTAAATGCTTTAAAGAATCATAACTCAAGTTTGAAACTTTGAGAATAATCATGTGAATCCTGCAAATATTCACTCAACAAATTTTTTTGCAGAAAATAGACTGCCTCTTTGCTAGTATCAAATACCCAATAACATCAAGATAACAATAACAATAATACTTTAAAGAGATTGATTCTAGAACTAAAGAAAGTGGTTACTTAAAAGAAAATCCTTCACATTGCTTTTAGTCTTTCCTTTCAAAAATTAATCTGTCCTTCCCACTACCCTTCACTTTACCCCTCCTCATCAAGCTAGGAAAAATATGTAGCTGAAAACAAAATGAATGCCCACACTGGCCATGCCCACAAATGTCTCTTTCTGTGTTTGAAGCCCATCATCTGTCAGGAGGTGAGGGGTGCAGGCCACCTCCCTTCTTTTCTGTTAGTCATTCATCACCACATTGACAGAGTTCTAAAGTCTGTCAGAATTCTTATGGAGATGGGAAGTGTTTATACAGGCCTGCTTTGTACCAGACACCACACTAAGCTCTAAGTGTGGTCCCATGTATGATCCTTATGACAACCTTACTTGGGTGCTTTTATCAACCCCTTTTATACTTGCAGCAAATGAAGCAAACAGGTTAAGTGACTTGCTCTGGGTCACACATCGAGGGAGTGTCTGAGGCCAGATTTGAACTCAGGTCTTCACGTCTGCAGTATTTTTATAACATTCTTATATAAAATGCTCCCATTCCGCAATCAACGTACAAGTGAAAACCATTCATTTCACTGTTCCTTGTGGCACAGCATTGATATTACAGGACATTTCATCGATATGCCACAATCTTTTTAGTCATTCCAAATGGGAAACACCCTCTAGCTCCTAAGTCTGGGCCATCGTGAAAAGAGTTTCTGTAGATACTTTGGTACTAATAGGTCCTTCCTTCTTTCCTTGTTTCTCCTGTCAGCTAGGCCTAGCAGACATAGAGCTTAGCAGCTCTGGGGCATGGTTCCCAATGGCTCTCTAGAATGGCTGGACCAGTTCATAGCAGGACCAGGACCTCATCCCCCACGGCCCCTCCAGCTTTTGTCATCTTTGCCAGTCTGAGGGGCAACCTCAAAATTGCTTCAATTTGCATTTCCCTAATCATTAATTAATTTCTCTAATCATTAATCATTTGCATTCTCTAATCACTTTCTCTTGGCTGCTGATCGCCTGGATTTCTCCCTTTGAAAATTGTCTGTTTCTATCCTTTGACCATTTATCTATTGGGGGATGGCTCTTTGTCTTATGAAGTCCAATCCATCAATGAGCATTTTTAAGCGCTCACTGTAAGCTTGGTATTGTGCACAGAAGACAGTTCACGTCCTGCTCCCAAGGAGCTTACATCCCTTCACATACACGTCTAAGTGGGTTTGGGCTTTCTGTCTGTCTTTTGGACTTCCTCTAATGGAAGCATGGTGTCCTAGGCCTGGGGCAGTGGCAGGTTAAGTGATTGCCCAGGATGTGCCTTGAACCCAGGGGATCCCGACTCCAAGGCTGGCTCTCCAGAATAGCACCCTCATTTTGGTGTTGTTGAGTTGTTACAGTTGTGTCTGACTCATTGTGATCACATTTGGGGCCCTCTTGGCAGAGATACTGGAGCAGTTTCCCATTTCCTTCTCCAGCATAATTTACAGTTGAGGAAACTGAGGCCAACAGGGTTAAGTGACTTGTCCAGGGTCACACAGCTAGTGTCTAAAGCCAGATTTGAGCTCACGAGGATGAATCTTCCTGACTCCAAGCCCAGTGTTGCGTGCACCATGGTGCTGCCTAGCTCCCCCACACAAGATAAATTCAAGGTAATTGTTTCTTGGGGGTGGGGCAGGGAGCCCCGATACCAGCAGCTGGGCAGATTAGGATTTCTGCTGCTTCTCTTGAAGCATTTGATAGGGTCACAGAATTAGTGCTGGAAGAGGACTTGGAGGCCATCCAGTCCAACCCCTTCATTTTGCAGATGGGGAAACTGAGGCAAAAGTAGACCCTCGACTCATCCAGAGTAACCCATCTAGAGAGTAACTGAGATAGGAGTTAACCTCAGGTCTTCCTGATGCCTCCAGCATCTCTCTAACTTTGGGACAGCCAGAGCTATCTCAGACTAGCACAGGCTCCTTCCCCTGGATATGCAACCATCTTCCCTGAAGGGCTTCAAACAGAGCCTGGAAGGGCACTTACCTGCCAGAGTTCTTGTAGGGTGATGAAACGAGCTCTCTGGGGCCGCCTTGGTGCCTCTGAAGTCACAGGAGAAGCTGTGAATTAAACAGGTAGTTAGGGATATTTCTCAAGAGCAAACCTGGAGCCCACAGTGCCATAGAACACAGGTATCTGCTCTAGGAGAATGTTGTCTCCTGAATTACAAGGAAGGAACTTTCCCAAGACACAAACCCTCCCCTCCCCCCACCCTAGCCCTAAACATCCTGCATGTGCATCTCACATTTTTTTTGGAGACACAGTCAACTGGGCACATTGTTATGAAAAGTGAGTTAACGGCACTTTTGGGATAGATGCCAGGGTTGAGCTGGGCATCACCCTTGTTCCAAGGATTGTGTTAACCCAAGATGTTGTTTTTCTGCCACCCTGAGTGCTGTAAAAGGCAGGACCACCTCCAACATGCTAATTTGCTCCCTGGCATTCAGTGACATGATGCCCATTTGGTTTCTGTATTTGTGGATGGGATTTTTCCCCTGGCAGAGACACTCAGCTGGGATACTGGCCACCAAGGCACTGCCAAGAAGGAACCTGGGACTTCTCTATTTTCGAAATCTACTCCAAGGACATGAAGGTTGGTTTGGCTGGATCGAAAAGGTAGGACTGAGATCTACAGATTCCCCCCGAGGGAGAGTGAGCAGGGGGCATGAGGAGGCTTCAGGCAGATCCTGGGACTCTGGCTGGGGAGGATACAGTGAAGAGAGAAGGGAAGTCACTGACATGGGCCTGGTAGCCTGGTCTTATCACATATGGTCCACTCCACTATAGTTTAGATCTAACTTCAGCACTCTAGGCTTAGTCCATAAAGGTCACCAGCTGCCCCCTGCTCCTAAGGAGAGACCAAGACCATGGCAGAGAACTGTGCCCTGGGGGAAATCCTTTCCTTACACAGAGATGAGGAAACTCAGGCCCAGAGAGTGAAGTGACTGATCCCAGGTCACATAGGTAGAACAGAGATTTGAACCAGTACATGGGGCCTCTAAGCAGCTCCATCTCCCCATCTGTCCTCCCCCACCGACTTAGAATCTTCTTCCCAATTTCCCCAGAGTTCTTTGGCTCTTCCCTGACTGTATGGCTGCTCCCTGGGCCTCAGTTGCCCTTCTGGAAAGTAACAGAGTGGGACTAGACAGCCTTTACGGATCCTTCTGCCTTGACACTCTTTTAACTTTTATTTCACCTTTTATTCTCAACTCTTTGCCCATTTCCCCACATGAGGAATTCCCCTCTGTGTACGTAGGTCAGTGCCTCGTTCACTCAGAGTTTTAGAGAGCTGCTCAGGGGCAGGCTGAGTGACTTGGCCAGGATCCTACAGCCAGCTGGTCTCCGTCCAAGGCAGGAGTGGACTTGAAACCAGACTTCAGGGTCTGCTCTCTCTGCTACATCTTGCTAGCTTTCAGCATAATAATGACAAGCCTCTGTACATCCTGTCCAGCTCCTCCCACAGGAGCTACCAGGTGACTCAGAGAGGCACAGGAGGAAAGCTGAAATGTGGGTCCCTCTGCCTGCTTTCTTGGGAACCAGAGGAAAACCTTCTACACTCAGACCAAGTCCATGTAAATGCTGAAATAGTGTGGTATGATCATGGGGGGGGGGGGGTGAGGAGGAAGAGGAAGATAAAGAGGAAGAAGATAAGGAAGAAGATGATGAAGATGGGGGGGAGGAGGAAGAGAAAGATAAAACCACCTCAGAGAGTTGTTGGGAGACTCCAATGAAAGGATGCCTGTCAATCTCTGTATAAACTGTAAGGCACCATATGGAAGTGCACAACCCTTGCGATGGCCACTGCCATTAGCACAGCCTTTTCAGAGTCGACAGCACTTGATAGTAGTTAGGTGTTTGCTTCTTATCAATATCAGGGCAGGACGAGGACATCGAGGTTCTTTGATGACTGCTCCTCACACTCACCCTAATCCCTTCACTACCTACAAGTGAGAGCCTGTGTATGAGGCAGAGTACAAGGATCACTGTTATTGCTTCACCTGCCTTTGCTCACGCCCTCCCTGGCCTGCTAGGTGGTGCCTGGAGTCAGGAAGACCTTGGCTAAGTCACTTAGCCCCCAGTTTCCTCATCTATAAAATGAGCCAGAGAAGGAATGGCAGAGCACTCCAATATCTTTGCCAAGAACCATTTCTGGGCTTCCATTAATCGAGGCAGCTGAGTCAAGTCTCAGGACCCTTCTAGATAAATGTTGCCATGATCTCATAACTTGCCCCATCTTGGAGGCTGGACAGTTAGAGCTGGGGCCCCTAAGGTCTCTTCCTAGCTTTAGAGGCCTCCCCTGTGTATTGGCCCAGACACAAACGTTCTCAGTCATGGCTCAGGGGACGCTTTGTGCTTTGTCAAAGAAGTGACAGCCACCTTCTGGCCATGGCACCAGCATCCCCATCAAACTCAGAACGCTTTTGGGCCCAGAAGCAGCCCCTCACCCTCTGCTCAGGGGGACTGACAAGACTGGTCAGCCCTGGAAGGAAGGGAGTCTAAATGATGCTAGGGCCTGTGAGCCCCGTGGGGCCAGCCCACCCCCTCTGCCTGAGCCCTGGCGGCGGCTGCTGTTTCCCAAATGCCCCTTTGTTTCATTCTCCTTTAAATCTGACCGTAGCGGGGGGGGGGGGGGGAACACAACAACGGGGAGATGCCCCCCATGGCTTTGAGTCAAACCCTTAATTTTATTTGAATATAGTTTTTTGTGGTTTAATTACTGCCATTTCTCTTTCTCTCTCTCACTCTCTTTTAAAGGCATCCAGATTGCCGGGTAATTTTTATCTCTGCAGATTAGACCAAGAGTCCATGAAGAAGCAGCCACATGATTTAAGGACACGTCCAACTTTTCCATCCTCGTCCATCTTCCCCGGTGGGGGGGCACTTTCTACCTTCTAATCCTATATCCCAGGCTTCTGGGCTTTCATCTGAGACAAATATTTTTGGCTCAAAATCAGCTGCAATTGACGTGAAGACAAACAGGTAAATGGAGGTGGAGGGGGGAGAGGACGAGGCAATCCATCCCCAACTCTCTTACTCTCCTCCAAAAGTTTGGCCCAGCGTCACCCGGGAATCTTTTCCATGGAGGCCAAGAACAAACAGCCACCATTGTGCTTGGACTTCTCCTGGCAGCCTTTCCCAACTCCGGAGGAGGGAGCAGCCCCCAGGTTTCTGGCCTCTCGAGAGGCTTCTGCCCATCTGTGTTCTCTTAGGAGACCCAGCTATGCCAGTGAGTCTGTGGTCTCATCATGGGCAAGTTCCTTTAACTTGCAGATGCACAATCCTCTCATAAATTTGATACTGGGGCCTTCTCCCAACATCATGGAAGTACCAAGGGAGCAGAGGGCCACCCTTTCCACCAGTCCGCCTTTTCTTTTTATCATACTATTCAGATGACAGAGTAGAGGATTGGACCTGGAGACAGTAAGACCAGAGTTCAAAACCTGCCTCAGATACTGACTAGCTGTGTGACCTGGGGCAAGTCACTTACCCTCAATTTTCTCAACTGTAAAACGGGGATAATAAACAGAACCTATCTCCCAGGGTTGTTGTGAGGGTCAAAAGAGAGAGTATTTGTGAAAAAGCACTTAGCACAGTGTCTGGCATACAATAGGCGCTGTTTAAATGCTTATTTTCTCCCTTCTTTCCTCTCTCCCACATGGCAGCTCCAACAGAATGTTTGTGTCTATGAGGTGGGCCTTTGTTTTCATGGGAAACTTAGCTATCTCCAGATAAACTCTGGAAAGTCAGACCGGCCCCTGTGCTCAGCTGAAGAACCCCACACCCACCAGCTCTGGGTTTGACGAAGGCCTCCACTTCCGTTGGCAGATGCCCTGGGTGACCACCCGTGAGACTTAGCAGGAGTGGCATAGTCCCTGCCCTCAGGGGGCTTACGTTCTAACCATGGCGCCTTTCTGTGGAGCTTTAGGGTTTGTAAAGTGCTTTTTGTCAGTGATCTCATTTGGTATGAGTGTGTGTGTGTAGTGTGAGTGTGTGTGTGTGAGTGTGTGTGTGAGTGTGAGTGTGTGTGTCAGTGTGTGTGAGTGTGTGTGAATGTGTGTGTGAGTGTGTGTGTGTGTGTGTGTGTGTGTGTGTGTAGACACACCAGGTGAGATCTATGTCATATAGATATGGGACTTGGATACATCTATGATTAAAAGAGATGAAAGGCACCTGACTGAGAGAACAGGCTCTGTGACCAGAGCAGACGGGCTGTATGACACATATGATCAGAAGAATAGTGTGTTAACTCATGTGCTTACATATGCACCCACAGCCTACATACACAGGCATCCACAGTCAGACCCAGAGCTGGCCCCAGGTAAACACAGAAGGGCTCTGCCTCGATCAGCAGCCGCCCCCGCCCCCTCCACCCCCAGGACAAGGTCTTACACCTTTGGGAGGGAGAAAAGATAGGCAGGAAGCAATATCATAAACGTGGGATTACCCAGTCTCTGATGAACCCCACTTCTCTCCTCTTGCCTGATTGTATCTCAGTAGCACTATGGTTCTTGATGTGCTTAAGAATTGATGTGTCTTTGGAATCATTAAATAAAGATTAAACTCACTTGAATTTGCTTTTTGACTAGTTTTGGGATTTCATCAGCTCAGGGAACTCCCAGGTGAGGAAACTCCCTCCACCAATGCAAGTGGGCACCTTCTTTCTGACTCCCAGTTCCAGAAATTTGCCTGGAGAAATGAGAGGTTGACTGACCCAAGATCACATGGCTAGGATGTATCTGAGATCATTTTTGAACTCAGGAAGATTAGTCTTCCTGACTCTACGCCTGAAACTCTACACACTGGCATCCCCTAGCTGCCTGGTAATGTCCTTTTAACTGGAATATTGTACCAGAACATTCCATTCCTTGACCATGCTAGATGAAACCAAGTCAAAAGCATTTATTGAGCACGTGTAGCATACTAGGCACTGAGCTAAGTGCCAGGAATAAAAATAGAAACAAAAACAAAGCCCTCAAGGAGCTTATGTTCCAACGGGGGAAAAGAACACATAAAAGAAATCTGAGAAACCGAGGTGCATGGCATCTCCAGAGAGCGGGGGATGTCTGGGAGCAGAACCAAGGAGAGAACATGGCTGCCCTGGCCTGAGCCTTGGAAGGAAGCCCCCAGAAGGACTGACCAGCCAGAGGAAGGGCCTGTAGGGTCTTCTGAGGGGAGAGGGAAGACCAGTGAGTCAAGAGCAGGGCCAGAAGCTACTGATAATGACAGCTATCCCAGTCTGGTGCAGCTGTTTGTGGACTTAAAAAGGTTTTACAAAAAAATCCCATGGACCAGTGAGTGCTGGGAACAGAAGGGCCCAATGTTCTCTTCAAAGTAGTCACCGTGGAAGTCTCTGCATGCTTATTCCAAGAATTAGTGGAATACTGCGCCAGAACCTTCCATTCTTTGGCCATGCTAGATAATGGTGATTTTGTCGAGAGTATCATAAGTCAAATCAAGACAACAGATATTCTGGCCATCTCCAGTCTGCCCCCAGCAACGGCAAGTCTGTTTGGGATGAGGTTGTTATTGGAATCAGCCAAAAGTCACAGGAGCCAAGTCTGATGAAGAAGGTAGGTGAGCAAACTGATGTTAGAAATGGGAGGTCAGAAGGTGAGAGCCAGGGGACTTTGGGGGGGGGTGATCTAGTCTAGGTGTGGGAATAGGGATCAGACTTATGGTTTCATTGGAATAGGGAACTCCCAGATGAAGAAATTCATTCTACAATCGCAGATTGGAACCTTCTCTGAAACTTATAGTCGTGTGTGTGTGTGTGTGTGTGTGTGCACGCGCGCGTGCGCACATGTGCCCGAGCATGTGTGCTCATGTACACCTACAGCAATGAGAGGCCAAGTGATGATCAGGGTCATGTGTTCAGAAGATGCCAAAGGCAGGCCTTGAATATGGGTCTTCTTGCTTCCAAGGCTCACTCCATAGCAATGTGGTACCATGACCATTTCTAAAATGAGCTCCAAATGACTCCCAGTGGTCAGGGAGGGATGGACAAAACAAGTCAGGGGGCACAGGATGTTTTGCTGGCTTTGGCCATCGGAGGGCTGAGAGCGAATTAGGGGCTCGAATTTTCCTCTCTGGGCGTGGTCTGGGCCAGGTACTGCTCTCGGCATCCCCAGCTCTCCCCCAGCCTCTGATTCTTCCCCTAAATGGCAGAGCAGAGGCAAAGCCCCTCCATTCCCATCAGTACAATCCAAAGACAGAGAATTCCCTCCCAAAATAAGAAAACAAGGTCGCCTTCCCCCCCTCCTTTACTTTCTGTCTTCTGGGAAAGTTTGGCACTTTCTTCTTTGCCCCCTGCTTTCGCTCCCGGAGGCCTGACACCCTTTAATTATGGCACACTCCTTGGCGGCTGGCGCGGGGTGGGCTGGAGGTGGCTGGCGTGACATTGGAGGCCGGCCCCTGCAGTATGTCAGGCGCCCTGCCGAGTGCAAACAAAAAACCCCACAAAGCCTGACCCCACTATTTTCCTATGAATAGCAGGGCTTTCTTTATCCAGATAAAAGGTGTATGTGTGTGTGTGCCTCTATTTGTAGAGAACTGAGAAACAGAGGCATAAAGAGAGGGGCTCTCCATGGGAGATCCTCCGTGTTTTTGAGGGTTCAAGTTCTGAAATATTCCATTTGTCCCCCCAGCTCCATGAGGTGGGAGGGGAAACTTTTCTGGGAAAAGCTGGAGTTTGGGAAACTCTCTGTCCACAAGGTCCCTGCCATGCCACTTCCTCCTTCTCTATCCTCTTCCCAGGCTTCCTGCCCAGAGCATCCTTCACATCCCAATCAGCTCCTCTCCAGCCCGCAAACAGGGCCATCTGACCCTCTGTCCCTTTCCACCCCTTCTACCTAAAAACTAACTGAATCAATGTTCAAAATGCTAGTAGAAAGGGTGTGGCAGTCAGTGTATGTGTATGTGTGTGTATGTGTGTGTGTGAGAGAGACAGAGAGAGACAGACACACATACACAGACACACAGACACACAGACACACAGACACACACACACACACACACACACACACACACACAACTCCTGTGTTTCCCCAGACCTCTCAAGAGTCCCACTGTATCTGCTATCTCCCCTTTGAAGAATGGAAGCTGCTTGAAAGCAGGGCTTGTCCCACATTTCTATGTGTATTCTCAGCTTACATAATGCTTAAAGCCATGCTTATTGAGTAATTGATTCACTTGAAGCAGGAAAGGGCCCTCAGGATCATCTCATCCAACCTACTCAAAGGCTAAGGTCATGTCACTATTAAGGGGAAAAGCTTGGATTTGAAGCCAGACTTTCTGACTCCAAAGCCCGGCCCTAGAGGGGCAAGGGGCAGAAGAGGCAGGTGGGGATGCTTGCTATCAGCATAATGGGGGGTCTGTAGCACACCTGTCTGACCTAAGATGGTATCATCAGTGCAAAAGATGCCTGGGGACTTCTTTCGGGCATCTGGAGGCCTGGCTTCCTCCAAGATGGGGACCATGCTTTTTTCCATTGATTACATACTGTCAGTGACTTTGAAATAGCCTGGCTCGGCTCTGGTTCAGCATTCGTGCACTCTAACTCCAATGCCTCATTGAGAAGCGCTCACATATTCCCTTTGCATTTAAGCAGCCCTAGATTGCGAGACCAGCACATTCTCCAAACGCACAGGGAAGAGTCTGCCTGTGAGCCTGGAAACGCCAAGTATCTGATTTTGTTATCTTTCTCCACCAATCTATAATTTGGTTTGTATCACCCCTGCATGGGCAGGGATCCATTGGGAGGAAATTCAGGTGCCCTTTGGAATAAGGAGCCAGGAAATTTGCCTCCCTCTAAGAGAATGGCTTGTGGCAGTCAGAGGGAGCCCTAGAGAAATTTTGGTGTGCCCTATATAGAAAGGGACACTTCAGATATCTTGTCCAGATCGACTCTGGTGGCTTTCTGAGCTGAGGAAATCATGGAAGAATTTTCACCCAGGATGGTTTTTGCATTTGAGTAGGAAGGGGTCGCCCCTAGTCAACCTCTCATCCAAAATCCCTGTGGGGGGAGCTTTGGGTGATCTGGCAAACTCCCATGGGACTGTGTTTGCATCCAAGAAGGAAGCCCCTTGCTTTTTCTCCTCTTCTTGCTTTTAAAGTGCTTTATAACCTGGCTCCTTCTGACCTTTCTGGCCTTCTCACACTTTCCTCCTTTCCATGTATCTATGCTCTGGTGACACTGGCCTCCTGGCTGCTCCTGACTCACAAGTCTGGGCATTTTCACTGGCTGTCCACCACTCCTGGAATGCTCTTCCTCCTCCTCACCACCTCCAGGCTTCCCCATCTCCTCAGGACACCCAAGATTCTGATGAAGTCAAGTGTCCAATATCTGGCCCTGAAAGCGTAGGGCCACAACCAGCCCTGTGACATCTGGAAAAAATTCCTAATCCTTGGAGCAGGCCTGCACAACCTGTGGCCCATGGGCTACTTGTGGCCTGCAGACACATGCAGGAGTGGGGAGCTGCCCAAGATCCTCTGGGGGGCCGCAGGCTGTGCAGGCCTGCCTTAGAGTGAGCCCCAAGTAGATTGGACTCCCCCTTATTGGGCCAGGCCACTAAGCCAAGGCTGAAGGTGACTGATCAGTCCTATCAGAAAAAGTCCTTTTCTTCCCCAAGTATAAGTTAGACAATTCTAACAATTCCTGACTTTAGTGATCCTTCCACTCTCCAGACTGGGACTCCATGTCTTTTCCCATCAGTCCCATAGGAATTGATCTAAAAGTAATCAGTACCCTTCCAAAAACCTGGCCTTTGACTCAGCTGGCCCAGCACAGGGATGGGTCCCTCGCTCACTGCCAGTCTGTACCCAGAGGCTCTTCTCTGTTCCAGAGAACTCAAGCTATCCACACAGATTTCTTATTTTCATCATTGTGGTAGATACCAGAGGGAATATGTAATCATAGAATTTGAGTGTTAGAGAGATATCAGTGCCACCTTGTCCAACCTCTACCCCAAAGGCAACCCCAGTAGGCCAGACCTCATGAGTGTCTGCCCAAAGACTTCAAATGAGGGAAACTCACAACTGCTGGAAACAGTCCATTCCCCTTTCAGACAACAACAACAACAACAGCTAACATACATACATTGCACCTCTGTGCCAGGCACTGGGCTAAGCATTTTACAATTATTGTCTTATTTGTTCCTCACAACAACCCTGGGAAATAGGGTTCTACAGATGAGGAAACTGAGGCAAACAGGGTCACTGTAGCAGCAAGCACCCTAGCATCCCCAGAGTGGCTGCCAACATAGGTTCTTAGACCTGCTTTTGCAAAGGAAAGCAACTCAAAATCAGTTAACAAGCTTACTTTAATCAAACATATATCATTTACCTAGTTCAGGGGGAAAAAGGTCAGCACCCCAAACTTCAGAGTATACAGACAGATCAAACAGACAGGCTTCCAAACTGTCCAACCATTATCAATATCAAAATCACAGTTACCAGAGAGGGAAGCATCAACATCTGGGTTTTCAAAGCCGGGGGGCTCTCAACAACGGCTTCCCAGAGTCTCATGTGGTCAAATCACACAACACTTCTCAAAGTGAGCCTCAAAGCAAAGCCTCAAATCAGGGATTATATAGTCTTCTCCTGGCTCAGAGAATGTAACCACCCTCTTGACCCACTGCCCAATCACACAGCATCAAGGTGTGGTCATTCCTGAAAACCAAGCCTCCTACCATAAGCTCCATGTGACCACATTCAGCCTATTAGGGGTATATATATATACTAGTATATATATTATATACTATCTATATAGTATTTAATATATACTATTAGAGTATATCTTCAAATTAAAGATGGTTCTCAGAGTCACTTAAGCCAATCAAAGGGCCTAGGGGCAGGGAAGATCTTCAAATCTGCATTTCCATTACAGTCACACAGCTAGTAAGTGCCTGAGGCTGGATTTGAACTCAGATCTTCCTGACTCTAGACCTGGAACTCTATCCTCTACACACGGAGTCGCCATGTTTTAACTTAGATAGTTTTTATGCTTTCTTACTTTTCGTATATACTTATTTCCTTTTCTTTAAAAAAATGTATTTATCACAACTTGTGGGGAAATATAATATGAGACTAGCATAGACTTTTTAGAGCAGAAAAGACTCTCCGGCACACCCTCCCCCAAGATCATTGGATCTGGAAATGGAAGAGAAGGTGCCCTCTCCCAGGGGTCTGGATCCTTAAGACTTTCCCAATGGGAAAAGGGAACAGCTGGGGAGGGGTGGGGCAAGTGGACCTGGCCCAAGAGCATGACTAGGCCAGCCAGATCCCAAGGTGCCAGCTAACAAACGGCCTGTCTGCTGGTCCCTAATTCAATACTCTTTCTTTTCTTTTGTTTTCTATAAAAACTGTTTTTAAAATGTTTTATTGATGCTCTTTAAAAAAGCAGACGCTGTCTCTTGCCAATAATCTCCCTGCAATAAAACACTCCCTTTAAACAGAGCAGTGCACTCAAGGAAAAAAAATGAACACATTGACCCTGTCTGAAAATGTAGGTCTTATTCCATACCCACAGGCCACCACCTTTCTGCCAAGAGGTGGGAGGTGTGTTTCAGTCTCAGGCCATCTAAGGCTCTTTCCCCTACACCACATGGCCCCTAAAAAGCAGCTGTATTTCAGAGAAGGCAAATATGTATTAACAACCAAATATTCTACAACATGAGGGCAAGTCTAAATCAAATAACAGTGCCTAACATTGTTAGACCACAAGGTGGATCATCGCAATTGGCCAGGTGGTTCAGAGATAAGGATCTCACAGAAGCTCATGGAAATGGCTCTTCCTAGCCCCACCTTAAAGAAGGAGGAAGGAGACAAAGTCACAAAGGGTAAGATCCTGCCAGGACTTGGGGCTCCTGCCTTGGGGCTCCCTCCACCCCAGCCCCTGCCTCTCCGGCCAAGCCTCTCCTATTTCTAAAGCAGAGAGAGAAGGACTGGGGGCTTTCTAATCAGGCAACTTTTAAAGTAGCCTGCTTCAGATTGGAATCACCTTCTATGCCTGCAGATGGATAATGAGAAAAGGAGAATCCACGTGCCCATTTATTGAGCCAAGAAATGTGTCTATCAATCTGTGCCCTCTGCTGATTTCTTTCTTTTTTGTTTGTGTTTTTTTGGACTGAAAGTTTTGTGGCTGCTTTTAATGAACCAAGAATCTTTGGAGTTTCCATTCTGAGACCCTTAAGAGGAACATGAGGGTCAGAAGGGGGGTGATAGAGGCTCTCACTTTCTTCCAGATAATTGTCCAAGGTTGGTCTCTTCACCCAGAGAAGGCTTGATCTCCTATGGATTGGACTTCCTGGCTGACAGCCTTCAGGAACAAGAGATCTGAAAACATGTCCTCTGTACATCCAACAACCAATTAAGCCCAATACCCTTATGACCACATGATGCCAATTAATTTCAAACCATAGACTATTTATTTAGCATCCCTATTGTGCTCAATTCTGGGCACCATAATTTAGGAAAACACATTTTCAAGCCGGCAATCACAAGAATATCAGGATTGGGAGAAGTTGGGATTTGTGTCATTTAAGGATCAAATGGAAGGACTTCTCTTGGAGAAGAGAAAACTCAGGGGGACATGAGAGGTCTTCAGGTATCTGAAAAGCTATCACATGGGGGGGGGGGCTGATTTGCACTGCTTGGCCACAGAGGGCAGAGCCAGGAGTAACCCACTGGTGTTTCAGGGAAGCAGATTTCAGCTCATTATAATCAAACAACTTCCTAACAGAGCTGTCCACAGTGCTCTACAAGGCTGCCTTGGGAGGCAGTGGGTTTTCCCTTGCCATGCAAATGCTTCACGAAAAGGCTGCATAGCTTTGTTGGGGATGCCAGAGATGGGATTCAGGTTTCGAGGCTTGTTGGGCTACATGGCCTCTGAAATTCTTTCAGCTCTGGAATTCAGCAATTCTATTATTGTATCCAGGATGTGTGGACATGGTAATTCTCCCCATCTAAACTGGGTCTAAATTGACGTCAAGTAGGAGCCTTCTTCTCCCTGACATACAAATGGCCTTGTTTGAGAAATATGACTCAGACGTAGGCAATGGACTCAGGGATGTTACTTCCTTTTATTTATTGAATTTATCAGATGAACTAGCTAAGTGACCTTGGGCGAGCTGTTTAGATATCCTTGGCTTCCTCTTTCTCAGCTGTTTAGAGAAGGCAGAACAGCTATTCGGGATATATGGGGGATAAAAATATGCAGAGTGCTTGAATATATCGAATTTAGTCTGAACCAGTCTTGGTGGTAAGGTACATACTTGAAAACAACATGCACTGGAAGGCTGCTACTTCTCCCCCTAGCCTTAGCAGGGACCTTGAGAAGCTATCGATAGTCCCTGAGCCCACCCCGATCTGCTTCTCTGCCTCCCCTGTGATTAGCAGGTGATGTCAATTAGCCAGCTAGCTTTAGTTAACTTCCAGAAAGAGGATTTACTAAGATGGCATAGAAAGAGCGGTTGGTACAATTCCCCCCAAAAGTTACTAACATGTTCTCCCACAAACTTAAAGCACATACAGCAATATAGTACAATATAAGAAATAATATAATAAAAGCACACATATATGAACCCACAGCCTTGGAGTCCGTTTGCTGGGGCCCTTGAGATATTTCCCTTAGGCAAGGTTGACTCTTTGTGGGGTCCTGAGACTGCCTTTCCTTAGTACATCTCATTTGTCCTAAACTCTCAAGACAGGCACTGCCTCCAGCCACTGCTGTCCAAGGGACCCCATTATGATGATTACAAAAGGTCCAAAACCTTTGGTCCTCCAAAGTTCAGAAGTTTATGTGCCATTCAACATTGTGGAAGGGGAACCAAAGCCTTATTTCCTCTCCTCCCAAGTGAGGCCTCTCAGGGATGTGGCTGAAAGTGCTTTCTCTTTGCTAGCCACTGGAATGTTTCGGTTCTATTTTCTTTTCTTTTCTTTTTTAAAACAAATTAATCTATTTTTAGTTTGAAACATTTGCTTCCATAAGTTTTAAATTTTCTCCACCTCCCTCTTCTCCCCACCCCCCAAGATGGGTTATCTGATATTGGCTCTATATATACAATCTTACTAAACATATTTTCACGTTACTCGTGTTGTATAAAAGAATTAGGACATATGAGAGGAAGTGGGTTTCTGTTTTCTAGAGGACCCAAGGGGAATGATCAAACCTCGTCCATCAACATAGACACACATTCTGTGGAAGTCTCTGCATTTCATCCAATGACTTTCAAAGACTCTTCAGACCTAGTCTAAAAACCTTGATTGACTCAATGGAGATGACTACCTGTCGCCACCTAGTTCATATCTCGGATTGATCCCATAGAGAAATCTGGATGAATCTTACCCTTAAGGTAGTATCATGTGTCTAAGAATTCTAAGAACCCCCTAGACTGACCCCCTCAGTTTACAGATGAGGAAACAGACTCAGAAAGATTGAATAACTTGCCCAAGATTATTAGGCAGCAAATAATAGGACTGGGATTCAAACCAAGGTCCTTTGACCCCAAATTCAGTATTCTTTCCATGCTGTCAAAAGCATGGTTACTTCAATGTTGCTGACAAGTGCAGAAATAATACTATAGAAAATATCTTCCTAGAAATCCTATTATGTATCAGACACAATGCTGATCACTGGGCATGCAAAAAGAAGAATGAAACCATCTATACTTTCAAGAAGCTTAGTAATTCAAGGGAAACACCTTGTTTTCATACATATATGTATATATGCACACACATTTATGTATATACAATATACATATATATTGTATATATATGTATATACATATGTATATATGTATACACAAATATATACAATCTCTACATATATGTGTGTACACACATATACATACATAAACATACCTGCATGTATATACATATACATACATAATGCATATATATATAATATTGGGAGAATCAAAATAGACAGATAGAAGGAGACTTAAGCTTAATATTGGTGGAAGTCAGGGATTCCAAGAGACTGGTGTGAGGGGCTCATGCCTCCCAGGCATGGAGACCAGAAATGACAAACACAGAAAGTAGCAAGATGACCAGTTTGGATGGAAAGTCAAGTGTATGAAGAATATTCTGCAGTCGGAGCATGAAGGGCTTGAAATGGCCAAAGGGAGAACTTGGCACTTGACCCTCAAAGGGGCAGGAGCCCCTGAAGTATCTGAGCAGGGAAGAGATAAAGTGAGATGTTTAGCAAGGTCGCTTTGGCATCTAGGTGGAGAGAGATGGAACTACGGTCAGGGAGACCAATCAGGAGATCATGGAGAGGGAGAGAGGGGGGTAGAGAGGGGAAGAGAGAAGGGAGAGAGGGGAAGAGAGAAGGGGGGGAGAGAGAGGGAGGAGAGAAAGGGAGGAGAGAGGGGGGGAGAGAGATCAATGGAAATCCTAATCCTCCTGGTTGGTGGGTAATAAAGGCTTGAACTAGAGAGGTGGCCATGGAAACAGAGAGAAGGGGATGGCTATGAGGGATATTGTAGAGGGAGAAGTGAGAAGACTTGGTAACTGATCAGAGATGGGAGAGGAAGAGTCAAGGAGGGCATCAAGGTTACCAACCTGGGATAATGGAAGGATGGTAGTATCCTTGACAGTCAGGGGATATTTGTGAAGAAGGAAGGGGGACTTGGGGAGAAAGATCATGAGTTATACTTTAGATATGTTGAGTTTGAGATGCCTACAGGTTATCAGGGGGAAGAGTCTAATAAAATGGGTAGGTGCTATAAGAAATCCTATGACATGGGTGCTAGAAATGCATTACTAATTTTATAGATGAAAAATAGAGGGTCAGAACTCTTCTCACTCATGTAATAGACAGGACTGATCTTTTGGGTAGGAGCCAACTAGGCAATCCCTGAGATTCCTTCCAATTTTTGGATTCTGAGTCTAGGTAGTTTCTACCTGCAAGAACAATAAAGAAAACCTTGAATCTTCCATGTGGAAAGTCAGTTTCCTGTCCAAACTTTTCTCTATGCATTTGCTTTTAGTCATTAACCAGCGAACTATAGAGTTTTGCATTTGATTTCTTGGTCTCTTTTTTGAGGGTTTTTCAGGTTTGTCATTTCCCCTCTATCACTGTAAACCTCCTCCCTTCCTCAAAATTTATTGGGCATTTACAGTGTACCAGGCACTGTGTTGGGATACAAAAACCAAACAAAAATCATCTTTTTTTTTAAAAGCTCTAATAATTTTGAGTTTGGGGAAAATAGACTTTTTTAGTTTAAGAAAGAGGCCTCCCTAATGGGGGACTTGTGAGAGCATCAAGTGCTGGGCAGATAATTGACTTTCCATCAGTGACTGGAGACTGATTGTCTGATCAATCTGAGACTACTGGAGATGAAAAAGTGTTCAGGGTCTAGTGCTCCCTGCTCAGACAAAGCCTGTTGCACAATCAGAACAAACACTTCCATCCAAGAATTGTCCTTTCACGCTTGTTCAGTTCTTATTCCAGAAACAATTTTCCATTAATTGACTGGAAATTGGAAGAGCCACTTATTTTCTATGAAGGAAGAAGCCCTAGCCTTTCTTTGAAATCTCCATCCACCCAGGTCCCCGGTTCTTGGAGAAGGATGCCCTGCACAAGGTTCTCTTCAGCACTGGACGGTGCCAGACCCATGAAATGAGTGATAAAAGCCCATAACATGCATCAGAGGTTGTCTACTAGGGAATCACTTGGAAATAAGGACAAGCTGCAGTCCTCGCATATTTTCACCCGTCCTGCCCCTCAGAAAGGTGGCATCTGGAGGGGCAAGGGGCTAAAGGTATGTGTATGTCACTCCTCCTGGAATGACAGATCTGAGGAAGGCATTGAGGGGCTAGCCATGTGGCAAGTTGAACTGGGAATTAATTCCTTCAACTTCCTGCCTTGGGGGACACAGGGCAGGACTCCAAGAGACTGGTCTGAGACCTACAGACAGACAAAGCTTATTCCATCCCAGTCCATCACCCCCTATCATATTCAGAAAATTTCCAAAGGCACCCTCATGTGGAAACAATAGTAAGTCAAAGACAGAGTGACATTTTGGGGTTGGGTCCTGGAATGGTAGGGCATGGTCCCTCTCATTGTGAGAGACAGGGGTGGGGGAGAGGGAGAGAGAGACAGAAACAGAGAGACAGACAGACAGAGAGAAAGAGAAACAGAGAGAGAGACACGGAGAGAGAAGGAGAGAGGGGGAGAGAGGGAGAAGGAGAGAGGAGAGAGAGACAGAGATAGAGAGAGAAAACACACACACACACACACACACACATGCGTGCGCACACTATATTCATCTCCTTGGCATGTACAGTACTATCTGGCACAAGGTAAGCTTTAAAAATCCTTCTTGACTGACTCAACCTCTCACTGCACGCAAGCTTCTCTTCAAGGCTATCAGCCCAAGAGAAGGAACTTAATCTGAATCCATGGAGGGAGTACCTTATTGGAAGTTCCCTACATTAATGAAACCACAGATCTGAGGCAAAAATGAAATAACACCATGTGTTATACTAATATATACATATACTATATATATATGTCCATACATATACTTGTACACATATAGAAATACAGCTTTCATATATACATACATGTGTGTATATGCCCACAAAGAATATATTACAAATATATGAAACATATAAGTAAATAGGAATAACTATGTACAGGTAATTATTAGATTTACTTACCTGAGCGCATGTTGTTTTCTACCAAAGGCAAGCTCCCCGAGGGCAGGAATGATTTCATCTTTGTCCCTGTAGCCCTCATACAATGCCTAGCAGAAAGCAGGCACTTAAATGCTGCTCAAGCTGAATTACTCGAGTGAAAAGAGCTAGGTGCATTTCTAAGTTTGAAAAAGGCCTCTCCAAATTTATTTTCAAACTAAAAATAGGCCCTGGGAAGAATCTGATCTCAGCAGAGACTCATCGCGAGACACCCGGCGACGAGGACCTCGATCATTCCAAGGGAAGGGAGAGAGTTCTGGATCCCTCTCTGGAGCGCAGGCAGCCAGCGCATCCCTTCCGCTCTGAGAACATGGGCCTCTAGAACCTTGCATACACACGTCTTGACCATCAGAGTGATGGGCCCGGGGGAGTGCATGAGTTAGGCGCACCTGTGCCTGGAAACAACAGATTTTTCTCAGAGGAAAGTGAGACCACTTACAATCTATTTGGGGGATGGGGGATGGGGATAGCTAGACTGTCCTTTGGAGCCGCCTCTCAGAAACATTAGATTTGTACTTAGAGCCTCAATTTGGAAGAAATCCAGAGAATTTTTCTTGACAATGTTTCTGCCCAGTCTGTGCCGTCCCTCCTAGCAGAATGGAAGCTCTGTGAAGACAGCAATTAGTTTGTTCCTGATCTTGCTTTCAAGCTTACTATTACAGGCGCTTATTAAGTTCCTGCTATAAATGGTCACTGCGGATACAAAATTAAAAGTCGGTCTCTGCCCTCAACGCACTTTTAGTCTTCTGGGAAGCCTGACGTCTACAAGATCACGTGAGTAGAACGTTGTGTCCTTTTCCTAGAAATTACTTTGTCTTTCCTTGGTAATTTTTTTTCAAAGCCCACGACACGAAATAGCTGAAATTCTCACCTCTCTTGGGCGCAGATACTTGACTGGACGATGAAGGTCAGCGGACGGTTTCTGGTCCGAGCTGGTGCACCCATGGACAGAAAGCTCCTTCTTTCCAATATTCTCAGCCTTTATTTCAAAGTTTCTAAGCCCCAGCCATCTGGAGCAGAAAGGCTGGCTGCTTCCCACTGGGGGCACCCGGAGACCAAGGTGGGCAAATCCAAAAAGTTGGGATTTTTCCTCTCGGGTTCTCTTGAGCGGATAAATGACTCTTCTGAGGTTGGCCAATTCCTTGGCGACCACCGGGGCCACAGAGTGAGCCGTGAGCCCTGGGCCCTGGCTCATAGCTTTCCTAAGTCCTAATTTAGCTCGCAATAAAAACCACAACTTAAGCAGCCTCTTGGGTGGAGCTCTAAATGTTTCTGAGACACAGCTGGGGCAAGTGGGTGTGAGGAAGAGCATCTGGGTGAGGGAGCCCGTTAGCCAGAGGTGGTGGGGGTGGGAGTCTTCCGAGGGGAGGGGAGGACAGAGGAGGGAATGGGGTTTGGATAGGGGAGTTACACCAGCAGCGAGCTGCGCTTTCCCCAAAGTTGTACGGCTGCCTTTGAGTTGTTCAAATCAGTAAGATGAAACAGGATTAAATAACTAAGACTGGTCTCTAGTTACTGCAAATCTGCTTTTGAGTTCTTCTGAATATTTGTTATCAATATGTGTGTTATTAAAATATGATCCAAATAGAAGAGATTATCACTACCTCTCCCCAAAGCTCCCATAAAGATGCACCCCCAGCCAACTGCACACATACAACTTGACTGCGAAATTCTGCCAAGAGGCTTGGTCCTTTAGCCTGATTTGAACTCGAATCCTGTGCCTCCAAACCTGGCATTCTTTCCACTTTACCACACTGCTAAGGTAGCCCTGCTTTAATACTGAAATGTACACCAACTAGTGCCAATTCGAGCCGGGCATCTCTGGTGCCCAGGTCAGCTTAGGGGACTCCCTGCCCTCCCTGCCCTGGGGCTCACCCAGAAGTGCTACTTCTGGTCATCTAGGATCAGCCCTCCTCTCTCTTGTCATACGAATTCTTGCTGCTCTCTGGGCATCCCCTGCTTAGGGAAACAACTCCATAAATTCTAATGCCATTTCACCAAATGTCCCCAAAGCCATGAAGGTCTTTTGGCAAGGCAGGCTGGCAAGGTGTGCTATTGTACCCCTGTCCACCCCACCACCACCTTCTGGCTGCCCAGGCTGTTGTTTGACTCAATCTTTTCTCTTGGGTTGTGAAAATTGTGAATCATTCCCTGGGCTGTTGTACTTTCTAAATCTTTAAGAGACACACCATTAATGATGTCAAATGTCTCATGTGACCAAGAGGCAAGATGAGAATCACTGAGAGGGTGGGCTTGTCTCAATGTTACCCTTCCTTTAAATGCAAGTGGAAAACCGGAAGAAATCCCAGAAATACTCAGCTAGCAAATTTTAGCATCTTCAACAACCCTGGAGCATCTGTATCTCTTTCCACCTCCAATGGGACTGTTCCAAGTAGGCTTGACATTGGAAAATTAGCTCCTTATAATTTGGGTAAGACTTAATTTAAACAAATGGTTCAGGTGCCATCTGGGAGAGGCTGAGCGATGAGCTGGAAACCCCTCTTCCCCCGAGGCTGCCTCGGCTGCACTCAGCCTTCTCCAAACTTTTCTTTTACTGGAGTTAGCAGCTGTTGTTTGAGCTCTCTCCTTTTTTCCATTTCTTCTTCCCTGAGTACTTTCTTCCTCTCTTCCTTTTTCTCCTCTATTCTTCTATTTTCCCCTCCCTCTCTGTCAGCATCTTTTTTATCTTTCTCTTTTGGTTTCCAACTTGTTCTCCCTTTCTGTCATTTTTCCATCTTCCTCTCCCTATTGCAAGGCACCACTAAACTGAGCATCAGCAAGCCTTTCTCTTTCCAGTTGGCCATGACAGGTAGTGAATACCCCATCACTAAAAGGATTCAAGCAGAAGCTGCACACCTTCTTTAAGTGACACTATGGACAAAATTTCTGGAGCTAGAAAGACAGGAACATGGTGCTTCTTACTCCCATGCATTGCAAAAATTGTCTTCTCTGCCTCCTCATAACCACCTTTTATAATCCTTACCTTGGAGGCTCAGGTGTGATGCCAGGACAATCCTCAATTCCCTCTAACTGAATGTGTTTCTACTTTAGCCTCACAATTCCCTGAGCACTTTCTCTAGATCCCCCCTTTGCCCTTGTCACACCCTACCCTATATTACATGCTTTTGTGTGCATGCCATCAACCCCCTGATACAAAGAAAGCTCTTTGGGGGCAGAAACAGCCATTTTTATCTTGTATCTCTGCTTAGTATATAATGCCTTGCAGATGGTGGGGACTTAATCAACTTCTGTGGAATAAATGAATGGATGAAGTCATAAGATTTCTGAGATCCTTCCTGAATGATTGTGTCTCCTGTGAATTTCAGATTATTTCTGCTGTTCCTCCAGTTCCTATATTGTCATCTCTCTCTATGCTGTCCTGCTTCCTGAGGAAAGTCACAGTTTTCTTCCAACTTGCTTCTATTTCATTTAAGATCTATTTAAATTTGATTTTTAAGACTCTACATGCTTACCAGCCCTTGTTAGACAGGTTTTATCCCTAGCCAGAAGTCTGTCATTATGATGTTTTAAGACGATGCAGAAATCCAAATCTCCTCTGTTCACTTCTCAGATCTGTCTTCCTGTTCTGAAGCCCTCACCTTTAGTCAGTAGCATGATGAAAATTCGACCTGTATCCTTAGGGCTTCAGCTTATTGCCTTAAATGTCTTAAGATTGAGCCGTGTTTTCTAATGTGTGTGTGTAAGAGGGGATAGTATAGAGAAAATACTATAGAGAATAGAATATTCTAAGGTGCTGGAATCCATAGTTAAACTCTAGTTCCCTTAGTGTAACTTCAAAGTTCTCAAAGTGTGGTCGGGGACTCATAGGGGTCACCAAGACCCTTTCAAGGGGTCTCTGAGGTCAAAACTGTTTTCATAATAATGCTAAGATGCTTTCATTTCGAATGTGGTAAATATTAAAACATATAGCCCAGATAAACAAAGACTCTTGAGGGGGAGTCCTCAATAAATGATCACAAAGTTTGAGGGCCACTGTCCCAAGCCATTCCTCTAGCCATGTTTAAGTCATGAATGGTATACAGCTGGTCAAAGGACTGGATGTGGAACTGTAAGAAGGGCAAGCTGCCTGGTGTCTGGCAGCTTCCACAACACTTTTCTGACAATCCCAAGCAACTACTGTCACAATGACCCGTGACAACTTTTTAAAAATCCCAATTATTGTACTTGAACTCACACCCTCCCCCCAAGCCCCAGCCATTGGACCATTCCTTATAATAAAGAAAAGCATTCAAGCAATGTTGCTTTTGGGCTAAACTCTGAACTCTTCTTGGCTTGAGAAGCTTTTCCTAACCTGCCCTCAATCAATCTTTCAAGCCTCATTGGATAGTCCTCACTCCCCGCTCTGCAATCAAGCCAAACTGACCTGCTCCTTGTTCTGTCTCTTGGTCTCTCTCTGCCTCCCTTTCTCTCCCCCTTCCTTTCTTTCTGCTCATTTCTTCTCTCTGTGTCTCTCTCTCTTTTTGTCTCTCTATCTTTCTCTGTTCTCTTTCTGTCGTCGTTTTGTCTCTGTTTTCTATCTCTGTGTGTCTCTCTGTTCTCTCTGTCTCTGTCTTTGTTTTTCTCTGTTCATTCTCTGTCTTTGTCTTTCTCTGTCTCTGTTTTCTGTGTGTGTGTGTGTGTGTGTGTGTGTGTGTGTGTGTCTTTCTCTGTCTCTGTTCTCTCCATCTCTCTCTCTCTCTCTCTCTCTCTCTCTCTCTCTCTCTCTCTCTCTCTCTCTCCCCTCACTTTCCTCTCTGCTATCCCACCTCCAGGCCTCAGTTCTTGTGGTCAGGCAGGGGCCTGGCATGCCCTCCCTCTGCCCCTCCTCCGCAGCTCAAACACTACATGGAGCCTTTTTTACAACTTCCACCACTTCCCCCACCACTTCCCTAACTACTTTAGAATTAGCTTTCTTGTATTTCTTTTCTGTTTATTTCACATGTGTATACATATCATCTTCCTTGATAAGATGAATGTAAGCTCCTTGATGGTAGGGAATATTTAATTTTTCTTCTTCATATGCTCACTGCCAAGTGTGTGCCTGTCCCAGGGTCAGCACTTAATAGATGCTCGTTAATAGATGGATGATTTGGTACAGAAACCTGGTCTGGCAGTGTATGGCCACATTCTACACCTGTAGGCCCCCATCTCTTGAAAAGTCTGCTTCATTGTCAGTTCTTTAGGCCTGAAAACATTCCCCACAATTCATGTTTTGGGTGCTGAGATAAAAGGGTATAGGCCTAGAAAGGACTTTAGAGATAATTAGTTCTTTGTTTTTGAGGGCGGAAGGCAAGACAATTGGGGTTAAGTGACTTGCCCAAGGTCACACAGTGAGCTAAGTCTCAAGTGTTTGAGGCTGGATTTGAACTCAGATCCTCTTGAATTCAGGTGCAGTGCGCTATTCACTGTGCCACCCAGATGCCCCCAGGATAATTAGTTCTGCCTCTCTTTCTGTCTCTCTCACTCCTCTCTCTCTGACTCTGTCTTTCTGTCTCTCTCTCCCTCCTTCATTCTCTCCTCTCTTTTCTCTTCTCTCCCCTTCCTCTGACCTCATCTATAAAATGGGGATAATAATAGCACCTATCTCAAAATGTTGTTAGGAGGATCAAATGAGAAAATAAATATGTGTTAAGTGCTTTACAAGCCTTAAATACTCTATAAATGTTAATTATGATTATTTTGATGAGGACTGAGCTGATCCTGTTTCAGTGTTTCTAAGATACAAAGTATGGAATGTTCCTCCGTTCTCCTCTCCAGGGCTCCTCTCCCTCATCTTCTTTCCAGGCTCAGCTTGACCATTGCCCCCTCTTTGAATCCTTCCCTTGTCATACCAGGGCCCTCTTCTTTGCCATGTCACACATGTCCCCAGCCTTGAGGAGAGTGTAAGCTCACTGAGGACAGGGATGATTTTGTTTCTGCCTTTGTATAGGCACAACCCAGCTCGGGGATGTCACAAATGCTGGTTGAACTGAATCATTGAGTAGTGGGAGTCAAAGTCACAGATTTGGGGAAAGGCAGGGACCTCGGTGGCTGCCTAGTTAGCCCACCCCCACACAATAGGAATTCCTACTATAATATGCTTGAACAAGCAGTCATCACTGTGTCTGCCTGGAGGAAGGGGAGCTGCTCACTGCACTAGGGAACCCAGTACAGTCAGAGAGGCAGGTGCTTGGCTGCTGGTAGACACTGTGTCCACTGTTCCACTGCCATTGGTCACTGTCCTCTAAATTGATTCCCTAGGTCCATCAATAATGACGTTGGCTGTTACCAGGGGTCTTCAGCCCCTCACAGAATGTGTTGATTTCCAAATGGAACAAACAACATTTATTTCCAAGGTGAACAAAAATGTATTAATGGGTTTTCCAAGTTCTTGTCCTTAGGGCTATTTTTGTCTGCAAACAATAAGACATTGAATGTGCGACAGTTATTACATCACTTATGCATAATAAGAAGTTTGTTGTAGTTGAATTATTTCCCTCATGCTTTCAAAATATAGAGACCTAGCTGCGATCAACCCCTGAGAAGGGGCTCTCAAAGCAGGGATTTCTTCATTTTTTGTCTCTGTATCTCTTCAGTCTGTCTTCAGACCTCATCATTCAACTGGAGCAACTCTTTCCAAAACGACCAATATAACTCTTAATTGTCAGATCTGGCCTTTTCTCCATTCATGTCCTTCTTGACCTCTTCATAGAGGCTGGCACTGTTGGTCTTCCTGTTTTCCACGACACTCTTCTCTCTTTAGGGTTTCAGTGACCCTGCTCTTTCCTGGTTCCCCTTCTCCTTGCCTGACCGCTCCTTCTCAGCCTCCTTAGATGGATATTCCTCCATCTCATTCCTGTATCTCACAGGGCTCTGTCCTGAGCCCTCCTCTCTTCTCCGTCATAGTCTTGGTGACTCATCTGTTCCCATGGATCCACTCATCATCTCCCTGCTGACGATTCTCAACTCTACTCATTCAGCCCTCTCTTGACCTCCAGATTCAAATCACCAACTGCCTATTGGGTATCTTGAACTAAGTATCCCATAGACATCTTGAACTTAACATGTCCAAAGCTAAACAATTATCTTTCCCTCCGATCTTTTTTTAGTTTTATTCCCCAGTTACATATAAAATTTTAAAAATATTTATATTTAAAACTCTGAATTCTCTTCTCTCCTCCCCACCCCACCCCCATTGAGAAGTCAAGCAATTAGATATAGGTCATACATGTGTAGCCGTGCAAAACATTTTCATAGTAGTCATGTTGTGAAAGAAAACATAGACAAAAAACTCAAGAAATATAAAGGTTAAAAAAGTATGTTTCCATCTGTATTCAGACACCACCAGTTCTTTGTGTGTGAATGGCTAGCATTTTTCATCATGAGTCCTTGTCTTGGATTGTTGTATTGCTGAGAAGAGCGAAGTCCCTCACAGCTGATCATCTTACAGTATCGCTGTTACTTTGTACACAGTACATTTCACTTTGCATCAACCCATGAAAGTCTTCCCAGGTTTTTCTGAGAGCAGCCTGTTCATCATTTCTTATAGCACAATAGTATTCCATCATAATCACATACCACAGTTTGTTTAGCCACTCCCCAGTTGATGGGCATCCGTTTCTAATTCTTTGCCCCCAGAAAAGAGTTGCTATAAATATTTCTGTCATATAGGTCCCTTTCATTTTTTGTCTTTTTTTTTTATCTCTTTTGGTATACAGACTTAGTAGAGGTATTGCTAGGTCAAAGGATATGCAAGGTGTCATAGCTCTTTGGGCATAGTTCCAAAATGCTCTGAAGAATGGTTGAATCAGGTCATAATTCTACCAACAGTGAATTAATGCCTCATTTTTCCCACATCCCCTCCACAATTTGTCATTTTCCTTTTCTGTCCTTTAGTCAATCTAATAGGTATGAGGTAGTACCTCAGAATTATTTTAATTTGTATTTCTCTAATTAATAGTGAGTTAGAGTACTTTTTCATATGGCTATAGATAGCTTTGATTACTTTATCTGAAAACTGATCATATCTTTTGATCGTTTCTCAATTGGGGAATGGCTTTTATTTTTATAAATTTGATTCAATTCTATATGTTTGAGAAATGAGACCTCTCAGAGAAACTTGATTAAAAACATTTTTTATAGTCACTATTGCTAACTATTAGCTTATGGGGTGTAGGGAAGACTCAATGAATGTGACAGCCATTTGGGAGCTGTTTATGGGCTGTGAGAATGTGCATGGAAGGAAAACTCCTTTCTTTAGGATGGATTGAGGTGGGGGGAATGAATTCTTGTGATCTGCCTTGATGGGTGGAGATGGGAGAAGGAACAAAGCTTGGGAATTCCAAGTGGCAGGAAGTAGCAAAGGGGGTCTTCGGGGAGAAGCTGACTGGCCACTTGTCAGATGGGGATAGTGATGAAGGGTCTCTTCATCACTTGTAAGTTGCTGTGCCCCCTTCCAACTCTGAGCCCCTGGGTTACTTTACCACAGTTGCTATTCTCTATCTCAGGGATTCTTAATCTAGGTCCATGAACAGGGATCTGTGAACTTAGATGAGGAAAACTGCATCTTTACTTCAATAGAATTAATTTCCTAGGCAATCCTATGCCTTTACAAACATCACTCTCAGAAGGGAACAAAACAGCCAGGTTTTCTCCAGTACCAGCACTAACCATATGTAATACAGACCATAGAAGGGAGCCCTATTCATGGACAAGGAGAACCTGATGGCCCCCATGAGTCCTTCCAGCCCTGGAATTCTCAATGGTCTGTATGGGCAGTGATAGAAGAGCCCTAAGGAGGGACCAAAGCTCCCAAAGTCCTCGATGCCTTCCAGAGCCTTCCTCATTTTGCCCACCTGAGACCTTTAGGTCAGGGCTGGGGCTGGTGTGGGGGCCAGCCCTGGACTGCCATTGGAAGTGCAGCTTTCCTTTGGGGGAGATGCCACTGGGCATTTCAGGGCTAAGGGTTCTGTTTCCTCCCTCCTCCTCTTCACTCCTTGTTGTCAGGATTCAGGGCTGTCTCCCTCTCCTGCTTTCCCACTTGCTGGAACACAGTGACACCTGCTGTGGCTTCAGAAATGGAGAGAACCAGGCTGGCAGCTTTTCGTAGAGAGGCTGAGCCCCCAGCAGGAGGGTGGGCAGAAGACGTGGATGCCTCTTGGCTAGGGGCTCTGGCCACCTTCCCTAATGATTGGCTCAGCTGCCATTTTTTTCCTTTCAAGTCTAAGCCAGTGAGTGATTACTTAGAATCCAGGCTCCTGGATGTGGGTGGCTGAGACACACTGGAACTCTTCACAGATGCTGGGCTAGGGGATGGGATTTAAGGAAGGCAGATGGCCACTGTCCTTGTGAGATCAGAGCTGCAGTGGCCTCTTCCTCACCTCCTTATGAGGCTCAGCTTTCTGACACAAGAAGGGCAGCTCAAGCAAGAAAGAGCATCACTGGCCCATTTAGAGACAGAGGTCTTTAAATCCATAGCATGAAATACATAGGAAACCAAAAGTTAATTGATAATGAAGGTGTGATTTTATTTCCCCATCCAAGTTCACAGACCCTGTGAAACCTATTCATGAACCCACAGCCTGCAGAATCCCTCATGCAGACCTTGAAGACAGGGAGAGGGATCTGGGTTCTAATCCTGATTCGGCTGCTTGTGTGACTTTGGGCAAGTCCCTTCTTTCTCAGTGCCTCAGTTTCCCCATCTGTAAATGTAAAGTAATGGACTAATGGAAGTAAGGAAGACAGAAGAGACTTCCCTTAGAAAAAATGCAACATTCTGAAGTGGCCACTCACTAATAATGTGACCTTTGGTAAGACCCTTCCTCTTTCTGAGCCTCAGTTTCCCCATCTGTAAGATGAGGGGGAATGGATTAATCGAAGGAAGACACAGAAGACTGTTTAGAGAAAGCACAGTGCTCTAGCAGAAAAGTGGCCACTTTCTAGTGGTGTAACCTTGGGCAGGTCCCTTCCCTTACCTGGGAGTCAGGTGCCTCACCTGTAAAAACAAGGGCATTGGCTTTAATGGCCCCTTAGGTTCTTCCTAGCTCTCTGAGGTCTGTCTGCTACTCCTCCATCCTTTGACTTCCACCTCCAATATATAGCAGCATAAGACAAAAAAGGCTTTTCTTGGGGGCTTAAGACCCAGGAACCATTATCTATGGTTCTGGAAAGGAGTAGGAAAGAGAGAGAGAGAGAGAGAGAGAGAGAGAGAGAGAGAGAGAGAGAGAGAGAGAGAGAGAGATATGGGGGAAAGAAGACATCAGGGAAGCTGGATGGGAGGGGCCCAGAGTGACCCTGAGAGGGTCAGAGCCCCAGCTTGGGAGGGTTCCAGAATACACTACCCCCCTCTTCTCTATCCCTCCCTTCATTGCTTTCTAGTCACAGCCTTGGAAAAGCCATGAGAATCCTTCCCCATCCAAGGGATCGGGTGGCCTCTCTTCCAGGGATGGGAGTCTGGTAGCTGCGGAAGCAAGAAGTCCATCATTCTTCCTGACTCTTAGGGGGTTTTCTCCTGTCCCTGAACAGAAGGCTGGTTTTGAATTCCTGGCAACAGGTCCTGGTTCTGCTCTCTGTTTCTTCAAAGTTGGGAGGGTTCTCTGTCCCTGCTCCTTTCTTTGGGTGTGTGGATGAAGAACTAGGGGCTGCACAGGTGAAGTTTCAAGGGCTGGAGAGGAAGAATCTGAAGACAGCAGACCTTTGGTCACATGGCTCAGCCATTGGAACTGAGATCTCCCCTCCCTATGTGGCTGCTGCAGTGGTGACCTGGCCCTCTCTGGGGGCTCCCAGCTCCCTCAGATTCCCACTTACAGAATGGGGATGATGCCTGCCAAGCCTGCCCAGCAGGGCTGTGAAGGGCTCTGCAGACCTTAAAGCCCTGGGCTGGGAACCTGGCCATGCTGCTCTGAGACCTTAGGCAAATCACTGCTCACATCAGGGCCTCTGTTCTTGGCCTACAAAATGGGCAGGTTAGACCAGATTCTCTCTAAATCCCTTCCAGCTCTAGACCCAGGGATCCAACAACTCCCAAGGAATCAGACCCAGAAATGCCACCAAGAGGGCAGAGGGATGGCCCGGCAGGAGACATAGACTCTCCTGTGTCCTGGCCGGAGCCCAGACAGCCTGCTCACAGCTCAGAAGCAGGAGCCATAAGACAGCTCATACTGATGTGGTGCTTTACGGAGCCCCCCAATAGCTCCTTGGAATGAGTGCCTATGTGTCTTATTACCCCCATTTGACAGATGAGGCAATTGCAGCTCAGAGAAGGAGTTGCCCAAGATCACACAGTTAGCAAGCAACAAAATCAGGATTCGAACCCAGCTCTCTCTAAGTGCTTCCTGCAGCATACAAATTGTCTACTTTTACTTCCTGCCTACCTACTGTTTTTAGTGCAGCTCCTGGAGAAGAGGAGCAGACGTATCGGGCTGGAAATGGGCTTAGAGCTCGGGCTCCTTCCCGAAAGACCTGGGGTGGGGGAGCTCCCAGGACCTTTGGCTGGTGTCTGCCAGGGATGGCTTTGAGCAGCTGGGGCTTCCTGCTGCAGACTCAGCCCTGAACCATCGCTCACTCCCTGCCCCTCTTCCTCAATGCCAGTTTTGGTTTCAGAGTCTGAACTAGTGTGACTGAGGCTCTGGGGTTCTTAGGACCCCAGAGGTAGGAGCCTCCTGTCAGTGAGAGAGAGACAGAGAGAGAGGAGACAGAGAGAGACAGACAGACAGACAGACAGAGAGAGAGACAGAGAGAGAGGAGACAGAGAGACAGAGACAGAGAGAGAGACAGAGAGAGAGGAGACAGAGAGAGAGAGAGAGACAGACAGACAGATAGACAGAGACAGAGACAGAGAGAGAGACAGAGAGAGAGGAGACAGAGAGACAGAGACAGAGACAGACAGACAGACAGAGACAGAGAGAGAGACAGAAAGGCAGAGACAGAGAGAGAGGAGACAGAGACAGACAGACAGACAGAGACAGAGAGAGACAGAGAGACAGAGAGAGAGGAGACAGAGAGAGACAGAGAGACAGAGACAGAGAGACAGAAAGAGAGGGAGAAACAAAGGAGGATGAGAAGAAGAAGAAGAGAGAGGTAGAGAGATAGATACATGATAGATTTAGAGAGAGTGATAGATAATAGATTGATAGATGGACAGACAGACAGTAGATAGACAACAGGGGAGATAGATAGACAGACAGATAGACAGATGAGTCATGAATGGAATTCAACAAAGGCAGACTGAAGCATGTATTCTCCAAGCAAAATAACAATTTATTAACAGGGCAAGAATCTCTTAATAAAGGGGTCAGTGATTTACCTCCATTTGAGCCAGAAACGCCAAGGTGAAGACTTGGCTCATTTTTGTGAGCTCAGAACAAAGAGCAGAGCAGGGCAGGCAAGACCATGGGGTCGTAGATAAGATTGGCTCTGTAGCTGGGGTGTGGGAAACGATATGATTGGTTAGAAGTTGGGAATTGAGGGGCTAGTAACAACTCCCTCCTTCCCTCCGGTGACTAAGGAATTTTCCTCCTTTGAATCTTCCTGCCAGGTTAAAAGCTGGTGACCTAGACTTCTTTGGATAACACGCCAGGCATCGCTGAAAGATAGCTTGGTAGTATGAAGGTATGAGACCAGACTCCCTGGTGTGCACCCTCATCCCTCAAGGACAGCAGAACTCCTTGAGGCAGGAATAGAACAATGATTAGCCAGGAAAAAGGATTTCTGAACTTAACTCATCACCAACCAGCTGATTCTGAACTAAGTTCAGAGACAAAGAACCAGGATTTAAGCAGTTACACGGCAAAATCAACCGTAGAGTAAATACAAAATCAAAGTTTGCTTTTCTCAATAGCCAGTAGAGAGATGATGATACAGAGGGATGAGTAGTACGTAGAACATTAATTAAGTGGCCTACTATGTGCTAAGAGCACATTAGACGAACACAAGCAGGACAGTGCTTGTCCTTCAGCAGCTCATATTCTAATGAGGGAAGGGAACTGGGATGTAGAGGCAAGGGACAAGGAGAGAGCACCCACTAAGGCTGATGGTGAGGAGGTGAAGTCCAAGAAATGACCACGGCTGGAACCCCTGGGCGCACAGCTAGCAGGAACAGTTAGGGACTTCCCCCCCAGTGGCCCTCCTCCTGCTGAGCTTTTCCTTAGCCTGGCCTCCAGTGGCCCTGTCTCTGCCCACGGGAGCTGGAGCCTAGAAGGAGTGCTTCCTACTCCTTGTCTGTCTGTCCTGGCACCACAATTACTAGTTATAGCTCTGGGCACCTTGGATTCTAGGGATAAAAATCGACCTAAGATCAGTGGTCTGCTCTGGTTTCTCCCTGTTCTTTGCCCCTCAGTGGAGGCCAGTTGCTGGACATGGACAGACTGTGGGCCCTGCCCACTCTGGCCCTGGGCTGGGACTGAGATGCTGTGAGCAGAAGACCATCAGATACGGTCACTCCTCATCCAGCCAAGCCCCACTGGGCAACCTAGGGGTAATGGCAGGAGTGCTAATGACTCCGTTCAGCCCCACCACAGCCCTTGTTACAAAAGTTATCTGAAGCCCACAGCTTCTCTCAGACTGTCGTGGAGTGAGGGTCAGCTTCCTATTGACCCATTGACCAGAGCCCATTACCAGGCCCCAGAACTTCCCAGAGCCCACAAAATGGCTCTTTGTGCCACATTAAATGGACCTGAATGGAAATAAATGGGGTGGAATAGAAACTTTCCTTTCCTCGGGGCGTGCTGACTGCCTGGTGGAAATAAGCCTACCCAATGGAAACTCAGCTTGAAGCCGGGCCTGGCAGACAGGGAAGGAAGACACCACTAACCTGCTCAATGGCTCCCTCCAGTGCCCACTTGGGAACAAGCAATGGAAGCAACCTGCCAGCTTGCTTCTCCATACTGGAATCCCCTGGAAGGTCTGCTTTCCATGCCCCCCTGGGGAGAGGCCAGTGGGAGTCCCCTAGCAGAGGGGGTGTCTCTCTATCACAGAGACTCCTATTCCTGGGGTCCAGGGGGCTTTTCTGGCTCCCCCAGAGCCTCCCAGGCCAGTGACATGGACCTTTCTTACATCCCAGGACCTTCTTCATGAGCTGAAAAACTACACGGGATTCTACGTGGGATTATTCACTGCCCTCCCATGGCCATCAGGTGTGAGTCCGACTAGCTGACAGCTGCCTCTCTAGCCTCTCCTCATGCCCATCTACCCTTTGGGCTCCAGTTAGCACAAGCCTTTGGAGGGGCCCCACCCCATTCAAACCCTACACTCTCTCCCTGGTGCCCAACCTACACTTTTAGCTTTGTTTTCATGATAGTCCCCATGCAGAGATCCCCTTTCCCTATTCACCTCTTGGATCCTACTGGAATCAGCCCCAGAATCTCAGAATGCTGGAGTCCTGGGGAAAGGAGAGTCGAGAAGACCCAAGTTCAAGTCCTGCCTGGTTGAATCCCCAAGCTGTCTAAGGCAGAAGTTACAGAAGAGAAGCTTGTCTGCACTGGTGTCAGTGAGGAAGAATGAAGATTTGGGCAGATTCTGCAGATGGTCCAGAACTTGGCTCTGAAAGGAACAGAAGAAGCTGGAAAGAGGTAGAGGAAGAAGACAGCTGGGGGCATAGTAGCTGGAACCTTGAACCTGGAGTCAGGCAGACCTGACTTCAAGACTTGCTTTAAACACGTGTTTAAACACTGTGTTACCCTGGAGAAGTCACCTAACCTTGCAGTTTCCTTATGTGTAAAATGAATGAGTCTGACTCAATGACCCCCACAGTCCCTCCCAGTCCTAACATCCTAGATCCCATCTGAGAGATGTCAGTGATGTTAAGGCACTCCCTGACAAGAACCCCCATCTTGTTAACATGAGTGTTTGATGTTCCAGGATCTCTGGAGAATGCAAAGTGGAGGAAGCCCCGAGAACAACAGAGAGACAGTCAGCGGGTGGGAGTTGGCTGCAGCGCGCTCCTTGTGATGACTCCTGCCTTGGAAGGGCCTTCAAGGGGATCACCTAAGAGGCACCTGATTGGACAAGAAGGTTGGCCAGTCATGTGGGGAGAGGGAGCAACAGCAAAGGGACAGACTGGGGACTTCAGGGATGCCCAGGGATATTCTGAGGCCTAGCAGGTGGGTGCCCTCTGAAAGGTCTTTGGACAAGACTAGCCCAGGACAAGGAGGCACAGGGGGTTGGGACCCATGCCGCAGAACAGTGTACTCCATGGCTGGGATCATGAATCCACTGAAGGTCTGCAGTGTCTGGGAGCCTTTGGGCATCGTTTGTGGTTGTACAGTTGTACTCGACTCTTTGTGACCCAGTGAACATGGCACACCAATACTGGGGTTTTCTTGGCAAAGATACTGGAGGGGTTTGCCACTTCCTTCTCCAGGGGGTCACCATTTGTCAGAACACTCCTCTATGACCCGTCTGTCTTGAGTAATCCCACACAGCCCAGCTCCTAGTTTCTTTTTTTTTTTCTTTTTGGAGGGCAACTGGGGTTAAGTAACTTGCCCAAGGTCACACGGCTAGGTTTTTGTTTGTGTGTGTTAAGTGTCTGAGGTCGGATCCGAACTCAGGTCCTTCTGACTCCAGGGCCAGCACTCTACTCACTGCGCCACCTAGCCACCCCTCAGCACCTAGTTTCACTGAGCTACACAAGCCCCTCCGCCATGACAAGCCAAACAGAGATCAGGTGATTTGCCCAAGGTCACATAGCTAGGAAGTTTCTGAGAGTGGATTTGAGCTCAGGTCTTCCTGACTCCAAGCCCAGTGCACTATCCATTGCAGCGCCCCTTAGCTGCCTTCTAATAATGCAGCTTCCTGACTAAGGCTGCAGTTGGGCTGCATTCCTGCCCCCCTTCAGACTTTGCATGAATCTTGTCTCTGATTTGGGCCTCAGGCTCCTCATCTATTAAAAGAACATGTTACACAATGTTACCTCCAGGGTCCCTTCTAGCTCCAGATTTGTGGTCCCGACTTCAGTGCCTTCATCTGAGGAGGAGGACTGGCCTTGATGTCTAATCAGCTTCCTAGGTCTGGATCTGCTTTCCAAGGCCTCTTCTGGTCTCCAGTTACACCCAATGGTTAGGCCTTATTCAGAGTGTAGGTGCTGAGTCATTTCCATCACATCCAACTCTCTGTGACCCCATCTGAGATTTCCTCAGCAAAGATACCAGAGTAGTTTGCCATATCCTTCTCCAGATAATTTTACAGATAAGGAAACAGAGGTAAACAGGGTTAAGTGACTTGCCCAGGGTCATGCCACTAGTAAGTGTTGGGGCCAGATTTGACCTCATGAAGATGAGCCTTCCTGACTCTAGGACAGGTGCTCTAGCTGCTCTCCCTCTGATTAGACACTTGCCAAAGAGCCTCCACTGACCCTCATGTGTCTTGTTCATGGGGACAGCAGGGATGAAACTCCCCATTGGCTCCTGAAGAAGGAGGTTTTAATGGGAGCTGAGCTACTGGGGCCGGTGTGGTACATGGGAAGGGAGTCAGGATACTGGCTCTGCTGAAAACGTGGGGACCTAGCGTGAGTTACCAGGCCCCCACTGCTGCAGAATGGGTGGTTTTGGAGAGAAGACTTTCAAGGATCCTTCCAGCTACAGACCTAGGACCCTCAGATTACTGATGTGGGGAAAGCCTCCAGTCACTGGCTCAGTGCAGCCACTAGATGGCAGTGTCTGCCTGCATCCCATCTGTGAGCAGGGTGCCCACTCAGCTGGACCTCTGCTCCTGCCTGCACCCCCAGTGTCCACACACACACACACACACACACACACACACACACACACACACACATTCACACACACTCACACACACACTCACTGCTCCCTTGGCTCCTGTCCCTGCAGTCCTTTCTTTGGCTTACAATGCCACAGAGCTACAGGGTCAGCCTCCAAACTGACCGCTGGTCAGCCTCCTGAACTGACTGTTTTCTCTCCCATTAAGTCTCCTATTTCTGTTCCACTCAGGCTTAGGATGAGCTGTTTGAGGGGAAGAGAGGGGACTGATCTTCACCTTTGTCTGTATCACAGTGCTTGGGACCTAGTGGGATTTCATGTTGGGTTAGACTAGATTGGAGACACAGGTTGGCGGATGGGGAGCCCCCAGGGGGTACCAGACACTGGAGAGAACAATTGAGCACTGGTAGGTGGGGACAGCCATTGAAAGGGGGCAGTCTCTTTGATTTTCTGGGATCCAGAGCCCTGGGGGAGCTGATAGCTGACCATTCCCAATAGCTCAGGGAGGGAGAAACTTCTGGTATAATTGTCCTCATTTTCAGACCAAGGGACCTCCTGGTATCACCCATAAAATGACTGAGTTTGAAGCCAGGAGACCTGGAATTGTTGCCACAGGCTCTTGTAAGCTGTGCGAGCCGGGGCAGGTGACTGAAAGTCTCAGCCTGAGTGTTCTCCTCCACAAAATGAAGCAATAGAAGAGGAAAGCTCTGCGGAAGTCTTAGAGGCTTCAGGAATGAGAAGTATTGTTGTATGTGAGTGAACTGAAGCTCCAACTTTAAGTGATTTGTGCATGGTCCCTGATGAGGATCACAGGAAGATCACATCCTCATGTCTCTGCTGTGACCCAGCTCTCCCTACCACACTGCCTGAAGACTCAGAGGCAAGGTGGTGCAGTGGGTGGGCAGTGAGCTGGCCCCAGGGTCAGGAAGACCCAAACTGGCCCTGTGACCTCGGTGGTCACTTCACCTTTTGGTGCCCAGGCAGCTCGTTAGGGCCCAAAGTTATGGGTCAGTCACCTGGCAGATACAGGTAGATGGTGTTTTCACACCAGTCATTTGCCCTCACCATGAAACTGAAGGACCAGACCAAAAAAATGAAATAAAATGAATTAAGGTTCTGAGTGTGTGTGTGTGTGTGTGTGTGTGTGTGTGTGTGTGTGTGTGAATGACTATGCAGGCATTAAGAGGGCCACCATTGTCATGGAATGGAAAGATCTGAGAAGCAGTGACAACCTTCATCATTTGTTTGCCCACCTTCCCTGAAAGGCTCTGTGAGGCAGGTGGGTTAGGAAGACGGGCCCCCCTTCCCTTTCTGAAACAAAGAGCACTGGTTAGGGTGTGGAACCGGGAGGCTCAGGACTCAGGTTCTGAACCTTGCCTCCTTTTCCCTAGCTGTGTATGTAACCTGAGGGCCATCTCTACAATGCAGTATAGTCCAGAGAGCTGCCCTTCACTAAAGGGATTAAACTTGTTTTTCTTGGTTCCGGAGGCAGAACTAGGCACAAAGGGTATTCTTTGCACCCAAGAGGGAAATTTCTGTTTGATGACAGGAACTCCTTTCTAATTATTAGATCTATTCTAAGTAGTCAAAAGTAGACTCTTCCTTGGGAGGCAGTGGCTTCCCTCCCATTGGAGACTTGTAGGAAAGGCTGAGTGATGATGACTTCTGGGATGGTGAAGACAGGAATCTTGTTTGGGAACTGGAGGGCTTAGATTATCCACTGGAATTAATCCTTCTGAGTCTGAAATTCTGTGGAGAATATGTAAAAATTAGAATGTGAGCTCCTTGAGGGCAGGCACCATGATCTTTCCTTCCTCTGTATCCCTATTGCTTAGCCCGGTCAGCTGGCAGATAGTAAGTGTTTAATGAATAAACTGACTATTGACTGAAAATGGGCAAAAAGACAACTGGACAAACCTAGAGGAAAGCTGCCTAGGATAGTGGAAAGTGACTGGACTTGGCACCAAGGGATCCATGTTCAGATCCTCATTTGGATGTTTGCTAGCTGTGACAATGGGCAAGTCACTTTACACCCATGGGCCATTTTCTTCACCTGCAAAGTGGGTAAAAGTATAATAATGGGGGCATCTGCTTCACAAGGTCAGTGCAGAGAAAGCACTTCTAGCTTATGAATTATTATTACTTTTATAGCAGGTATTGGGATCTTCCCCTCCTCGTTTCTACTGCTGAAGGGCCAAGCATTCAAATTCGCAGAGAGGGTAACTCCAATGGGCAGGCCATGTAGCCTGAATGCCAAGTGCACACTTACCTAGAAGACTATTTTATGTAGAACTGGCAGAAGGCAAATATTCACATGGAGGTCTGAAGATGGCACAAGGACCCTCCCAAGGTCTCTCTGAAGAACTTTAGTATCAATTATGAGACCTGGGAGATTCTGGCACAGGACCACTCAAGAGCTTAGGGAGAGGTAATTGGGGCAGTCTTCTGACTCCAAAATAGTCGGGTCTCCAGTGTAGTGTTAGGAGGTGCCTTGGACATCACCTAGCCCAACCCCACCCTGTTACTGAGTCCAGCCCCATTCCCATCAGTCGCTGCTCACACAGATACCTACCCTTTGCTGGAGCTGCCTTCTCCTTCAGTTTCACAAGTAGGAAGAAGAATTTGAATTTTAGAAAGAGGAAGTCCCTTGCCAAAGTTATCATAAATGCATCAGTGGTAAGATTTGAACTCAAGTCCTCTGACTACAAAGCCAGTTCTTAGACCTCTCTCTCTTCCATTGGGTCACTTCCCTTGAACATGGAGCATGTAATGGAGATTCCCATGAAACTAAAGCTGGACAGCAGCCAGTGCTGAGTACGAGTCTCTGAACAAGGATGGACCCAATAAGAAGAGGTACATAGTCAGCACTTTGTTGTTTGGCCATATCTGACTTCTGGTGACTCCATTTCGGGGTTTCCTGGCAAGGCTATTGGAGTGGTTTGCCCTTTCCTTCTCCAGCTCACGAGTAAACTGAGGCAGACAGAGTAAAGTGACTTGTCCAGGGTAACACAGCTAGTAAGTGTCTGAGGCTGGATTTGAACTCAGGAAGACTAGTCTTCTGACTCAAATCCCAGCACTCTGTGCACTATGGTGCCACCTAGTGCCTTAACTGGGTACAGCACCCACTCAAACCCTTGCCCAACTTGAGAACTCAAAGTACGCCTCCCTTGGGTTAAGCCACAGAAGCCAAAGCACATTACTCACCTTGTGGTGAGACAGCAGCACTATAGCCCATGTAGCTGAGGGTTCACAATCTGGGGCCGCCACACAGGGGCAGCCGAGAGCAACACCTCGGCCACCTGCTGTGGGAAGGAGGATTGCAGATGTAGCCTTCACATTCCCTAGGCTACCATCACTGAGCATCTAGCAACCGACAGTAGCGTTACACCAGGCAAGGCAAGACTCCAATGGCACTCTTGGACTGAAGGAATGTTCCTGTTGTTACACTAGGGATTTACAGTATGGACCTTTGGGACCTGTGGTTAAGTCATTCAATGGTATCAAATCCAGTTCAAATCTAGTCTCAGACACTTGCTAGCTGTGTTTTTGGGCAAGTCACTTAACTTCTGTCTTCCTCCATTTCCTCACCTGCAAAATAGGAATAATAATAACACTTAGCCCATAGGGTTGTTGGGGAGATCAAATGAGAAAATAATTGTAAAACTTTTAGCATAGCACTTGGCGCACAGTCAGTACTATCCAAGTGCAAGTTATTATCATTATTTTCTGTTTTTCCTTTCACTCGGCCTTGGAGTGGTGACCACCCCATCACTGGAACTCTTCAAATAAAGACTGGATCAGCCCTTCTTGGGAATGTTGTAGGATTGCTGGACTAGATGACCTCTGAAGACCCTCTCAATTCAGATTCTGTGACTCTTTAATATAACTTTCTGCCATAATTCTCTGAAAGCTATGTTTATGTAGCACTCCCTTAAGGCCACTCCCCTAATGGGGAACTTGTTCTTTCAGTTTGGAGTCCCCAGAGGGTACAGCTGCAATTTACTCCCCTCAGGTTTTTAGGGGTAGCCCTGGGGAGTTGGTCTGGTTAGAGGTCAAGAAGACCCACTGGAGTGAATGTTCTTAGCTAAAGCCCCAGTCTTTAATACAAGTTGTTTGGGGCTGGGTAAATATGTCTAATGACAATCATGCATGAATCCCCTCTGAAGAACCAAAAGAGGACCATATATATGAGATATACACGGAGCCACAGGGCAGACTCACAACTCTTGGCTACAAATTCTTTTCCCCTTCCATGCTTCTTGTTGATATTTCCTTTAGGTCTGGCTCTCTGCTCAGCTCCAAGGATTTCTGTCTTTCTGAAATCTAGAGCTGGTACTTCTCTCGATCTCCTCCAAAGGTGTCACAATACCTGAAGCTGCAGCCTTTTCATTTTGATCTACACTTGTCTCCTTCACATCAGCAACTGTTCTGGCAGCCACTGCTACTGCCTCTGCACACCATTGGGAATGTCTGTCCACATTAGACTGTGCTTCCTCTTTTTGTAACCACTACAGTGCTGACAACTGATGCTGGCCCCATTGGACCTTGAGACCGGCTCTAGGTGCTGGTAGGGCTTTTAATAGATCTCCCAATCTCATAAGATCACCACGTAGCCAGGAATGCAGGGTTGGTTCAGTATTAGGAAAATTATTACTGTCATTGCCCATACCAACAACAAAACAAACAGAAATCATATGATTATCTCAATAGCTGATGAAAAAGCTTTTGACAAATTACAGCACCCATTCCTATTCAAAACACTAGAGAGAAAAGGAATAAGATGGAGCTTTCCTTAAAATGATTAGTATCTATCTAAAACCACTGGCAAGCATGATTTATAAGGGGGACCAGATAAAAGCCTTCCCAATAACAGGGGTGAACTCTGAGGTACCCCATCTCTCCAGTCAGATTGGCTAAGATGACAAAACAGGAAAATGACAAATGCTGGCAAATTGGAACACTAATGCATTGCTGGTGGAGTTGTGAACTTATCCAACCATTCTGGACAGCAATCTGGAACTATGCCCAAAGGGCTATAAATAATTTCATGCCCTTTGACCCAGCAATACTACTTCTAGGGTTATATCCCAAAGAGATCATAGAAGTGGGAGGAAGACCCATATGTACAAAAATATTTTAGCAGCCCTTTTTGTGGTTGCAAAGAATTGGAAACTAAAGGGGTGCCCATCAATTGGGGAATGGCTAAACAAGTTGTGGTATATGCATGTAATGGAATATTATTGTGCTATAAGAAATGAGGAGGAAAACTGATTCTGAGTGAGAAGAGTAGAACCAGGAGAAATTTGTATACAATCACAGACACAACATATGTGTGATGACCAATTATGACAGACTGGACTCTTCTCAGCAATGCAGTGATATAAGTCAATCCCAAAAGACTCATGAAGGAGAGAGATGCGACATCCAGAGAAAGAACTAGAGAGAACTGAGCTTGAATCCTGATGGAATAAAACTAATTGATCTTTTTCTTTTCATTGTTTGGTTTTATTTCTTCTTTACCATTTTTCATCCCATCTAGTACAATACACCTTTGTAACTTGACTAATGTCTATTGTGAAAGTATTTGCAGATCCTATACTGGACTATATGTCGTTGTGGGGTGTGGGGAGAGGGAGGGAAGGGAAATCTGAAACTCAAGGAACTATGGAATTGAATCTTGTAAACTAAAAATAAACAAATAAATTTTTAAAAAAGAATTAATAAAGCTGAATTATAATATCATGCCAAAAAAAAAGAACAGGGGTAAAGCAAGGATGCCCATTATCACCACTATTATTCAATATTATACTAGAATTTTATTATACTAGAAATTCAATATTATACTAGAAATGCTATCTCTATCAATAAAAGAAGAAAAAGAATTTGAAGGAATTAGAATAGGCATTGAGAAAACAGAACTATCACTCTTTGCAGATGAAATTATGGTATACTTAGAGAATCCTAGAGAATCAACTAAAAAACTACTTGGAAATAATGAACATCTTCGGTAAAGTTGCAGTATATAAAATAAACCCACATAAATCATCACCATTTCTATATATTACCAACAAAGCCCAACAGCAAGAGATAGAAAGAGAAATTTCATTTAATATAATTATAAACAAAATAAAATACTTGGGAGTCTATCTTCAAAGACAAACCCAGGAAATATAGTAACACAATTACAAAACACTTTATCATAAAGTCAGAGCTGAATAATCGGGAAAATATCAATTGCTCATGGGTTGGCTGAGCCAATATGATAAAATGACAATTCTGCCTAAATTAATTTACTTATTCAGTACCAAAAATAACAAAAACTTATTTTATCCAGTGCCATGCCAATCAAAATACCAAAAAATTTATCTTGAAGGACAAGAGGTCAAGAATATCAAGGGAATTCAAGAAAAAAAAAGTACAAAGGAAGGTGGGCTACCAGTACCAAATCTCGAGATATATTATAAAGTGTTAATCATCAAAACTATCTGGTACTGGCTAAGAAATAGAGTGGTAGATCAATGGAATAGATTATGTACATAAGACACAGTAGTAAATGATCATAGTAACCTACTGTGTGATAAACCCAAAGACCTCAGCCTCTGGGATAAGAACTCACTACTTAACCAAAACTGCTGAGGAACTTGGAAAACAATATGACAGAAACTAGGTATAGACCAGCATCTCACATGCATACCAAAGCAAGGTCAAAATGGGGACATGATTTAGATTTAAAGGGAGATACTATAAGTAAACTAGGAGAAAAAGGAAAAGTCTACCGGCCAGAGCTATAGAGAAAGGAAGAATTTGTGACTAAACAAGAAATGGAGAGCATTAAAAAATGTAAAATAATCTTGATTGTATTAAATTGAAACATTTTTGCACAAACAAAACCAATGCAACTAAAATCAGAAGGAAAGTGGAAAGCTGGGAAATAATCTTTACAGCAAGTATCTCTGATAAAGGCCTCATTTCTCAAATACATAGACAACTGAGTCAAATTGATAAGAATACAAGTCATTCCCCAATTGAAAAATGATCAAATGATATGATGTTTTCAGATGAAGAAATCAAAGCTATCCATAATCATATGAAGAAATGCTCTAAATCACTTTTGATTACAGAAATGCACATTAAAACAACTCACACCTATCAGGCGAATATGACAGAAAAGGAAAATGATAAATGTTGGAGAGGATGTGGGAAAACGGGGACACTAATACACTGTTGGTGGAGATCTGAACTGATTCAACTATTCTGGAGAGCAGTTTGGAATTATGGCCAAAGGGCATCAAAATTGTACATACTCTTTGATTCAGCAATACCACTACTAAGTCTCTATCCCAAAGAACTCATAAAAAGGGGAAAAGACCTAGATGCTAAAAAATATTTATATCAGCTCTTTCTGTGGTGGCAAAAATTGGAAATTGGGGGGATGCCCATCAACTGGGGAGTAGTTGAACAAGCTGTGGTATGTGAATGTAATGGAATACTATTATGTGACAGGAAATGATAAGCAAATGGATTTCAGAAAAACCTGGAAAGACTTACATGAACTGATGCAAAGTAAAATGAGCAGAACCAGGAGAACATTGTACATAGTAACAGCAACATTGTGGAATAATCAACTGTAAATGACTTAGCTCTTCTCCACAATACAATAATCCAAGACAATTATGAAGGACTCATGATGACAAATGCTATCCATATCCAAGGAAGGAACTGATGGACTCTGAATGTAGATCAAAGCGTACTACAAACACTTTGTGTTTGTGTGTGTGTGTTTTCCTTTTGGTCTGTTTCTTCTTTTATAGTTATGACTAATATGGAAATATATCTTACATTATTGCACATATATATAACCTATATCAAATTGATTACTGTTTTAGGAAGAAGGAAAGGTAGGGAAGAAGGGAAAAACATTTTGGAACTCAACATTTTATAAAAATGAATGTTAAAAATTGTCTTTACATATAACTGGAAAAAATAAAATACTAACACAAAAAAAGATCACTACCTGGACAATTCCTTCTTGGAACACTCATTTGCCTAAGATTAGGGAAGAGGAAACACAAAGGGGAACAAAGGAGGCCCAGTCAACACAAAACAACACTTGTTTGCCTGGTGGAAAATAAGTATCAATCCCTCACATATACAGATTTTAGGGCTAGCTCAAAGTAGACCTGGTTTACCACCAAAAAAAAAGTGAGACATGGCCAGGTCATCTTTTGGGGAATCACTCAGTTTTGGCTCCACAGCTCCTGAATATTTCCAGCTCCACAAATATATCAAAGACTTTGCACCATCATACATCATACATCAAAGCCCTCAATCACTCATGACTAGAAACTGAATCTCCAGAGTTCCATGTGTAAGACTGGAGCCAGGCAGGGTATATCTGAGCATGTTCTATATGACTCACTAGGAAGGGTAAATTGGAATAAGCTCTCTCTCTGCAAGTGGGAAGTCATTCTCAGTATTCCAAAAGGTGCCACAGATAAATGGAAAAGAAGAGAGAAAGAAAAAGAATGAAGGAATGAGAGAGGAAGGAAGGAAGGAGGAGGAGAGGAGAAAGGAAAGAAAAGAGAAAATAAAAAAGAATGGAAGAAAGAAAAAAAAGGAAGGATGAAAGAGACAGGACATTTATTAAGGACTTAGCATGTACCAGGAGCTGCCTGAAGTGCTGGGGACACAAATACAAGGGCATCCCTATCCTCGAGCAGCTCATAATCTAATAAGGGGAAGACAAAGTGGAAATGGGAATGGGATGTCAGCTACGGCATGACTGGGACATGGTCAGGGAGTTCTGTGGAGGCCTGGACTGGGGGCAAGATAAGACCAGAGTTGACTTGTCAAAGTCCCGGATGGTTCCAGGGATAGAGTCAAACTTTCTAGTAGGGAGGAAGTAGAGAGGATAGCCTGCATGCATAACAATGGGGATGGCCAGAAAGGGTCTTGTAGATCTTTTCTGAGGTTTCCTGGGTGTGGGCCTTTAAACCAAAAGGAATGAGGAAAATACCCGAAAATATATTGTTGGGCTGTTTGTGGCATAGGTGTTTCTGACACCAGGGTGATAGTAAGTCTTTATTTTTTATCATTACCACTTTGAACATCAGGCCTTCCTGTCTACAGATATGGGGAGGTGGGGTAGGACCAGAAGGCTCTGATTTGATCCTTCTTTTAATTCCCATTCTATTGCTAAACAAAGGATTCCCTAAAGTAGGGCAGGAACCGAAGAGGAGAAACAGAGAGACATGGCCTTGTCAATTAAGGCTTTGCAAACCCTTCAATTTTCTGGCAGATTTGAGCAGGGTACAGAGCGGGCAAAAGCCAATCTCTACCAGGGGCTCATTAATGGCTAATGAAGTCAAGGTTCTCAACCTCAGCAGTAGGAGTCAGAGGAAGGACCACCTGGCTCTAATAAGATCTGGGGAGGAAGAGTCCATTAGTCTTGTCAGGAGAGCTGGAAGAGGGGGAGGTGATGTGATGGGGGGTGGGGCTGAGGCTTTTGTCAACCCCTGTCAATAAGTCTGTTGGTCCCAAGTATAGTTCAGTAAGAGTGATTCCTCAGAATTATTGAATACAGATAATAAGAGACTTGAAGAAGGGCTGATTGATTAGTGGTTTCAAGGCTCTCTGAGAATTCCTTTTTCCCCTCTTCTCTGCATCCATCCCACCTTCCTCATCCTAGAATATGATGATCATAAATTTTAGGAGTGTGTATGTGTGTGTATGAATATGTGTGTGTGTTGGTGGGAAGGGGGTGTTTATACAAACACACACTAAGGATCGACTAAGTCAGTAGAATTCTTTTTTTTTTTTTTTGCTTTTTGGAGGGCAATCGGGGTTAAGTAACTTGCCCAAGGTCACACGGCTAGATTTTTGTTTGTGTGTGCGTTGTGTCTGAGGCCAGATCCGAACTCAGGTCCTCCTGACTCCAGGACCTTCTGGTCAGTAGAATTCTTAGAGGTATTTGATTCAGTAGTCAAGGCAGAAATAGAGAATGAAACCTATAAGTTTTCACAAAGAAGACAGACTTTGAGAGAGAGAGAGAAAGAGAGAGAGATTAGGTGACCCTCACTTAGATGTTTTCCTCTCATTGGCTCTATTCAGTAATCCTAAAGCATCCTGCTGAACTGTGTTTGTGACCTTTGAAAATGCATATAGTATGGATATAGTATATACATGTATATAGTAAGAGATTCAGAATTTTTTCATTCATTTATTCAATAATTCAATGCCTCAAGCAATTTGCTAAGACTATAATTTACATCTGGCCTGACATGAATGTTGTTGTAGTTTGTCCTTCATTCTAGACATCATGAGGTCAGGGTCAATGCACAGTGTGTCTGACGGCGGCTGACCAGCATGAGCTCAGGAGGCAGGGAAATATCTCTAAACTGGCATCTCTCACATTTCTTTTGAGCCGCTGACATTTGACTTTGCTCATAGAGCCCAGCACCTTCTTTTATGTGGGTACTCCATGCTGGGTAGTCCTGTGCCGTGTTGCCTGTCTCTCATGGTTGATACCAAAGTTCTTCAGAGAGACCTTGAGAGTGTCCTTCTATCACTTTGGACCACCATGTGAAGGCTTGCCTTGTGTGAGCTCTCTGTAAAATAGTCCGCAAACACACAGCTGGCATTCACCAACGTGGCTGGCCCATCAGAGTTGCCCTCTCTGCAGTAGGGTTGGAATTTTTTGACAGTTCAGCTTGAGAAAAGACCTCAGTGTCTGGTGCCTTATCTTGCCAGGTGATTTTCAGAATCTTCCTAAGACAATTCCAATGAATGAATGAATGGAGCGTTTATTAAATGCTATGTTAGAAAGCATTGTGGCCAGCATTGGAGGTACCAGCAGGAAAGTCCCACGGTCCCAGCTTCCATGGGGGAGACAACACAGATGGATAGTTTCCGCCTAAGTCAGATGAAAAGGTCCCACAGTCCTTAGGGTGCAACAGCCTCTCTGTTGATGCCATTTCTACTGGTAAAATCCTATCCTTTTGTGATGTTGGGCCAATTGACAGATAGTAAGAGTGTTCTTTTCTTGGACTTCAGAGACTGTAGCAGCAGCACCTTCAGTGAATTCTGGAATTCTGGAGAGGGAAAAGGGATTGGTACAGATATTATTCCAATTGAAAGATGAGGACACTGAGTTGTGACCTGCCCAAAGTCACACGTCTCGTAAATGGCAAAGATGGAAAAGGAGGCAGCTTCCCCTCCCCCATCCCAGCTGTGACCATTAATGGGGGGTCGAAGGGAGTCTGAGCAGCTTTGTCTAGTCAGTGGGTCCCAGAAACCCAAACAAGGTCCCTCAGCTCAGAGAGCTGAGTCCCTCCCGTCCTCAGCTCCATGTCCACCAGATGGCACTGCTGCCCCACTTTTCACAAGTCCATGGCTTCCTTTAGTACAGAAGCTGGTGGTTTTCATTCCTTGCACATTTATTGAAAAAGACCTGGGTGTTTCCCAGCCCTGTCCCACCCAAAGATTTAGAACATGGGCAGGGAAATAAAGCATCTCCTCAATACTGGAGTTAGGACTTGGAGCCAGAATTCTTGGGCCAACCAACTTTCCTGGTCTGGGCTCCATTTTCCTCATGTGTAAGGGAGCGAGAGGCCATGGATGATTCCCCCTAAGGGCCCTTCCAGCTCTAAAGACCATGGGGGTAAAACTGCACATACTATTCATCCTCCCTGGGCCGCAGTCTCCCCACCTGTGGAATGAGGGCGTTGAGCTGGCTCTGTGTTGTGGAGCCCCTTTGGAGGTCTGGGCAGCTCATGGAGTTCTCAGAATGATGTTTTTAAAGGCTTAAATAGAGGGCATAGGCTTCCAGAAGAACCCACCAAACTGAAATGCTTTTATATTAAAAAAATTAAAATTCACAGCATCCTAGTTAAGAGCCTTGGACCAGCTGGATCTCCAAGGTTCCTCTAGGTCTACATTCTCCCCAGGTGACCTTGCACACATTGCTCAAGTTTTTGAGCCTCAGTTTATGTGCCTGTAAAATGAGTGGATGGGACCAAATGACCTCTGAAGTCCTTTCTAGCTGGGTGACCTTGTACCAACACCTTCCTCATCAGTGAAATGGATGGGTTGACCTATGGCATTATACAAAACTTCCTAGGATGGAAAGCTAGGCTTGGAGGGGGCCTCAGATGTCAACTAGAGAAAATCTGTCATGTTTGAGACAGGGAAAATGAGGCCTAGAGAGGGAAGTGATTGGCCTAAGGCCACACAAGAAAGAAGAAGTCAGGCACGTTGTGAACCTAGGAGTCCTGACTCCCAAGGTCAGTCTGCTTGGACATTGTAGGCTCCTTTGCCTGCTGACTAAGAGCCAGACTGACTGAGAAGGCTCCCTAGGCCCAGGGACAGATAGGGGAATGGGGGGGGTTTGCCTCTCATAGCACTTCTGAGTACCAGTCAGTGAGTAACTAAAGATTCACTAAGTGCCTACTATGTGGAAAGCACTCCACTAAGTGCTGTGGATTCACAGAATGGCAAAAACACCAAAGGGTGACTTCTGCATACTCTGCCTCTCTGCCTCTCTTTGATGTCCTGGCCATCTGTGGCCAGGCAAGCAGACTATGTGTGAGACTCACCCGCCCCTATGTCATCTGTCCCATCTTTCTGTGGACTCCAAAGCAGGCTTTCTCTGCTGCTGATTCATGCTGGACCTTCCTTCCTCACTGGGAGGCCCAGCCCCTCCACTCTTCCCATTGCTGAGCTCCTCCTGGAGCTGCCATTTTGTGGAGGGACCCAGGCTGCTCTGCCTGTGGCCTCAGCCCCCCTGTTCCTGACTTTCTCTATATTTCAAACATAAATTTGAAACACCCGTGCCCTCGCGGCTGCCATCGCTCTGCCCCTGCTTCGTTCTCTTTCCCTCCCCCATTCCTTAGGCATGGTCTTCACTATTAGAATGTCAGCTCCTTGAGGGCATGGACTGGCCTTGACTTTGCTTCTGCTGGTATCCCTAGCACTGACAGTAGCATCTGGCACATAGTAAGCACTGGATAATTCCTTCCTTTCTCTCCTTTCTTCCTCTCTCCCTTCCTCCCTTCCTTCCTTCCTTCCTCTTTCCCTTCCTCCCTTCTCCCCTTCCTCCCTTCTCCCCTTCCATCCTTCTCCCCTTCCTTCCTTCTTTCCTTCCTCTTATCTTGTCTTTCTTAAGTCTCAACTCATGACCAGACATTTCTTAAATACCTACTAGATACTAGGAATATGAAATAATCCCTGACTCTCAGAGAATTTCTTTTCTCTGAGGTGTGTGTAGTATTGGACTTGAAGACAGGAAGATCTGGGTTCACATCTGGACAGATATTTACCAGGTATGTGACTCAGGGGAAGTCACTTTGCTTCTCTCTGCCTCATTTTTCTCATCTGAAAGATGAGGGCTTAATAATAGCATGAACCTCCCAGGGCAGTTGTGAGACTCAGAAAATTCTGTACTTTGTGTACCTTAAAGCTCTAGCTGTGATGATGATGATAGTGATGGTGATGGTGATGATGATGGTGATGAAGGTGATGAAGGTGATGATGGTGATGAAGGTGATGATGATGATGATGATGATGATGATGATGGTGGTGATGGTGGTGATGACAATGATGCCACACAGACAAGTAACTGTGCTATCTAGTGAGCTATAATGGGGACAAAGGATTAATTTGCACAAAGCACTGCAGGAGAGAGAGAACAATTTCTGAGGCTAGGGATGAGGCTGCATGGAGGAGGTGGCTCCTGAGTTGAGCCTTAAAGTAGGAAGAACATTCCAGGACTAGAGGCTGACTCTGCTGAATGTACAGTGGCAGGAGTCGTTGAGTCTTGGGTCTAGTAAGTGATCCAACCTCAATGGAATGTCATGTAAGCAAAGAGGTCTGTGGCAAAATCAAAAGCAGAAAGATTTGGCTAGAGAGAGAACGGAGAGGGCCCTGAACGTCAGCCAGAAGAATTTGCCTCTTATTCTAGAAGCCAAGAAAATTGCCAAGCAGACCTGAGCCTTAGGAAGATGGTGGCCAAGTGGGATGATGATGATAATGGTAGGCCAGAAGAGAGACCAGAATTAGGGAGATCTTTGAAAAACTGCAGATAATGGGAGAAATGTTATGCAAATGTCAAGAAAATATAACCCAAATCTTTGGAAAAGGGAAGAGGGCAGATATTACTAACTACAGACCAAGAAGCTCAACTTTTATTCCTGGTAAAATTTAAGGACGCATAATATCAAAGGGATGGTTTGTTAGCCCTTAGAATAGGAAGCAGTAGTTACAAAGGGCCAGGCATGGCTTCATCAAGAGCAGGCCCTACCAGACTACCTTCATTTCTTTTTTTGCCAGGGTAACTAGACTACTACACATTAGGGAAATGCTGGAGACATAGTAAATTTAGCTCTCACCAAAGTGAAACAGACTCTCATTCAATCCTTGTGGACAAGAAAGAGATATGGACTCGATGGGAGCACCGTTATGTGAAATCAGACCTGGTTGAAAGACTCAACCCAAAGAGTCATTAATAGCTTGATGTCCATTTGGAGAGGGGTCTCTCTCTGGTCTCAGGAATTTTTGTTTGGTCCTGTGCTGTTAAATATTTTTGTCAATAACTTGGATGAAAGCATAAATGGCATGTATATCAATTTTGCAGATGACACAGAAGTGGGTAACACATTTTATGACAAATTCAACACCCAAAAAATCTTGACATGCTTGAGTTGAACCTGAAAAGATCAAATTTAATAAGGACAAAAGGTAAGTTCTACAATTGAATTTTTAAAAAAATCAATGACACAAACATAGAATGGCAAAGATATGGCCAGAGGCACCTGCGCTGTGTCAACAATATAAAAATGACAGTCTTTAGCACCTTATTGTTAATAATAATGAATTCAAATAGGAAGCTAGTGAATGGGTCGTTGCTCTCCAGGCTTCCCTGCTCTGTCCCTGCCCTCTGTGTCTTGCCCATGGGCTTCCTGCCAGTGTCACTGGGTCTGGGTTTCTTCCACCATGAGGTAGTGTCCCATCCTCCTTCTCCCTACTCCATCCCCACCAAATCTCACCAGTTGAGTGCATTTCATGCTCCCTGACCCGGGCTCAGTTAGCAGGACTTGCCCTGACTTTGCCTTGTGGTAATAAGAGATACCAGGTGATTCAGTGCCAAGTCCTGTGTGGTGATGAAGAACTGGAAGGACTGATGACCCAGGGCAGTTTAGAGTTCACCAATGTCATGGCCCTCTTTGTAGTGTGTGTGTACACATGTGTGTATGTTGCATTGTATGTGTGCATGTGTATGTGTGCATCATATGTGTATGTTGTAGTGCACATGTGTGTATTATGTGTTGTGTGCATGTGTGTGCACACATGTGTGCTCTGTGTGTACATGTATGTGTGTCTCTCCCTTTCCTCATCCCTCAGGTGGGCTGCCACGTGGGGAGAGTGGCTTCAGGTGCTTTAAATCTCGACCTGACTGCCATGTGTCCCTGAACTCATGATGTCTATTTCTCAAGTTTATTGTTTTCCAATCTTCCGGTGAATGAATATATGAAATGGAAAGGACCAGGCAATGATTTTGTGAATTTCCAAATGTCAGAGGAGTCATTGGACATCCTTTAAGCAACCAGAGCCAGTGTCTGGGTTCAGCTGTCTCTGATATATAGCATAGGGGTGTAATCATGTGGGCCGAAGGGAGGCAGAATGGCCATCTCTAACCTCTTTTCCCCTGACCCTTCTCCAAGAGAGAATTTAATTCCTTTCAAGAGGAGATAAAGAAAGTGAGACCAGAAGCTTAGTAGCTTAGTCACTCTGTTCTTCAGGGAGTGAGACAGAGACGGGGGGGGGGGGGGGGGAAGGGGGAAGGAAGAGAGACAGAGACACAGAGACAGAGACAGAGAGAAAGAGACAGAGAGAGAGAGAGACAGAAAGACAGAGACAGACACAGACACAGAGACACAGAGATACACAGAGAGAGAGACAGAGAGAGACAAAGAGAGAGAGAGAGAGAGAGAGAGAGAGAGAGAGAGAGAGAAGCAGGCTAGAATTATATCTATCTTCCTTAAATATTGTGAGTTTAGAGGATACAAATTATTCAAGCTAACCTCTGACTGTTATTTCTTTTGATGGGAGAAAGATGACCCAAACCTTTATATCCAAGGCTTGACTCCCTTCCCACCAAATGCCAGTTCCACAATGAACACACATATAACAAATAGTAAAGAAACCATTTATCCGAGTCAGAAGGAAAATGGAATTCAGAGACTCTCAAGCTTGAAGAGGAGAGAGTCTTTCTTCTCTCCAGCTCTCCCCAACTCCACTCCACCCATAATGCAGGCACAGGGCATTGATCTCCACCAACAGGAAGACAGACCCATATCAATGGGCTTTGGAAATTGGGGCTACATGAGCACAGAGACTGGAGGTGGGGTCAGCAAAGTCCACCCCCCACCCTGCGTTTGGGGGGAATGTTTTGTATCAACCACTTTACATTTGAGCCGATTCTGCTCAAGGGACAAAGGTGTATACAGGAAAGAATGTGTTCTCTTGGTTCAGGGGTGGGTGGGGCGTTTATGGACCTTGGTCCTTGCTATACTTTCTCAGTGAATATTCTTTTGTAGCTAATTGATATCAACTGGTTAGTTGATAGCACGGAGATAGGAGCAGGTCAGTTGATATTAAGAGGAAACATTGGCTAGGGTTTTGTAAATACAGTGATAATAATAGAATCCCAGCTGCTCAGGGTTACCCCCAGAATCCTGAGGTGAGAAGTTGTTAACCATGTGCCAGTACAAGTGAAGATTCAGAAAGGGTGCCCCCCAAGGAGGTGCAACAGGAGAACTCAAAGACGGCTCATTAAAACCAAGCACTGTGTGATGTACACTGAGGGGAGGAAATACCATTTCTGGGGACACACTCTGATTTTTGTGTCCTCCTATAAACTGGTGAAAATAGAAATGATTAAAATCGGTCTCTATCCCAGAAGGATGCTTGCTGGTATGGGAAGGTGGAGAGAGAGGGGGTTCTTAGGATAATTGGAAGAGGCCTTTTAGTGGCCTTCTAGATCAGTACCCACATTTGACAGAGGAGAAACCTGAGACCCAGAGAGCAAAAGTAATTTAGGTTCAGAGATTTAGAACTGGACAGAATGTTAGAGGCCAACTGGGCCAGCTGCTTCATTTTACAGATGAACAAGAGGAAGTCCCCACTTTAATGACTCAAGATCATATTGGTAGTACAGGATTTGAATCCAGGTTCTTTGGCTTCAAATCCAGCATTCTTCAGCATTCTTTTCCTTTGCTCCATAATATTGTGATCTTGGAATCCTTATGTTCCCCTCCCCAACATCCACACCTGTTTAATTTCACACACACACACACACACACACACACACAACACACACACACACACACACACACACACACACACTTCCTAAGGCTTCATGTAGTTAGGAAGAAGCAATGATACGGAGTGAAAGGCCTGACCCTAGTTCTGAGGAGGAATCTCAGCTCTGACTTTTAATGCGTATGTGACCTTGAGCAAGTGCCTTCCCCTCTATGTAGTCTCAGTTTCCTCATCTGTAAAAGGAAAGGTCTGGACTAGATCATTTTTGGCATCCCTTCTGTGTTCCAAATCCCATGATCCCTCATTGCTGTGTGCTCTTAGATGAGGAAAAAGATTTCTGACATGCTCATGTTCCATTTATAAAACTGTCCAGTATATCTAATACAACTGACTTACAGTCCTTCTAAATCCCAACAGGAAAGAAGGTCGGTAAGTCTTTTGTCCAGCCCCTTGTCAGGCCTGATTGGGAAATGGGTGACTCCATACCCTAATCCCTGCATTAGTGGGTGCGGCCAGTAGCTATTGTAGTGGTGACAGACAGAGCGGAGACAGGGGCTTTAGCTAACATGAGCAGCCTGCGGCATCAGCCTGTTCATTCAGAATTCCAGAATCTCAGAGTTGGAGGGACTGAACCCAGAGGCATTTAGTTTAGCCCATATCTGAGCAAGGACCTTCTTCTAAGACATGCCTGCCAAAGGGTTCTCTACCCCTTCTTTGATGACTTCTAGAAAGGAGAGCCTCACTACCTCTAGGGGCATCTAATTCCACTTAGGACAGTTCTAACCGGTATCTTTCTCATACACAGTCTAATTCTGCCTCTTTGCATTTCCTACCCATTATTGGGAATTCTGCCCTCTGGGGCCAAGGAAAACAGGCTCAATCTGTCACATAACAACTGTCCTCAAATTTTTTCTGGAGCAGTTTGGATCTCTCCTTTGGCCCATCACACCTGATTGTTGTGTTTGTCCTTCATTCTTGAAGAGGACCATGACATCAGGGAGAAGATGACATGACTTGCAATTGAGTGAGGGAGGGCTATGCAAGGTCACCAGCCTCACTTTCTCCTCCAGAGCCTTCTGGGCCCAGGGGCCAGATATTCATCAGGACAAGTGGAGATGGCCCAGCATATACTCACCTGATACACATACTTTAAGACAGCTGTCAAATCCCCCCCCCCAAGGTAAATTCTCCCCTTCCTTCATCTGATGCTGATCTTGTGTGATCTCAAGCCCCTATCATGGTTGCTTTCCACTGGGATACTCCATTATCAATGTTACCTCTAGAATGTGACTCAGCATTGCAGATGGGGTCTGCACAGGGCTCAACAGAATGGGACTCCCACCTCCCTAACTCTGGTTCTCATGACTTCTGATGCCACTCTCATGCCACCTTGGCTGCCACATCAAGCTGCTGATTCACATTCAGTTTATTGGTCACTAAAACCTCCAGACTAGCTGGCATTTTTGTCACACTTCTTCTAGCTTATGAAGTTGATTTTTTGCACCCAAGCGTAAGACTTGACATTTATCCTTATTAAATGTTATCTTATTAGAATCATTCATTCATTTGACAAATATTTGAGAGCTTATTCTGTGCAAAAGATATGCTAGCCAGGCATGTCGAGGTATGCTGTAAGACTTACATTTACAAAGTCAATATATCTATTGCAGCAGAGAGAGGGATGGGGGACAGTCCAACTGTAGATGGAGAATGGTCACTATGTCAACTATATCTTGTTCTTTGAAAATGAGAACTCTGCTCTCTGGTACACAGAGTGAGTCAGAGATAAGCCACCAGATTTCACCTAATTTTGAGGATGACTGGAGTTATGATTCAGTTTGTTCCCCTGGAGGTGGGAATGTGTTAGAAAAAGGTTCACCTTCACTCACTGAGCTCTGGAAACACAATGTTTTCCAGGACAAAAAGACATGCCATTCTATCTTGTAGTTACCTTTCTGTTTGGAAATCGCTTCTAGGATACTTGATACATGAATATAATGGTCTTCAGGAAGAGCTCTGTTTCGATAAACAAGAGGCAATTTCAAAGCCCGAGTAGAATATTGAGGGGGGGGGGTTGAATCAGTAATTTTATTGGTAAGGGGGCTCCTTGTGTGGAAACTGCCTTTACCCACATAAATCAAGAACCCACATCTAATTTACAGCCTTATATTTATTAAACATTTTGTTCTGAAGCTTACCTTATGACCACAGATTCTCAGAATCCCAGAAACAAAGTTTTCAATTGGAAGGGACCTCAGTAGTTATCCAGTCTTACCCATACATGAAAGGAATTCCAACCATAACATACCAACAAGTGGTTGGCCAGAGTCTAACTGAAGACCTTTAGGGAATGGGAACCTCACATCTCTCAAGGCATCCCATTCCACTTTGGGATAAATGTAATTGGTAGGAAGATTTTTCTTTTGCTTGACATTAAGCCTAAATTCAGGAGGGGAAAAGAAACAAACTGGAGATCCATTTGACTGGGAATGGCTAAAGAAAATGTGGTATAAAAAATATAATGGAACACTATTGTACTATAAGAAACATTGTATCGTATGACAAATTCAGAGAAGTGTAGGAAGACTTGGGAAGCACAGCAAGATACAAAAGGAAGTAAACAGGATCAGGAGAACAACGTACACAATGATTAAAATGCTATAAAATGAAAGCATAACAAGACAGAGTCAAATGTAAAATAATTGGAACAACCAATCCTGGTTCCAGAGACAGGAAACAAACTTCAGTGGAGAGATGGGGGAGGGAGTACATTGGGATGGAATATTGTTAGATGAGTGGATTTGTTGGTCTGGTCTTCCTGGTTTTTTTCTTTTGTTACAGCTGAAGACTCAGATGGGGGGGAGGTATATTCAGAAGTGAAAAAGAAAAAAAAATACAAGTGGGAGGGATATGTGACCATTTGCCCATAATCTGTGAAATATACCTCTGCCTCCTGAGAACAAAATGGTGCCTATCCAAAAGTGGATCTTTCTGATGGAGGAGACACTCAACCCTAGGTTTCTTTTTATTAAATCTTATGTCAAAGTACTCTCCCCCCTCCTGGGCAGGGTATGGTACAAGCAAAGTGATATTTGATATGCAGCCACAGTGACTGGGAAGAAAAGCAAGGAAACAATTCAGTGAATCTTTAATAGTCATATATTTTGGAAAGCAGTTAAAAAAACACTTGAAAATACCATCTAAGGTCACAGTCACTTATACAAGTTTTAATCTTATATTGCTTGGCCATTTTTACATATAAATTATTGCTCACTAGCTTTCATAAATATGCCACACTACCATATATACAGAGCCCACAAGCAGGGGAGAGGAAGGGGAACACTGTCACTGAGGATTCTGGTAAATCAACAAACTGTTTCATATCTACCAGTGCTTCGGAGAGTGGATAACTACTGACCGTAGTCCCTGAGAAGTTCGGTAGACGTCCCTGATTGCGGGGTTTCTATCTTTTTATTGTTAATGCAAGTCAACAGTGTTAAGAGCAGTCCCAATTCAAGATACCATCAAGGCAAGATTTTTTTGCCTTGAGTCATGGATTTCTTCTTGGTACAACAACAGTGTAATCCCAATACAATAAATAGACTATGCAAATAAATATTATTCTCTGCTAAAAAAAAAGTTAAGTATATACAGCTTGGTTTTGAACAGTAATACATTTTTTTCTTGCTTTTTGGCAATTTTTTAAACTTTTTTTTTTTGGCCACTGGTTTTAAGCACACTGCTCACTGTCTAAATGTGAGCTGAAATTCTAAGGACATGTAGAAGCATCTAAAGTTGTTATAACAAACCCCTCTCAGACAATGGCACAGGAACCTGGGTGTTCTTCTTATCCTTTCTGTTTGAACACTTAGGCCAATTTGTCCTCTCTCTCTCTCTCTCTCTCTCTCTCTCTCTCTCTCTCTCTCTCTCTCTCTCCTCTTTCTCTGAATGCACACACACACACACACACACACACACACACACACACACACACACCAATCTGTTGTGCGATTTCAAAAGACCAAGGTTATCAATTTACAGCATCCAGTGACAATCCCAATAGTAGCTGATGGATGGACACATTTCCACATTTGGTGACCTGGACAGAAACTCTGAGCAATCCCAGCTTTCCTTCTATGCCCCACTCAGTTTTTTAACCAAACCTTTAGTGCAAGATGGTCCAAATTCTCCTTCTGGACCTGAATGTGACTTTTCCTGCTTAAGCTGTGATTGGGAAATGGTGTTCCTTACTAGTCCAGTTTTGGGGGAAGAGACTCCAAATAACCACTGTGTAATATTTAGCCTTGAGAATCTGTTCCTAAAAGTCACCCCCTAGAAGTGCTTGGTGACTATGGTCCAGCAAGTAACAATCCAAACTAGTTCTGAGTCTTCAGTCTGCCTGTGAAGAGAAGGTGCTTGGATATTGTTGCTTTTTCAGAGGCATTCATGCTTGGCGTCCTGTGCTGGATTCACTCCTGACATTCTGATTTGTTGGAATGCCAGGGAGTCCAGGGACACACAAGAGTTGTAGTTCTACCATGGCAGGGAGGGTTCACTGGGAAAGGCCCAAGTTTGAGCTGGTAAAAAATCCCCTGGACATTTCTGAGTTAGGAATGATTTCATGGAACTGCAGAAGAGACTCCAGAGTCTCAGATCCTGGTCCCAATTCGCACTCAGTTTAGGAATCCCTTCAGTAGCAGATGGTCATCTGCTTAATACTTGAACTCCTTAAGGGAAGCTCACTAGGGCTCTGGAGTGACCCCCTTCCCTGGAACTAAGAACCTTACAAATGGAAGAACCTTAGAGGCCATCTTGCTCAACACTTTCATTTTAGAGGTAAGGGAGCCAAGGCCCAGGAAGGGAATGAGACTCGCCCAGAATGAGAGATTTGGGGATTGTTGGGTGGCTTGATTTATTAGAAAGTTCTGGGATGCTGAGCTGGACTCTGCCATTTTCGTTCTTGGGATGTGGTAATTATCCAAGAAGCTCAGTGAAACTATTGATCCTTTTAGTCCGTTCAGTCCCTTTAGATTAGAATTAAATATCAGAAAAAAATCTGGAGGACAAAGGTGAGAAATACCTTATTATCTCTGTGCTAGGTCCCTTCAGCCCTAGGTCTTGTGAGAGGAGGGCCATGACAAAGTTAAGGGCATGGCTGGGAATGGTTCTGCCCCCCAGCAAGTCACCTCTTCCCATCGACTCCATTTCCTTCCCCTGCCATACAATGATGTGCACCTGTCAGTGCTCAGAAAAGGTATTTCAATGAGATCTTAACATGGCTTGAGTTTGGCATGGTGTCATACCTTAGGAGCCATAAACACTCACTACAGAGGCTCAGAGTTTCCCAGAATTCTTCACTAAAGGGAGTATTATGGCTGAAATAGATCAAGTCTATTTAGACTTTTAATTGGAAAAATGTAGAGTTTTAGGGTTAAAAAAATTTTGTGTTTCCCCTGGCTTGCTTCTCTCACTTTCCAAATGCCAGTTAAAGTAATATTTGCCACTTTTTCTTTTCTTCCTGGTCAAAGAAATCCAAACAAAATATGCCAGATGTTGCCTAAAGTCAGCCACATTTCCCACAGGAAAATAGAGGAAGAGTTGACTGGTCACCAACAAGATTGAGTTCTCCTTAATGCTGTGCTATGAAGTGGTTCTCTACTACTGGTCTCCATTGGATCCACCAAGCAGCACCAGGCTTATGAGCACATCTTTCAGACCAATTCAAGAGTGGATCACTATTGTCTGTCATCTATGACTATGAATGATTTCAGACAAAGATGAAATTTATATGCCAGGACAAATCCATTCTCTTACAGGCCTTCCAAATTTTTCCACATATTTCTTTGTAAGAATCTCTCTCATATTTACATATAACATGTGTTATATATAATACATGTTATATAAGGCATTCGTGTTGCTCACACATGTACACACATGTGTATGTGTGCGTGCATGTATGTGTATGTAGTCACATACATGTATGTATTTACTGAGTCCCAGGACACAGGGCTGTAATGTTGTCTAGAAATACTTAATATATTTCTGGCAATGAAAATGAATATGATTTTAATGAATTAAAACCAAAGTGTTGCTTAAGGGCTGCCAGATTGTGAGAAGGAATGCAGTTTGAAAGCCTTAGTAATGACTGATACACAAATAAACAAAGGATCCATGATCTCAGCATGGGAACCTCTCAGTGTGAAAATGGCCTCCAAGGATACAAATTGCAATCTGTCTCTATAGAGAAGACCCAAGGAATTACCTGAGGCATTTAAAAGCTAAATGACTTGGGCAAGGTCACAAAGTAACAGGACTAGAACCCAACTCATCCTGATACTAACCTGACACTGTATTCATTATGTCACATGGCGTTTAAACAGACTGATTGATACAACATGGAGAAACTGAACTAAGCATCCATGAAACTGCCACTTCTAAACGTGCCATAGAAACTGCAGAAAGTGAAGAAAGTGGAAATGGAAAGAATTGGAATGACTTGGAACTTAGATAAAATCAAGATAAATGAGAGAGAGAATTCCTCTTAGGCGAGGAGGTTGGGCCAAATGGTCCTCAATGGCCTTCTCCACTTGGAGATCCTGTGTGTTTTCAATATTTTGGTGAAGCTATGACAATTCACCTAAACAACAGGGAGCATGTTTATTTCACTCTAAATCTAGACTTGTTTTCACGCATTGAAATCAGAGCAACCCTCCTGTTGAGAAAACCTTACCTTTCATCTCTCCTCTCTCATTTGTCCCTAGACTGTTCTGGGAGCAAGCAGTAATGTCTCATTTTGCAGGCAAGGAAATTACTCCCAGATCCTAAAGTGTACAAATGACAAGAACTGGTGTCTTTCAAAGACTTCACAAGTGCACACACAAGAGTGGGCCATCTTTCACTTAGTGTGGAAAAAAAAATCATCAGAAATTATACTGAGTGCAGGTTTTTTTTTAAAGGCAATCATTAACAATGCTGCCCTTATGGGAGATGCAATTTGGCATAATTTGCCTAATTGGTCCAAATAATTTTCATTAAATTAGCCAGCTGTGCAGAAAATAATTTCATCCCTAAGTATGGATCTTTAAATGATCACAGGTTTTTTTAAAAAAGTGGGTGTCTGGAAATTGCAGGCTTCAGAATGTAAGCAGGAATGGTGGGGATTACTCTTCCCAGGTTTCCCTTAACATCTATGTGTATACACACATGTGGTTTCATTGCTATGCTCATGGAGAAACCACCACTGAGTCAGAAAAGGGACAAATGATATGACTTTTTTTTTTCAAGGTCTTGGAAAAAAGCAATTTGTTGGGCTGGACCAATGTGGGAATTCCAGGCACCAATGCAGATTCCCATCTGGTCTGTGAATTCTAGTCTTAACCAGGGGCCCTGTGAGGGGAAGGGATTTGCCCAGGGTCACACAGTTAGGATGGGTCAGTGATGGGACTGGAATGCAGGTCTTCCTGACTCTGAGGTCAGGCCTCTAGCTATGACACCAGGCTGCCTCTCAAGCAACCTGGTGGGATGTGCTGAGAAATGCATTCCACGGTATTGAGGAAATTTCCATCCCCGCCCATGTTCTGTGCTTTCTGGTTGAAATGTTTTGTCCTAACAGGACATGACATGGTATGGCATACAATTATTCTAACACTGGCACACAAGTGAAAGTGGAAAGCTTTTGGACCAGTGATACTGTCATGAGGAACTCAGCTGCTTCAATTCCAGTTTGCTGCTCCCTCTTCCTCTCCAGCTCCAGCTCCCCCGGGAGAGCCCTGGTGTCTCCCTCCTCTCAGAAGGCTGACACCAGCCCCTTCTCATGCCGGCTGTCTTTCCCACAGGCATGTAGGGAGTGACTGATAAAACTCAGCAAATCCGTCTTCAGGAGGAAAGCCACATGCTTGGCATCGACATTCCCTTCATCCAAAGTGCTGCCATCCCCAGGGTCCACCCGCCAGGCTGCCACAGCATGAGTGTGTACTCACGCCCTCGGCTCCAGTCGGTGGGAAAGTTCAAACAGCACCTGCTGGTTGTCGATGACATGCAGGTGGTGCACGTAGGATCTGAGGTCCTGGTGTTCTTTTGGAGACACTTCGCATCCTAATCTCCGAGAGAGGGGTGAAGGGAAGGAAAAGAAACAAAGATTAGTATCCTAAGAGCTCTGGAAATCTCTCTGGGTGATGGCAAAAGCATCTATTATAGGCTCATAGATTCAATCCTCTCATTTTACATATGAGGAAACTGAGGCAGATGAGAGGAAATGACTTGCCCAGGGTCACACAGCCAGTAAGTGGCTAAGGCAGGATTTGAATTCAGATCTTCTTGCCTCCAAGCCCTGCACTCTCTCTCTGCTATGATATTTGCTGGCAGGTGTGAGCCCAATCATTGGAAAGACTATCTCTCTCTAAATGGGGGATTGCTGACTCAGTTTATAGAGGACTCTTTCCTTCCTCAGTTGTTTGGAGTCAATGGGCTGGACAAAATCCAATGATGTCTGGGGTTGGGGTAGGGGTGGAGATGAGCCACGGTGCTACACAGAGGAAAAGGGCCCTGGACTCCAGGCTTGGAATCCCTTGGATTCTCTTCTGCCATCATCTATACACATACATACATACATACATAGACACATATAGTTTATTTATTAAATAGCTACTTTGTGCAAGATTTTACATCCATACACTATATGTGTGTGTGTGTGTGTGTGTGTGTGTGTGTGTGTGTGTGTGTGAAGCCAGGAAGAGCTGTATACAAATCAATAATGAACAAAGCCTCACTGGATCTTGTATTAGAAACTAGAACTTCGAGATTGGTCCAGCTGCTTCATTTTATAGATAAAAAACTAGGCCCAAAAGAATGGAAGGGACTTGGCTAAGGTCACAAGCTAGCATGTACACAGATGATGATAATGACATGACTTGTCTATGCACATATATTTGCTGTTGTTTAGTCCATTAGTCATGTCTGACTCTTCATGATCCCACTGGGGACTTTCATGGCAAAGATACTAGACTGGTTTGCCATTTCCTTCTCCAGCTTATTTTACAGATGAAGAAACTGAGGCAAACAGGGTTAAGTGACTTGCCGAGGGTCACACAGCTACCAAGTGTCTAAGATCAGATTTGAAATAAGGACCAGGGCTCCCTTGCTACCAACATACATATACCCTAACACATGTATAGATATGTCATGCTATTATTATATATATACCATGCAGAGATCATATATATATATATATATATACACATATAATATAACCTAGAATATAATTATATTATATACAATTAAATACTTATTAACCTAGGTATATATGTACATACATATATACACATTATCTATATAGCTAGTTATGGAAATGTCCATGGTGCTGGTCTGACATCCTAGCTCCTTCCTAATACTGACAGTGAAGAACATGGGATTTAGGGCAAGAGTGAGAAACTCGGGCCTGGGGACTGAGTCTTGACCTTCCAGGAAAGGAGAAGCCAGTGTGAGCGGTCTATGTGAGGATTTCTGCCAGCTGGAAATTATTATTATTATTTTTAATGTTATTCCCATTCTGTTTGGGCAAATACCCCCATTTAAAGAAAGGAATGTTGAAACCGTAATATTGGGGAGGTGTCAATTTCGGGCTTGGAGTTCACAAATGACTTCTAATTCTTGTCTTTGTCGGAAACAAAACTTCATGGGAACAGCAACAAAAAAGACTAATGTATAGTATGAAAGTGATTCACAATCCCTCTTGTTTTGACAATAACAAATAGTGAAATTACTGAGGAAATGAAGCAAATGTCTGGGTAGAGTTTGGAGATTTTCTCCATAGACTCAAAGGAAGAAAATATGATGCTAAAAAGAGAATTTCGTTATTATTTTCTAACCCTTGGAGACATCCGAGGCTGGTACGCTTCATTTATAAATGGGGGCTTCTGGCCAACCATGTATCATGTTTCATTTCCTTCTGCCTTTTTTTCCATAGTCCCCTTAGTCAGACTCAAATAGCCAAAGAGAAAAAAAAATGATCCCTGTTGTTAAAGACTAAATAACTAAGCCTAATAGAAAAGAAGCCTGCCTATCATTCTCTAATAAATATTCAGTAAATTTGCTTCACATCCACATGAATTTAGCTGGGGGCGGGGGAGCTGTTCCTTTGGGAATATTTGCATGAGCTGCTTCTAAAATGTCAATTTCAGAGTAGAACCAAGCGTTACCGTGGCGATTACATTCATGTAATCCAGGCCACTCGATTGTCTGATAAAACACTGGTGAAAAACATGGAATTATAATGGCAATAATTACCACAAAACCAAATTTGATATTCTGAATGCTAATGTTAGCTCTTTGAGGGGGCCATTATTTTAGTTTGGTCTTTGAATCCCCAAGTACCTAGCATATTACTGGTGCAGAGTAGATGTTTCATTTAAAACACACACACACACACACACACACACACACACACACATACACACAATGCATATGTAAATAATTGCAATAGGATTGGAGATGGAATAGGTGTAAGAGACTATCCAAGCAGTGCTTCTTAAAAGAGGGGTTGTATCCTTTGGTTTTTAAAAAAATATTTTGATACTTGTATTTTAATATAATTGTCTGCCTTATTAATCTTATGTATTTTATTTTATTTTAAAGCCATAACCTATAGAAAGGCCCATAGGCTTTGCCAAAGAGGTGAAAAGGGGTCCAGGACACAAAAGGTTAAAAACCCACGATCTAATATAATACTCATATTTTGTACATGAGGTAACTGAGGTCCAGAGAACTCAAGTGTCTTCCTCAAGGTACCACCTAGGCAATGAGAAGGAGAGCTGGGCTGTGAACCCTGGGATAAGCTTTTTTATTTACTGTGTGGCTTAGAAAGGGCAAATGACTTGCCCAGAGTTACACAGGTACAGAGGGACCAGGCTAGAATTGGAGACCAGTGATTCCACCTTCAGAACAAGTGCTCTCTGCCCACAATACCCTCACATCTCTTGTTGAAAAAGATTTCAATAAACCAACCAGCTGAGGGGGAGGGGAGAGGAGGAAGAATATCTATCTCTTTCTCTATCCACATTCACATATATAAACACACATATTATATACACATATGTACATGTACAGACATATATGTTTCTGTCTGTCCATCTATCCATCCATCTGTCTGTCTGTCTGTCTCTCTCTCTATCTATCTACCTATCTATCTATCTACTTACCAACCTAACTATATATCTACCTACCTATGCCAAAAGGACCCAGGTCACACTGCCATGAAGTATCTGAGGGGCATTAAAATCTCAGGTTTTCTGACCTCCAAGCCCAGCCCACTCTCTCTGTCAGGATTTCTAAGCTTAACTCTGGAGGAAGCAAAGTATTTTAGAAGACACATATAAGGAGGGAGGGCAACCCAGAAACATCTGCTACTATAAGAGAAGGCTCAACATTTTGCTTTTCTGTTCTTTTTCAATCACCTTCCTCAGAGGAATCCAAGCTACACTACAGTTACAACGCACGGGTCCATAATCCCATCCATGGGGACACATATTACAACAGCACCCTCCCCCATCCATTTTTCTTCTTAGCTTTTCTTGGTCATGGCTATCTGTAAATGCTCCTTAAAGGGTCTCCCCAGGACCCATTTAGCACAGTGCCTGGCACATAGAATCACTCAATAACTGCTTGTTGACTGCCTGAGTGGTTGGCTGGTGGCCTGCCTCTCTCAGTGGGTACCACTGCACTCCCCAATCTGTCCATCTGTTACCCACATATTTGCTACTTGACAATGCCATCTCCTTTTCTCATCATGCAGGGCTTGGGGGATGCTTTTCTGCCCTTTTTTGCATGAAAGTTGTGGCCAATATGTTCACCCGCCCCCATCCCATATATCTCTTCAGTGTCCTTGGAGTCACTTGCAAATTGGATTCTGGAGAGATCACACTGTTCCTTGAATTTCACATAGCATTAGAAGGAAAACTGATGTTAAAAAAACAAAGAAACCATAGGGTTTGGGGTTAGACTATAGCTTGGGATCATTCACTGGAAGTGCAGCCTGGTATCTCCAATGTAATTGAGCCCATTTGATTTGCCTTCCTTAACTTTGGGCCCAGTGGAATGGTTTTGTTCAGTGCTTGCCCTGCTATGTGTGCTGATGGGCTATCCATTTACCAGCACTCAAGCACAGGGAGCTGCCAATCCATCTGCATCCCATAATCTGGGTCTGGACACACTTTCATTGATTAGAATAGACCAGCCAGGAAGAATAAGAAATGGAGAGAAGGAAAAGGAGGAACAGACATGGGCTAGTGCCACATCCCCTCCTCCTGCCTCACATTGTCTAAATGGAGCCAAGCTCCATATAACTGCCAGATATACATTTCATGCCCACCACATAGAACCCAGGGCAACAGATACTTGCATGGCCAGGCAAGACCAGGATCACTCACCAAACTGGTTATTCCTGCAGTGTCTCAGGGACCGGACGGTATCTGCAATCATATGCTGAGAAAACAAAGGAAAATTATATGAATCAAGGTCCAGATACTTCATCTACTCCAGAAAGCATTGGCTACATGTTTGGCCCTGGACTGGCACCAGGGAGAAAGAGATAGAACCAAACCCACCCCAAACACCCAGTCCCTGGCCTCAAGGAGCTAAGATTCTATTGGGGGGAGGGAGAGGGATATAGAGAGCAAGAAGGACCAAGGGGAGCCTGAGTCAAGCCTTGAGCTCCGTCCTTCTGCCATGGGAACAATGTTCTGGCCAGCTGCTCACCCCTCCCTCAGTGTTAGAGAATCCTAGGATTCCAGGGCTGAAAAAGCACAGGAAGGTAACTCCCCCCCCCCCGCCACCAGCCAGCACTGAGTTACCAGAAGAGCCTCCAATGCCGCTTTCTTCACATTACCCTTCTTACAGGACTCTAGCATTCCCTACTGCCTTGTGCAGCCAATGCTACCTTCCCAACTGATCAAAAATATTATGTTTTCTCTCAGTTGTTCTTTTCTTTTGTTTTCATTATCAGTATGCCAAGTACAGAATTGTGGATACAGCAGACTATCAGTTCTTCAGAAGAAGCAGGGGCATGGACAAAACTATGATGGGTTTGTGCACATAGACCCAACTAGAAGCACTCATAGAAAGTAGCCCCAATAACAGGAGGAGTAATATCCAGAAGATCCCAGGAGACATACTTTAAGAAAGGAACCAGGAATCACAATACCAGGGGCACCAGCTAGTTAGCAAGACAAGCTTGAGATCTAGATGCACGGAGGCAATTTAACCTCCTGAGCATCACTGAGACTTAATGCAACAAGACTCATAATTGTAATGGGGTTTGGAAAGGGCAACTAATTCAAAAGAAGCAAAATGGGTAAAAAGTTCATGGTCAGGGGAGCAAGAAGTATTTTATATTATGAAGATAAAATCATGTGTAGAAATCTAGGAAACACAGGGGAAAATCCAGCGTAAGGGAAGAAGGCATTTGGGTAAAGAGCAGTGGAGATAAAGAGAAACAAGACAGTAAAGAGTGTGCTACAGACCACTTGGATAGGAAGGAGTAGATGAGGCAGCATGACATAGTAGTACAGCTGACTTTAATTACTCAGACATACATGCCTGGGAGCACTTTCTCTTGGACAAAGCAGCTTAGGAAATTGTCTCTTGACTTGCCTTACTGGCTATTTCATCCTTTAAAAGGTTGAGGAAACAAAAAGGGGAAATCCTATTTTGGGGTCTGGTTCTCACTACTAATGAAGAGAATTGGTTGATGGGGGTGGAGAAGAGGGCAGCTATTATTTTCATTGTTTTAAAATTATTTTAACGTTATAAGCAATTGTTTGTTCTTATTCCTCAATCATGGATGATCATGTGGAAGGAGGAGCCAGCTGTAGCTTAGACTATACTTCTAAAGGAAGCTGGCCCTGACTCCTATCTGGAAGTATATTATTCAGTTTCCTTCCTTCAACTGACTGGTTTTCCCGTGCAAGGTTTCCTCTTTTCTTCAGCTATGGCGCCAGGCTGATGAATATCTTAAGACTGTCCTATGGCATAGCACTGTCTGAGGTGCTGAAATCTGAATCCAGATTGATATCTTGAGGTTTCCTCAAGTAGTAGGGTAGAGAAGGAGGAGATAGGAGGAAAGGTGATGCTTTGAATATTGGGGAGTGAGAAAGAAATGAAAAAAGAAAACCTTGTTCCACTGTCATTGTCTAATAAGAGGAAATTTCAGTTTAACTCTAGTTTGGAGGTATGGGATGCTGACACCACAGTGTCAGTAGAACAGAATGGAGCAGCAGAGTGCTGGAGCAAGAGAAGTCCAGCTGGCCAATCCTGAGACTTGGGGGGCATTTGAATTCAGGTGCTGGCTTATGTGACTGGCAGCCCCTCAAAATGATCTGCTAGGCAGCATTAGGAAGGAGCTGCAGCATCATGGCTGTATATGTTCCCTTCAAGCCAGAGCTAAAAGTAATAGCTGGAAAGAAAGCACTAACACATTCAATTGTGAAGATCCTTTCTGTCTTTCTTCTGGAAAGGATGTTAGCACAAGACCCTGGGCCTGCTGAGATCGCCATGGCCTTAAAATACTGTCTGAAGGCAGGTCCCTTTGAAGTTAAAGGCACACGTAATTTGGAAATTTCTGCCCATTGTCTTATACTCATGGCAGTGATGACTATAATAAATAGAGGGTGATTTACTCCCAAAGTGCAAGGAGCTTGAGTTCGTAAGAGGAATCCTTACATAGGCCTCAGGAAGGCATGGGGCATAGTCCATCTGTTTCCTGGGTCAGGGAATGATCATTTCATGAGGAGAAGAAGAGAAAGGCTTGGAAGGAAGAGGAAGATGATGAAAGGACGAGGAGAGAAGAGAACCAGCTGGAGGGGAGGATTCTGAAGGCCTTTGCTTGTCACCGGGAAATTTATTAAGAGGAAAAATGTATCTTTTCAGACTCAGTGGGATAGCTCTTTTTAAAACATCTTTATCTCGTGGAGACCTGCTCGAAACAAATCAGTTCCTTTCTGAAATCTAAGGCAGGCTCAGCCATCCCAAAGTGCTGAACGTTTTCTTTAGAATATGTAAGCTCCTGGGTAATAGCCTACTTGCACCAGATAAATTAAATTTATGATGGAGTTTTGAAAGTGTTTCTCTATGCCCCTTAGAGTGTGCTAGGAGCCACATACACGGGTCTGACAGTCACTCATTTGAAAGAGTTGAAGAATAATTTTGCGTTTCAAATGAACCCAGCTTTGTATGTCTATTTGTAGCCTGGTTTTTATGACACCCTGTTGATTGTACCTATGATTTAGTTGAGGCAAAGACTGGGTTACTAATGCGATGCCTAATTATTGCATTATGCCACTGGGAAAATATCTTTGTTTTATGACATGGTTTTCAGAGAGGCTTTGTGATAAACAAACACACAAGTGAAGAACCAGAGACTGTTTGTGTACAAACACTGGGAGGTATTCAGCCAAGTGGGAAGAAAGCAGCTCACAGCTTTGCATCTAGGCTCTGATGCTTGTTATGGGCAAAACAAAGCCTCAGTTTCCTCATTTGTAAAATGGGGACAGTTACTGAGGGGAACTGTGGTGGATAAAAGGGTGGGTCTTGGAGTCAGGAAAACTGTGGTTTAAGCCTCACCTCTGCCAGAAATTATCTGTGTGACTATAGGCAAGTCACCTAACCCTCTCAGCCTCTTTTCTCATTCATAAAAAAAGGAGATGATAATAATTGGTGAGAGGTAGTATAATATATGGGATAGAAGGGCAGACCCTGGAGTCAGAAGGACCTGAGTCCTCTGATGCATACTGGCTGTGTGTCTCTGAGATACTCTCTAAAATGATAAGTTACAGGTGAGTGGCTGACCTACATCAGAGGATGGAGTTTCCATAATGAGAGCCCCCCAAGAAGGTCTGAACCAAAACAAAAATCCCACCATAATAAGCATGCTACATTCTTTAAAGTTTGTGAGGAAAGACTAATGGGAACCTCAAAACTCTTGACCAGTAATCCATAGCCTTTTTTGTGTTGTAGATAACTTTGGTTATCAGAGGAAGGAAGCCTATGGGCCCCTTCTCAGAATCATGTTTTTAAATGATTGAAGGAAATGTTAAATTTCAGTTAAGAGATTGTTGAAAATCAAGTTGTCATTTTTTTCCCATCCAAGTTCACAGACCCCTGGGGATCCATCATTAATAATCCCTGCTGTTCAGAAATGAGAGTGGGGATGTACATGTTTCCCTATTAGGCAAATGGCATAAAGGCATTTCATACCAAATTTCCCTTTTTTTCTCTCCAGAAAATAAGAAAAGGGTTTCTGAGAGGCTTGGCCTGTTTCTAAAGGAAAAAAGAATATGTGTCTTGGAGACTTTGATCCTGAGAAAATCCTCTGAATTCCCATTACTAAGCCCAGACTTGCCCCAGCTCCCACCACTACCAAGTGTCTGAGGCAGAATTGGAACCCACATATTCCTGATTCTAGGACCAACGTCCTTTCCACTCCACCATGTTGGCTCTTGTCTATTACTTTGTCTGGAGGCCTAGACCACTCTTCATACAGTGAGTGCCTCACTGATGACAAGTCACTTCTGGAATTAAGAGAATGCATTCACTTTATAGACCAGGCTATTTCCTAATTTGCTTTAAAGAATTAAGGATGGGGGCGGCTAGGTGGCACAGTGAGTAGAGCACTGGCCCTGGAGTCAGAAGGACCTGGGTTCAGATCCGGCCTCAGACACTTAACGCACACACAAACAAAAACCTAGCCATGTGACCTTGGGCAAGTTACTTACCCCCAATTGCCCTCCAAAAAGCAAAAAAAAAAAAAAAAAAAAAATAATTAAGGATGAACCTTAATAATTACCCTGGAAGACCAATCTTGAAACACACCACAGAAGATGTGCTGATTAGGAAGGTGCCAAAATTCTAAGTTATAGCTCTGGTGTCTTGCACATAGTAGGTGCTTAATAAATGTGAAATGAATGAAAGCTACCCAGCCTTCACTGACAAAGCAGGAGAGTTTAAGGGAGGCACTCATTTCCTTGCTTCTTCCAGGTCCCTCCTTGAGAGTTGTGCAGAAGATGATCATTCTCCCCAGAAGGTGACATAAGCCTCCCTTGTGGGGAGCTACAGAAATGCACAAAGAATCAGTTTAACTGTTAGGGGCTTTTTTTGGAGGGGGCGGAAGAGAAGGGATGTTCATAAAGCGGTGAAAGTGTGTTTTCCATCTTATCCCCCCAAGGATTTACCATTTTATTTCTAGCTCAATAATACCAAAGCTAGGGGAGGCTAGGTGGCGCAGTGAGTAGAGAGCCGGCCCTGGAGTCAGAAGGACCTGAGTTCGGATCCAGCCTCAAACTCTTAACCCACACAAACAAAAACCTAGCCGTGTGACCTTGGGCAAGTTACTTAACCCCAACTGCCCTAAAAGGGGCGGCTAGGTGGCGCAGTGAGTAAGAGTGCCAGCCTCGGAGTTGGGATGACCCGAGATCAAATCCGGCCTCAGAAAATGAGCACCCACACATAAATAATGACTAGCCGTGTAACCTTGAGCAAATTACTTAACCCCAATTGCTTTAAAAAAATAATACCAAAGCTAAACCACATCGATTCCATTTTTGTGAATCAAAAGCCACGCTAATATTAGTGGGCTCTCCTAGCTAGATCTGCTGATGAATGTGTTTTAAACTGAATGACACTTTATGGGTAGCCCAGAAAGTCTGGGGCCCAGGTCCAAGGATTCACCAGGCACTGAACGAAAAGCAATCACACAGCCTGAGTCCAGGGGCCTAGAAAGAAAAGCAGACACTGGCCCCCAAAGTCGGAAGGACTTTTGGTTTTGTTTTGGGGATTTACATACCAGCTTTTCAAAATTGACGAGGTTATCCAAGAATGTTTTATTTCCTTCATGGATGAATGTCACATCTGAAATTCAAAAGAAAATTACATACAGATGAGATTAGAAGGGAAAAGATATTAGAACTCTTGGCATAGGAAAACATATATTAGAAACACTCAACATTTAAGGAGCATGTGTGCAACATTCTATCTAATCAGGGAATTGAAGAAATGCTGTATTTCAATTCAGCAAGGATTTATTAAATTCTGGCTAGGTGGCGCCATAGTGCACAAAGTGGTGGGCTTGAGGTCAGGAAGATCTGAGTTCAAATCCAGCCACAGGCACTTACTAGTTGTGTGACCCTGAGCAAGTCACTTAACCTCTGTTTGCCTTAATTCACTGCAGAAAGAAATGGAAAACCACCTTATTATCTTTGCTAAGAAAACCCCATGGACAACATTGGTGTGCCATGGGCCAAGGGTCATGAAGAGTTAGAAACAACTAAACAACAACATGCACTGGGGATCCAAAGACTAAAAATGAAAGAGTTCCTGCCCTCAAGGAGCTCCCATTCTATGCGGGTGAGGGGGCGATGCAACACCTACAAAGATGAGTGAGGCAGTGAGGGCACTAGCAATTGGGAATTACCAGGCTATTTGTTATATATAGGGGCAACGAGGTGCCTGGAGTCAAGAAGATCTGAGTCAGACACTACTAGCTGTGTGACCCTGGGCAAGTCACTTAAGCTTTTCTTGCCTTGGTTTCCTCATCTGTAAGATGGAAATAATAATAGCACCTTCCTTGAAAGGTTGTTGGATCAAATCAGATAATTATAAAGTATTTAGCACAGTGTCTTATACATACTATATAAATGTTAGCTATCTTCATCATCATTATTGTAGAGCTGGTGGTGTCTGAACTGAGCTTGGAAAGGAGCTAGAGATTATAAAAGGAAGAATGGAGAAGGGAGTGCATTCCAGAAATGGGGCACAGTCTTCCCCTCTGGAGACTGGAGGTGGTACAGCATGTGTGAGAAACAGCAAGAAAGCCAATAAGGTTCAGGAATGGGGTATAAAGCATAAGAAGGCTGGAACACAGAATAGCAACTATATCATTTGGGCTGGAAAGTAGAGGGCATATCGTGCTAAAGAACTGGATGTGTCGATAGCCCTGAGAAGCCCAGCTGGAGGGGACCTCAGAGAGCCTTTGCTCTGAGACGCAGCTGAACACAAATCTCTTCCACAGCACAGCCAAGGAGTGAATGACCAGTCTTTACTTGAAGGCCACTAAGCAAGAGCAAGCCTCCATCCCACCTTGAAAGGGTTCTTCTCAGCCCCTCATCAATCCCACTCTTTTCCTCCATAGTCAAAATGACCAACTCAAACCCTTTTATCTGCTAGCCCTTAGTACATTTAAAGATGGCCCTAATGTTCTGCTCCACACTCACCACTCTCAGCCTTTTCTCCTCTGGGCTAAATGTCCCACTTCCTGTACCTCATCTTCATATGACAGTAGCTCTGAGTCCTTTATGATCCTGCTGGCATTTCTCTAGAAAATCCTCTTGCTTTATTAATACAAAATGTGGTACCTGGAACTACACCAAACTCTGTGTGTGCCTGACTAAGGCAGAAGACAGCTGCACTATCACCTTATTCCTAGAACTGAAGCCTCTCAAAGCAGCCTAATGTCTCATTAGCTTTCTTGGCCACCACTTCACATTGTTGATTCATTTAGCTTTTGGTCCACTCTATCCCCCAGATTTTTTTCAGATTAACTAGTTTAATAATTTTTCCTCATTTATACTAGCTAATTTCTCAAACCTAAGCCTAAGACTTCATATTTTTCCCCTTAAATATTATCTTTTTAATTTTGCCTTTTTTTGGAGAGGAAAAGGTAGGGCAATTGGGGTTAAGTGACGCACCCAAGGTCACATGGCTAGTTTTGGTGTTAAGTGTCTGAGGCTGGATTTGAACTCAGGTCCTCCTGATTACAGGGCTGGTGCTCTATTTACTGTGCCCCTAAATATTATCTTATTAGTTTCAGCTTAATAGTCTAGTTTATCAAGATATTTTTGGACACTGTCTTTTAGGGGGTTAGGTGCCCCCATCTAGCTTTGTTTGGATTGTCTGCAAAGCTTTTATCCAAATTTTTGCCTCTTATTAAAAAAAAAAAAGAATGTCACAGAGTAAAGCCTACATCCTTGGGGCACTCTACTGAAGACCTTCCAAAGTAGCATTGAACCATTAAGGAATATCCTTGAGGGAAGTTCTTCACCCTCTTTAGTATCCACTTAACACTAAGAGTAAAAAGCCATCCCACAGTATAAGTACATACTTTTGATTGATATCTAATGGTTGGACTTTATCTAGATGTCACAATTTAATCATTAAAATCAGAGCTGATCGGAATTGTGCTTCTGAATTAGACTTGCAAAGCACTTTACACACATCATCTCATTTGATCCTGGGATGTAGGTGCTATTATTGTTCCCACTTTACGGATGAGGAAACTGAGGCTCAGAGGTTGTGGCTTGTCTAGGGGTCATGGCTAGGCTGTGTGTATGTGTAAGAGACAGATTTGTACTCAAGTCTTCCCTGATTGGTCCAGATTATTATTTCTACTAACTCTATCTTATAAGAGAACTGAACTATGAAATTTCTAGTCAAAACAAGGGAGCAGACTCACTCTTCCATACAGAGATGAAATTGAGTCTCTTACAATACACTGGGACTGCACTGACATTTATTTTCTGTGATGAAAATGGGGCAGCTGAGAGGAGGTATTTTGTACCCTCGGCAAGGACTCGAGGCTCACCTCTCTGTCCCAAGGAACGCAGAGCGCCAGGCACACAAATGAGGTTTGTACACACCATCTTTGGATAAAGGCGTCTCTTTCGGGATTGCCTGTCAGCTACATACCGTCTCCTCATTACATACACTCTGCTGATCTCACCAGCTCTAGCTCCTAACATGGATGAAAGACACTGAAACAAAGTATCGTTTACAGAAGCCTTTGTATTGCCTCATTGTCTTGAGTGGCATTCTATAGACAGAGAATTCTCTGTGAGTAACCTGTTTCCTTTCATTGTGGCTTGTGGGCTTGGCCATAGGATCAGGGAATGATGGGGGGGTGGGGGAAACCTTAGAAATAATCTGGTCTAATCCCCATTTCTTACAGGCAAGAAAACTGAGGTCCAGAAAGGCAAATTCACTAGTGCCAAGCATATGGCAGAGTCGGGGTACAAACCTAGTTTTGACTCCAGATCTGACCCTCTGTCTTTGTCTACATGACTGTTTCCATCTGCCCCCCACCCCCAAAATCCCTTTTCAGCTTCCAGAGGCTTTGAGACCTCACTGTGATCCATAAACTTGACTTATCACAAAATATGTCTTTATGCACCAAAGGGAATGCCATGTTCTAGCATTAAAAATACTGGTATTTGTCAAAGAGAATATTAAAATGTGTGCCCTGTTATCCTTCCTGCATGCACCACTCCCCCCTTGTAGGTAGCACAATGGACAGGAAGGTGAATAATATAAAATTAGACTGGGAGGGCTTTAAATGCCAGACAAGAATTAAGAAAATTTCAGTAAACCCTAAAGATTTTTGACTAGAAGGGAGTCACATGAGCAGGTGGTTATTTTGTAAATATTAGCTTGGCAAATGTGCAGAGAATGACTTGAAGAAAATGCAAGGTGCTGGGATGGCAAATAGGAGACTATTGGCATGGTCTAGCTGAGAAGTGATGAGGGCCTGAAGAAGAGACCATGAGAGTGGAGAGCAGAATTTAGATGGGAGAGATATCACTGGGGTTAGAAGCAATGGCATAAGGAATGAGGGGTGAGGGAGGGGAAAACCTTGGATGATTCCTACCTCCCAGTAAATGTGGAGGATTGAAAGTATGATGGTGTCCTCAGTAGAAATAGTGGCCTTTGGAGGAGGGATGGATTGGGGGTATCTGTGTGCAGGGCGCATAATGAGTTCTTTTGTGCACATGTTAAGTTTGAGATACCTATGAGACATCATAAGTTCAAGTGAAAATTGATAATAATTGCAATAATGTAAGGTAGCATTGAGTAGAAAGCAGCTAGATGGCTCAGTGGGTAGAGTGCTAGGTCTAAAGTCAGAAAGATCTGAATTCAAATCTTGCCTCAGACACTTCCTAGCTATGTGACCCTGGGCAAATCAATTCACCCAGTTTGCCTCAGTTTCCTCTTCTGCTGAATGAGCTAGAGAAGGAATTGGCAAACCATTCTAGTATCTTTGCCAAGAAGAACCCGTGGACAGTATTGGTGTTCATGGCGTCACAAGGAGTCAGATATTGTTTCATGCACAGCAAGTAGAAAGCAGGGATTGGTGAGAGGACCAGTTGGGTCCAAATGCCTTGGGGACTCCAGTCGAGTCACTGAACTCCTCTACATCCCAGGCAACTTTCTAAGACTGTAAAGTGCTGGAGAATTGTTCATCTATATTGGAAGAGGAAGTTTGCTCACCAGGAACTATAGAGACTGATGAAATCTTAGGTTTAGACAAAGTAACAGCCCCAAAGACAACAAACTGTTGAAGCATTGAATGTTGATTGAAAGCTATCACTCCAAAGAGTCATTCCAATAAGCCCAAGTAATCCAATTCCATCAAACCAGTGAGCACACTTTCCTAATTGAAAACATTCTGAAGGAATTAGGCACCAATTACAAATTAAAGTTGATAAATTTTGAGAAACACGGATCCAGAAACAGAAGAGAACAGAGAAATTAGAAAGAATAAGGGAAGAGAGAAATGGAGGGAGGAAGGAAGAATCCTGCCGAACTCATCAGGAAAAAAAAAATGTTTTCAACTTTGATTGAAAGATTTAATTTCAGGCCATACTTGTTTTAACTGAATGATGTCCCTCCAGGCATGAGAAATTCTGTGTCACGTTTCATGCTAACCCGCTGTCCTTTTCTAAATTATTTTTGATGCCAGTGTTAGCAGCTCTGAAATGGGGGCAGGGGAATTGGGACCAAAGATTTGTGCCTGCCCAGGTGTGTTGTCAAATTGACAGAAACAAATCAAGATAAAGGAACAATACCGCAAAATGCTGATTTAAAACTAGAGAAGGTGTCTAATTAAAAACCAAATAGAACATTTACTCTCTGCTCGTTCCTTTAAGATGAAGGCAGATATTTGCGGGGGGAAAAATTAGAAATCTGCTTTGCTGCCAACGACAAAGCATAGATAAACTCAGTGGAGCAGAAAATTGCATCCGTGCTCAGATATAAGGGTGACACACCAAATTTTATTAAGTATTGGGGGGGGGATGGAAATCCAAGCAGCTTAGTTTTTCAAAGGATGAACATGTGCAGTGGGGAGCCGTGCTTCATTTGAGTTGAGCTTAAAAAGAGGTTGTCAAGGGCTTTCTTGTAACTTTAAAAATTATTTATTGCTTCCAATAAAAGCTTTCAAACTCAAATCTGTTTCATTCCCAGATGCGGCCCCACTCCTCTGCCTCCCCCCACCCCCCACCTCCTACCACTTGTCCATATGGAAACTCAGTGACTGCAGGGCTGCCTACGGTTCCTGCCTTTGGGTTAGTAAATAAAAATCAGAACCCTGAATGATGGGAGCTTAAAATAAAACACTTGAAGAATCAAATGAACTTTAGCAAAATGAGATCTGAGGTTGCACAGCTCAGATGCCGTCTCTTTATGAGTTATAGGTTCCGTTTCAGGCAAACAAAACTTTTTTTTTTTTTACCTTGTACACACTGGGATCTGCTTGGCTGAATGTCCCTTCTGCCCTATACCCATTTCATACAGCTTAGCCTTCTGTATGTGATGAAGGTCATAAATCAGTGTTTGTAGGAGTCTGTCAGCTCCTTCTCCTAGGGCTCCCCAAGCTCTCCTCAAGTTCACGAAGGGAAGGAAATCTCTGTTGCCAGGGAGGCAGGAGCCAGGCCAGCCCATGGGATCCCATTAGGTGAGCTAACATAGGCCACAGATATCTATGACACAATGCAACCAGGGAAAAAGAGGGGATTCTGCTGGGAAATTCCAGGAGAGAATAGGGCTGTTGTGTACCTCAGTTGGTCTTTGAAGGAAGGAAAGAATTTTACTGGGCAGAGACTGGCGGGTTGAAGACTGGGGGATGAAGAATCTAGTTATGGGGGTGGTGACATAAACAAAGGTATAGAGGCAGGAAAGGGCAGAAAAGGGCATGTGAGGGGCCCAAAGAATGGAAAGGTGGGCTGGAATCAGATGGGGGAAGGCCTTGAATGCCAGGTAGGGTGTTTAAACTTTGATCACCCTGTAATGGGACCCACTGCAAGTGTCTGACCAGAGGGGCACCATGACCAGGAGGCAGATGGGTTAGAGGCAACCATGTGAAAGAAGAATTGATTGGTGATAGGACACAGTGGAGCTGGGGAATGAGGCAGAAGGCTACTCTGAGAGACCCAGGGAGGGAAGATATGAAGGAGAGGTAGCAGGGATATAGAAGACACTGTGCCAAGGCCAGAGCCACAGGATCTGCCAGCTTCTGAGGAGTGGGAAGTGAGAAGTGCCTTCTTACCACCTACCCACTTCTCATCCCCCTGCAATCTGGGTGATACTTTATCAGTCCATTGGAACTGCTCTCCCCAAGGCGGCCAGCACTCCCATCTGCCCAATCCACAGGCTTCCTCTTAGTCCCCTCCCCCACTGTATCTTTGCTGCTACAAATATCCCCTCAAAGGGGTCCTCCCTCAGCAAGCAGAAAGCGTGTCTTCTCCCAATATTCCCAGTGTTCTAGTGCTTCTCCCAACAACCAAAAAGATACATGGGGAAAGTGCCGGTGGATTATGGCCATCACCTTCAGAGTTAGGAGGCAGCCATGCAGGTTGCTTCCTTTATTCTAGTGTTTCTTCTTGGTCTTCCTGATGGAAGATTCTAGAGTATGCAAGTTTTAATGGAAGCACATCCTGTGGTAAAGGAGTCATGGTGGCCTCAAGGCAGAGTGCTCTGGCACCAGGGCCAGCCCAGCTGCTTTCCTGTTATGTGTCCTGGGATGCCCCTTTCACATCTATGGCTGGAGCTTCATTCAGCCAGACAATGAAAGGGCAGCCTGAACGAACCTGAAGACCCTTCCCAACCCCACTCTATCATCCTTGGATCCTGAGAGCTTACAAACAGTATTGAATGACAAAACCACACAAACCTTACCAGTCCCACATTCTGTAAGTTTGCTGTTCAGTCATTTTCAGTTGTTTCTAACTCTTTATGACCCTTCCTTGACAAAGATACCAGAGTGGTTTGCCATTTCCTTCTCCAGCTCATTTTACAAGATGAAGAAACTGAGGCAAACAGTTTTGAGTGACTTACCTAGGCTCTCTGTAAGTTATAAAAAGCCTAATACCTGGGGATTTTCTTCCCAGGACAATTAAGCTATTTTGACATATCAGAAGCCAGTTGGACTATTCTTTTCCAAGAGCAAACACAATTAGTTTTTCTAAGTCTCATCCCTCTACCTCCACATATAAGTTTTAAAAAAGTGAAAACATTATCCCCATTTTACAGATGAGGAAACTGAGGTTTCAAGAGGTCAAGTGACTTGCTTGTCTGTAGTCATGCAACTGGTAGGTGTCAGAGCCTGAATTCAAATTCAGCTCTTTCCTCACTCCAAGTCCAGCCCTTGTGAGTGGCTTTTAATCTAGAAGGGTTGCACTGGGCATTGAAAATGACTTGTTCAGGGTCACCTGAACAGTAAATGTCAGAGACCAGACTCAGATGCTCCCAGTTCCAAGCTGGTCCTCTTTCCACCAGGCTGCAGAGCTACTGAACAGATGAAATTATCACCAGAATACCAGGGAAGATTTACCTTTAAGCAGGAGTGGCATGAAGGGGATTTTGGGAGGTTTCATCTTTTTGAATGCATCTCTGTAGGCTTTGTGATTCAAGGAAGGGTCCTGTAGGACCATGGAGGAAACAGAGAAAAAAAAATGAGCTACAAACATTTAAAATCCACCTCAGTCTCACAACACGAAGGAGGTTTACCTATGAAGAGCTCCCTAACTCAGGATGGAGAAGGTCATGAATTTTTAAAAGAGAATCAATGGCCCAAATAATGAACAAAACCCATACATACTGTTGCTTCTTATGAATGGGAAATGACTTTGGAAGGTGTACCTTTTGAACACTCTTAGATTGGCCTCAGAGCTGAAAGCAGATATTCTTGAGGCAGGTTGGAGGTGAATGGGTGGGTAGGGAGGCTCATCTGGTATGTGTCATCACAGTTGGGTGAATGGATGCAGGAGAGGAATGTCCAGCCCCCGGATAAAGGCACTGAAACTTCTTCCCCAGGGGCAGGATTGGCAATGAAGGAAGTGTTCCCAGGACGTGGACACCCTTACTACCATCATGAGGACAGTGCATTTGTTCACAGAGAGGAAGAAGTGACCATAGGATAAGATTGCTAGGACCCTTGAAATTTTCCACCCTAGGCAAAACCCTTAACTCTTCGCCTTCCTAGTTGGGTCTCTGCCTACATGGATTTTCTCCTGTTTCCTTTTTTTCAGCATAATTTCCATCATAAGGTTCCCCTGCTGTTGTTACATCTTCAAAGAAAAATCCACCTCCATCTACCTTAATGATCCATAGAGACTTCAGGGAAACAATAGAGCCCCACTGATGTTTTCTAAAAATACTCTTTAAATAACTCTGTAATACTCCTCAAATAATTCTAAAAATAAGGGCTGAGGGCAAGGCATCTATTTGTTTTCCCATTTCATCCTGTTTCACATTTCAAGGGAGCTTTAGGGGATGACTTCAAATATTGCTTCTAAAAATCATCCCCCCAAAGCAGATTCCTACACCTTTCCATACAGAATGAATGTAGCCCACCTCTGACACCACCTCCCTTCAGACCATAAGCTGCTTCTAAACCAAGCACACGACAGAATCTTGACATCAGGTGGATGGGACAACTTACCGTTAAACTCTCCAACTCAGAGAAAAGCTTCTTAAACTTCCCAGGGATTTTCTGGAAGAAAACAAACCAGAGGGCAAAGGGCAAGTAAATCAAGGGGTACAAAGGACAGTTCCTGTCAAATTTTATTCCTACGTGTTAAGTTTCTGAATAGAAAAACTCTCGATGAACTTCGTCCTGGTTGGGTCTTTCTTTCTTGTCATGCTATTAGCACGATAGCTCTGACAAATGTCATTGAGGAACACAGAGTATAATGGCCACTCACTGAGAAACCTATCTAGCCTCATTAGACATTCTGTACAACAATGATTTTTAATGAAAACTTCTTTGGTTTCAATTCCTTCCCAACTTTGATGTATTCTTTGTTTGTATTTAACAGTCATGTTGAGCTCAAAATAATAATGTAGGCTGACATCTTCTACATAAATGGCCTAATTAGCTTTCAAGGCAATGAGTGAAAGTATTTTTAAAATGATGTGCTCTGGCCTATTTGGTCCAGTGAAACCCGGGGCAGGCCTCTGTGTTTGAACATACAAGTATTTCAACAGGTGCCCCAGGAAGTCACCAATCTGAAAGAGAAGCTCTAAGTAGCCCAGAAGAGAGCCCAGGGGCATCCATTCTGTTGTGTGGCTCAGACAGGCACACAAATGGGCAGGCCCTCCTGGGAGGGGCATGAGGCTACACTACCTTATATCAGTACTCCAAGGGTATATGACTTGGTAGGTATGGGGTTGCCTGGACCATCACAAACTCCATGGCCAAGCATATTGTTTTTGAGAGTTGCTATGTCTCCAAAGTTTGTTTCCTTGTGTCCAACCTGGCAATGAGCCTCTTGGAACTGAGTTGGGCTGGTCCCTATGATGGTGATATATAGGTCATTACCCAGACTTTACTCAAAACCTTTCTCATTCAACCAGCATTTATTAGTGGCCTGCTATGAATCAGGAGGTACTGTCCTAGGTGCCAGGGACCAACACAAGGATAGCTTTAAAATTCCATGTGCTTTCTAGCTATAAAAATTGGAATGCCTCTGGTACATGGCTACCTGTGACTTAATGCGGATGGTGTTCGTGGACATATGAGAGTACCCAAATGGAAAGGGGATTAGGAAGCTCTTTTTAGTGTTGGGGGCAGAACCAGGAACAGTGGGCTGCAGTTGCCATGAGGCCAACCGAGGCTCAACATCTAGAAAAAACTTGCTAACAAGTCAAACTGTGCAAGGGAATGGGCTGCCTCAGGAGAGGCTGAGTTCCTCATCCTTAGAAGTCTCCAAGCCAAGGCTGCATGGTTACTTGTTGAGTATACTATAGTAAGGGTTTCTTTTTGTAAAGGTATTGGACCATAATGGTTGCTACCATCTCTTTCACCTGTCAAAGTCTATGATCCCATGATAACCTCCATCTCTTTCCTTCCCTATCTGCCGAATAATACCCTTTGGAAATAGAAAAGAAAATGATAACAATGTTTTCATATTTCAATACACCAAGCACCTACAATTTCACATAAACCATCTACAGTAGGCAGCCTTAGAGAGGTACCTGTGGCTCATAAAGATTAACCAACTTGCCCAGGGTCACACAGCTAGCAAGTATCAAAGGTGGAATTTGAATTCAGGTCTTCCTGAGGCCAAATTCAGCTCCCACTATGTGATTTTGCTTCAGTAGAACTGTAAATATCTCATCGGTTCCAGGAGGTCACTACTCCCTCCTCATCTCCTGAAGAATTTCTTTGGCTTTTTCTTTTCTCTGGGGGAAGCTTGGAGAGGCCAGGATTATTTGAGGCACCTGCCATACATTCACTAGACTCCAGGGTCAGGATGGTTTGTAGAATGAAAGGAGAGCCAGTCCTGAAACCAGGAAGACATGGGTTTGAGTCCTCTTCCGGCACATACTGGCTGTGTGCCCTTGAGCAAATACTTTAACTGATCCTTAGGCAACTATATGGGTTGTAGAGCAGGTGTTAGCTAACCTGCATTAGTGAAGGGAATTTCTTCTCCTGGAGGTTCAACAGATCTAGTGCCTACCCTCTGATCCCCTCAGGAAGAACTGAAGACATCAGAATGTTTTGAACACAAGATTTTTATAGACATTTCATTCTTTTCTTTATTACAGATTCAGATTTCTTAGCCTATTGCTTCTTAGTTGATATCTGTACATTACTTTCAGGCTTTGGGGATCATTAGTCAATGTAATTAGGTCAGAGTTAATGTTGCTGCATTTGTCATTCATTAAAACAGAAACAGCCAGAACCAAAATATTAAATCCCAGCAGAACTGACCCTACTTAAGGCTTCTCACCCTTCAATTTCCCTTCTTTCCCAAATAGTCTCCAAACTGCTATGTTCTCCTTTGCAATAGACAGAAATCTTTTCCCTTGTTTTAATATGGTTCCTCAGAACTCAATACATTTACTTAGATTTTTAATAATAGAATATATCCACTACTAAAAAGTGTTTCAGTCCAATCTTTCCAAAGGCAGTCTTTTCACAGAAGCCCTTTCCACTCTGGTTAAAGCACACCCCTTGCCCCCCACCCCCAATGGTTCTCTAATCTCTGCTGCTTACCTCCCAGGTCTGAGACAGCCGGCTGACTGATGCAGTGTTGAGACCCATTACGATGGCAAAGAAAGAATTCAGGTTTCTTTGGGCTTTGCAGCTGTTGGAATAAAAGCAAGCTCATGTCACTTTGAGGTCAATGTCCATTCTTTGGATAATCCCAGAATAGAAAAGGTGAAAAGGATCTCCTTGGCCCCTGAGGTCAAGCATGGAGAGCTGAGGGGTCCTCCCCATGAGAATCCACTCCTGCCCACTGCAGTGGAAGGCTAGGGACCATTTCCAACACTCCCAGAAAGCTTTCTCATTCACACTCACATTACTAATGATAATAGCAAATGGTTGCTACCATTAATGTTCATATCTTTATAAGTTTGTACCACCCCCATATGGTAAAGGTTAATAGACGTGCTATTATTCCCCTTTGTCTCTGACCATGGTCATATGGCTAACAAGCATTTGAATTATTAGAAGAATATTTCCCAAAATTTCACCAGATAATCCCCTTTAGAAATCTGGGGCCTTCTAAGCCCCCTCGAGTCAATTTACATTATCCCCCTTCCCCTCACCCTTTCCTTAGAAACAGACAGAAGGCATCAAGCTTTCCATCTGCCTTTATCATTTGTCCTGCAAACGCTCCTTAGAACATTCTCCCCAGTTGTTTGTTCTCATTCTAAGGATTCATGAATCAACCCCTTGTTTTCCTTTTTTTCCAGTAAAGATCTCATCACCCCATACAGCTCATCAGTAACTTATATTCCCTTTTAAACCTGTATTCCATTTGTCTCCATCAAAATGGCTCCAGGGTAGAGCCATAATAATATGAATATTTATCATGGATAGCTATGGAAATGCTATTCTTAAAGCTATGCTTCTGATTCAAACTCTTAAAGAAGAAATACTGACTTATTTCAACAAACCTGTGTTGGGGACCTGCTCTGTGTTGGATAACATAGAAAGAGGAAATCATCCCTTGCCCCCACAGAGTTTATAATCAAGGATGTTAAAGGCATGTAAGTAAATAATTGTGCCACAAAACAACACATGGCAAGTGGATTAGAAAGAGGTAAAGACCAAGCGGTATCTGAGTTCTAAAAGTAGGGGGCAGATCAGGGAAGACTTCATGGAAGGGGTGGCATTTGAAGCGGGTCTTTAAAAATGGGTGGGATGAGTGAACCGATGGGGTATACTAATGCACAGAGATAGGAAAATATGAGGTATATGAAGGAGATGGTGAATAGTGAAATGTGACTGAAGGAGAGACAAGGGAGAAGAAAGGGGCATGAAATAATGCTTGAAACCAGTTAGGGCCCTAAATACCAGGCTGAGTGGATTGAATGTTACCAGATAGATGATATGGAATTATTGAAGGATTTTCAGCAGAGAACTGGCATCATCAGATCTGGGTCTGGACATAATTAATCTATTAGCGGTACAAAGAATAGCAAGGATGAGGAAGGAGTGAGGAGGCTAGGGCGAAGGGTTGAGAAGGTGGCAAAGTCCCTAGGGCAGCTGGCTTGAAGCACATACTTAGACAAATAGGGGCAGGGGAAATGGCATCCCATGATGGAGAAAATGACGCTAGAACCTCACTGGCATGAGTCCTCCACTGGGAAGGCTGCCAGCTGGTGATGAGGAACATCTCACTTCCATCCGCCATTTTGTGTCTTCCTAGCTTAACAAATGATTACTGTTAATCAGATGCTAAATATTCTATTGTTCATTGGAGGCTATAGGTGCTGCCAGGGCTTTCTAAATCTGGCACCCTGGGGGCAAAGTCCCAGTCCCTGTGCCATTAGTAACATCTCATCATGGGATTTCTCTGGGGGAGTCTGAATCAGCTGTTCCTGAGTGGAGTGACCAACTAAGTATCTTGCCCACCACTGCCTTTTCTTTGGAGTAATTCCTTTACCCCAACATCCTTTCTTCCTCTCTCCTCCATCCTTAGCCCCATCCACAGGACAAGTAAGCAAAGTCATAAGTTAATGTTTCCCAGGAGCTTTACACCAGCTCTAACCTGATGTGTCTCTCATGCTTCTTGAATGATAGGTTAACAACAACAGCATTTGTAACAGTATTTTGAAGTTTGCTAAATGCTTTACAAATATTATCCCATTTGATCTTTCCAACAACCATGGGAGGTAGGTATTATTAATCCCCTCCATTTAACAGATGAGAAAACTGAGGCAAAGAGAGGTTTAGTGCCCTGCACAGTCAGGGTCACACAGCTGACAAGTGTCTGTGCTCACATCTGAATTGAGGTTGTTCTGACTCCTGGCCCACAATGCCATCCATGCACCACTGAGCTACCCCTGATTTCACCTTGGAAGGAACACTAAGTATCACTGTACAGATCAGAAAAATATGTGCAGAAATACAAAGAATTCACCCAGAAGCTCATACATGTAAGTAACAGAGAAGTGATCTGAACAGATCCTTGGACTCCAAGTCTAGCACCATTCCCTAATGTCTCAATGCTGTTTACCCAAGGGCTTTTGCCTTTACATTCCCTTTTCTCCTTCCTCCTTCTACTATCTTTCAAATGAAATATTAGTGTTCTGGCTTTTTGTTATATCATAGTTTTAAGTGTTCATTGAAAGTTACTCAGAAAATATTAAATTACTTGGGAGTTCTCCCTTTTTCTTTCCTCATAAAGTATACGGAATCATCCTGTACTTTAAATTGACTAAATATGCTGAATTCCTTTTTTTTTAAAGGCAAAGTAAATTTGTAATGTTATGAGAACATTCCCAAGAGTCCTACAGGATGAGAAAGTAACTGGTGGGTGGGCTGTGGTCTTGACTTGGCATCTTTAGCATCAAGAGCTGACTCCTTGAAGGTGCTTAATGGGTGTCTGCTGATCTACTGCTCAATCTGCAAGGTGGAGACAGTGCCCATAGTCTCCACAAGGCCAGTGACCCTTTCCAGTTCCAACAACGATATGGGAGCTCTCACTCACAGCGCCCTCTGTTGATTACCTCCAACTTATCTGGTCTATAGCTTGTTTTTACAGAGTTGTCTATGTGTTGTTTTTTCCCTTAAAACATAAACTTTTTGAGAGCAGAAATTGTTTTTGCCTTTTTTTCCCCAGATCTCCAGTATCCTGCCCATAGTAGGCATTTAATAAGTGCCTGTTGGCTAGATTTCCCTTGAGTACACCTTAAAAGTCAAGCAATCTGTTGACTCAATCATAGATGGAGTGATAACATTGACATCTTCAATGAATCCCTTGTATATCTGAATGAGGTTGCTTTACAACGAATCCTCCCAAAAAGGAGAACCACACAAGACAGAAGCTGCCTCCCACCTGCCAGAGTAAAAAACTCTGGCACTTCAGACCCTACTCAAGTACCACCAGTTCCATGGTTCTGATCCTCCCACAGCCTTGTAGAGTGCTGAAAAGCTTGGGAAATGCTCTCATCCGGGCCTCACCACAGCCCTATGAGGTAGGTGCAATTATTTCCCATTTTACAGGTGAAGAGACTGAGGCTTAGCTAGTTTAAGGGACTTCCTTCCCAGGGTCACAGAACTAGTAAGTGGCCAAGGCCGGATTTGAACCTGGGTCTTCCTGGATCCCTCTCCACCTCAGCACACAACCTCTCCCTCTACTTCCAGGGAAGGATAATAATATGAAAATCTGAAAGACTGTGATGATCGCAAAATCAGGTTCAACCACTGGCCCTTCACTGTATGTTGCTGCACAGCAAATTCCCCATTCAAGTAGCCAGACTGAGGAAACGAAGTCACCTCATCCCACAGAGTTGGAGAGGAGACCATGGGGCTAAGAGCTCATTTGCTATGGACAGGAATATGCAAATGGGACGTCAATGAGCCAGGAGAATACGTTTCTTTGTGTAAATGACTAATTTCCCTTGGTTATTCCAACTGGAATAATAATACGGAAATTAAGGCTACATTTCTATTTGCATTCCGAGGGATAGAGTCTCTCTCAATAGCACACAAGGAAGGGGCCAGATGGAGAAAAGATACACCAGTGTCACTGCCCTCAAGTAAAGGATACACTTACCCTGGGATTTGAGCTATATGGCCGTGAGATTGACTGTCCCTTTCTTACTAATAACCTCATCCCTTGACAAATTTCAGCAGATTATTCAAGCAAAAAGGCTAGGACAACCAGGGATGTCTCAGGCCACATTTTGTGTTGATAGTATTAGCAGAGTCACAGATGGAGGCTGGCACAATAATATCTACTTAAGAAAAAGTCTCATGTTGGTAAAAAGATTCCAAGCAGAGACACATATGAGAGGGCTGCTTTGGGCAGGCGGGGGGCCCACAGGAGCCCAGGGGAATAGAGAGCCCCAAAGATAAGCTCCATTTCCCCTGGGCAGTGGCTGCAGTTGCACTCTCCTGACTGCCTTTGGAAACTGCTGGGGTTCAAAATCAAACAACATCAGGGTAAGATTTGGAAGGGGACTGACCGAGGGCTAGCCCCAAAGCTTTCATTGCATTGTGTGGGGAAGGCTGTTTGGGAGGCTGTGGTTTTAGTGAGCCCCATATAAGGGGGTGATGAAAGGCACAGCCTTCCCCGTGGCCACTGAAGCATGGTGGGGGCTGATCCGAGGGCTAGAGGAGGAAGAAGAGGAGGAGGAGGAGAGCATAGTCAATGATTATCAGATATTCCATTGGATCCTCATAACAACCACATGGGATCAGGTCCCTAAACACTATGGCTTTCTCTAGCCCTAATCTAAACATTTATTGCAACATGGAAATGTTTTGAATTTTTTAAAAACGGTAAGTCCAAACTCAGCCAAGACCATTAGCCTCCTAGCCCAGGACCTGATTTGTAGAAGATGCTTAATTAATATCTTCTGATTGACTGATCAGACTGCATTGTTTGAGACAGCACCGACCCTCCATGAAGTCAGGGATCCTTTATAATTCTATAGTGAGGTCAGTGTGGCACAATGGAAAGAAAGTACTAGCCAATAAAATGGGTTTCACACCCCAGCTTTGCCCTCCCCAGCTGGGGGCCTTCCACAAGGTCCTCTCTTCTGGCCTTTGTTTCCTCATATTAACACGAGAGGCTTCTAAGTGCTCTCCATACGCTAGACATAGGGATCTTGGGGTCTCTCCCAGAACCTCACCCCTGCCCGGGAGCCCCCTGTCTTCGTGTATCCCCAGGGCTCCCACTTACTGAGCTGCAATTTTGATGAATTTCTTCACCAGCTGCACACGCTTGCAGAGCTGACTGCAGAGCAGAATCTCTGTGGCCACCCATAGCTGGACTTCATTGCATCTTTGGAGCAGGAGACTGAGCTTCACTGTGTTCTCGCTGCTTCCTTGTCGGCTGAAGGTGAAGTAAATCAGCTCTTGCTGTGGGAACAGAATGGGCCTTTAGAAGCTGGCTTTCTTTTTGCTTTCTTTTCTTTCTTTCTTTCTTTTTTTTTTTTTTGAGGGGGATTCATTGCTACAACATTTGAGGGTCTCGATATTGGTCACAAAGTGCCTTCCTCAACCAAAAGGTCACAGAATCAAAGGCCTAGAACTGGAAGGGTGCTGAGGGGATGCAGAAGTGGAAGGGGAGTATTCACAGAGGAGGAAGAAATGCTCCTTCTTGAGAATGAAGGAATGACTCCCGAGGAAAACACAGAGGGAGTGCTGGGAAACTGATGATGATACTTGACTAGAAGCCTCAAAAAGCACAATACAAATCTTAGTTCACATCATGTCCTTGCACTTTCCACTGCAGGCAAACTGGCTATTTACCCAATACAGCATCCTTTCTGCTGCCTCCTTGAATTGGCCCAAGTGACCCCTGCTTCTGGTATGCTTTCCATCCTCATGATGGTCTCTTAGCACCCCTGTCTCCCTTCAAAGCACAGCTGAGGTGCCATCTTGTACACCTTCCCTCTCTCCCTCCTTCTCTCTCTCTCTCTCTCTCTCTCTCTCTCTCTCTCTCTCTCTCTCTCTCTCTCTCTCTCCCTCTCTCCCTCTGTCTCTCTGTCTCTGTCTCTCTCTTACTGGGTACAGCTTGCTTCCCTCTCATACAATATAAGCACCCAGAGGGCAGGAGCCTGTTTTTTGCTTTATCTCTGTATGTCCAGTGCCTCGTACAGAACAGAGTAGAGATACTCGATGAGTATTTGTTGAATAATATTAAGAATGTTCCAGATAAGGACTGGACTGGATGACACCAAAGGTCCCTCCCAACTTTTCTAGGACTCTGCTTCCCTTTTTAATTCCATTCAACAAATACCTATTCTGTGCCTATGATATAATGGATACCTTGGAGATCCTTCCCCAGGAGCCATACTGAAGAGGTGCTCTCTGAAAGATTTCCTCCACCAACCATCCTCTCCCCCAGTGCTTACCTCATGAATTGAATTGAACAGGCTCCAATCAAAGTTCATTAATTCCATGGCCAGGTCCCATGTGTTCATTCCCAAGATCCTCAGCGACCTTTGTTGGGATTCCTCATTCTCGACCAGTGGGCTCTAAATGGATGGGCAGAAGCAAAGGGATCTTGAGCAACTCCCAAATGTTTCTCGCTAAATTAGTTACTCTACAGAGGCCCTGACAATAATTTTCGATGAGTGCACTTAATTTTTCTTCCTGTCTGTTCTCCTTCTATGAATTACAACCTATTTGGGAAACAGGCTCAGAAACCAGAGTCTGCGATCAATGACTTCTGATTGAATTAGCCCCTCTCTCACACACAATATAAAATCTGATTATAGGACCCTGCCCCTGGAGTAAGATAATAAAAGCAAAATCCCTGAAATGGCTCTCATTCTTCATCTGCATGAGTATGTGGGCCATTGAGGAGAGTGGAAAAACCAACAAAAGGAATGTCATGGGCCGTGTCCATAAAGATGGACGTGGCTTGTATTTGGAATACATTTCACATTCTTTACCTTCCATGAACAAGGAAAACTGTACAAAAATGCCAATGGACTGAGACAGATAAAGCAGGAGGAGACCAAAACTGCACAGAAAATTGGTACTAAAATTAGTTTTGTGTATCAGAGATGTTTTCAGAGGATCATTAGACATAGAGTTGGGTCTATTTTCTCTAGATGGCAGAGAAATGACTTCTCCCTTCTCTGCTCTGGCCCATCCTCCCAAATGTGAGCTCTATGATAATTGTACCACCCTGAAATTTGACATAGAAAATTAATTGGAGGATATCTGACTAGCCTATACTGGCTATGAATACTTTAGTGGCCCCTTTCCAAAGCTATTTAAGATCAATGAATCAGGGGTGGCTAGGTGGTGCAGTGAATAGAGCACCGGCCTTGAAGTTAGGAGGACCTGAGTTCAAATCCCGCCTCAGACACTTAACACAAAAACTAACCATGTGACCTTGGGCAAGTCACTTAACCCCAACTGCCCTCCAAAAAGCAAAAAAAAAAAAATTTTTTTTAAAATAAGAGCAACGATTCATATACTACTTCTCCCAAGAAGGACCTTCATCCCTAGGCTTTCCCAGTTATCAATCAATCAACATTTATTAAGTGCCTACTGTGTACTAGGCTCTGTGCTAAGTATTAAGCAATTATTGACAGTTTGGTTTCTTACATGGGGACAAGACACAGCAGGGTCAGTTTCTCCTAGGCATCAATTCATTCTTTATATTTTAATCTATAGTGCCTTGTGTATTGCCTGGTATACAGGAGTCATCTAATACATGTTTTCTGAATGTAGAACCTCATATTAAACTAGAAATTGTATAATTCTCATTTTTGAAAGTTCTTTTGCATAAAATGGTATTAATAGAAACAGAGACTGTCCAAAGCAGAACTGTTGTTACATGGTTTTAAAGCTTCTTCCACTTTTCAGGCATTTCTTACTACATGCGTTCTGTGTGCTAGGCTTTGAGGAGGCAACCCCCACACACACATTCCATTGGGGGAAATGCAACAAACAGACAAACATAAGAAAATTGGAGGAACAAGAGAGCATGGACACCTTGGGGGATTCTGAAAGGCTGCTGCTGTCCAGGGCACAAGACAAAATGTCCCCAAAGAGCTGGTTGGCTCTTCAGCAGCTGTGTAATGTCTCCTCCACGGGACTTTCCAATGGGACCAGAGCCGGTGGGTGCTCTGAGTCCACAGCATGGCTCAGTGCTGCCCATCTTGCCTCCACTACACGCAATTATAAACTAGATGGAGTGTGTCTTTGGCCTTTTGAAATCCTTTCCATTTCCTTGCCTCAATGCTTCATGTTGCCAGGGTCCCCTGATGTGATTCCCTCCCTTAGATACATGGCCTCCTCTGGTCTTTTCCTGACCTCAGAGTTTATCTGCTTCAGGACCCTATTCCCTGTTTTCCAAAAGGATGAACTAATTTGTGTTAGTGACATCACACTTATGCATTATGGAAGCAAAGTAGCTAAGCCCAAAGGGAATCCTGGCAGTAGAGTCAGGCATAGACAGATCACTGTCTTGACAGTCAGATAACTCATCTGTAAGATGGGCAATGCAACATTGCTTATTTCCCAAACCTTCATCAACCTGGGCTGGGGTACCTATTTCCCAAGGTCATGGGGAGGCTAAAATATGAAATACAGACTTTAGAGCATCAGATTTCACTTTGCTGATAGAAGCATCAGTTCAAACTCATGTACCAATCAGAAAATTTCTAATTGAAGCATAGATCTAAAAGATAAATTAAACCAAATCTAAATTTGAGACCTGGAGAATGTTATGATTGGAAGGGATGTCAGAGGTGATCTAATTCAACCCCTTTCTTTTGCAGATGAGGAAACTGAGACCCAGAGAAGGAAAATGACTTGGCTGGAGAACTGTGGCTAAATTGTGCAGTCAATCCTTCCAATCCCAAGAGGCCCACAGAATGAAGATCTGTCCTCTGGGAAGCCCAGGAGGGCTGAAGGGAGATCTTAGAAAGAACTGAAAACAAAAGCCCAAGCCTGGCTTTCCTCAGCCTTCTAATTTTCCCTGATGTCAGAAGTACCTTCATTAGACCCCTCTTTAAACAGAGGACAGGGCTGTAAGCTTTCTCTCCACAGTTGCTTTTGGGAATTCTAATGGTGTTAGATGAGTTAAATTCTATTAAAGGCCCAGGCTCTCTTTTGCCTTGAAGGCTGCCCAAGGTCCTTTTCTGAGCCAGACTTCTCCAAACTCTCCAGATATTAGTGCTAGAATTCAGGTCCTAGGGAAGAATTCAACCTAAGTACTGAGCTTGCTTCATACAGGTAGATTATAGTGAACAGAGTTTAACTGGGAGAAGAGGGTAGGACATTGGCAAGCCTGCCAGATTTGGCACTGGAAGGCCCTAGAATCCAAGTTCATCCACTTATTCCCCAGGTTACCTTTGGCAAATCTAGTTTCCTTTTGGGCCTCAGAGTCCCCATGTGCAAAATGAAGTAGGTGGCCTTGTGGGTCCTCCTTCAGACCTCCATCCATATCCATGTTGGGTCAAAACCTCTCAGATCAAACCATGTCTCCTTTTGAGATACAGACCTGAACAGCCAGTTAGGAAATAACCCTTTCCAATTGTTATTATTTTTATATTTATAAGACCTGCTTCATTTGGGGCTATGCATTATTAACATCCAGCACATATTAGTGCCTTAATAGGTATTTGTGGGTTGAACATTAATCATATCAGAACTAAGGATGTTTGGGGTTGTTTTTGGTTTTTTTTGCCTTATACTTGAAAACACATTTGGAGGGAGCCTTCCTCTCTCTCTCTCTCTCTCTCTCTCTCTCTCTCTCTCTCTCTCTCTCTCTCTCTCTGTCCTGTCTTTCTTTTCTATTTGACAAAAGGCCTGATGATTCTTACCAGAGTCTCTGACAGATCCTTCCGGTAGACATAGATCCGACTTGATAGCTCAAGTGATTTTGAGATGGCTAAGTCATTTGGTTGAAGTTCATGCTTTTCTTTAAGAAAATAGAAAGAAACAGAGTTGTAAGAAGGGAAACAATACTGGCAGAGATGATGTATAAATAGTAATGTCTCACAGGGAGATGCCCTTAAAAATAAACCTGTCTTGAACTGGAAATCTGGGATGACAATCACAGTATAACTGGGCTCTGCTCGGCTCAATTCAAGGAACATTAAGGCTCAGCTAAGTGAAAGTCAGGAAGGCCTAAGGCACAGGAGCCTGGCCTTGGAGTTAGGAACATCCAGGTCTGAGTCCTGTCATACAGTAAGTGCATACTGAATGCTTGTTGCTGATTGCTTCTAATGCAATGCACATGTGACCATGGGCAAGTCACTTTATCTTCTTAGGGCCCTAGAAAACTTACTGACTACAAATGAGAGGCTTATTGGTGGAGGGAGTTTGCATACCAAGAGCTTCCCACACCAAAAAAGTCCACATGCTGGGCCTGACAACCCTCTTCACTGACCCTGTCCAGGCCAAAACCAAACCACCCAAATGGGCAAAACTCTGTGCACCTGCCTTCCAAGGAGACCCCTGATGTGTATACTCATTTCTGGGGTTCTGAGCTCCATACATCTCCCACCAAAGAGTTTGTCCTCATGGAGGGGTACAGAGGCTCCCTTCCCCCACTACACACAAGTTAGTGATAGTATCTGACTAGGGTGAGTGACCCTTGGAGAGTCAGATGCTACTATAATGGGCCCGGATTACAGGCCAGAGATTCATGAGAGAGATCTCTCCTGAAAGAGATTCCAAGACAAAGAAAGATGAGAAAAAGCCAGGGAAAGGAGTCAGAGGGAGGGGAAAGCCAGCTGAATCTCTAAAAATCAGTCTAGTGTTCCTACAGGGAAAGTAGGGTTTTGTACACTCAACACCTATATTTACACTAGAAAATTTTGTCTCAAGCAGCAAAAATAGTTATTCAGACAGTATGTAATTGGTTAAAAGGCAAGGGAGGACCTGAGTTCAATTCTTCCTCAGATACTTACTACCTGCGCAACCTTGGTAAATCACTTACCCTCTGTTTGCCTCAATTTCCTAATCTGTAAAATGGGGATAATACCAGCCTCTTTCTCTTGTAAAGATCAAGTGAGATGATCATTATAAAATGCACAGTGCTGGACACAAAATAAAGGTTCTATGCTATGCGCTATGTTCAGAGGCCAGGACCTGCTCTGCTAAAATCTATTCAGAATGGAGATTAAAGCTATTGGCCTCTCTCCCCCTCCTCCTCCTCTTCCTCTTCTTCCACTTTCCCCTTCTTCCCCCTCCTCTTCCTCCTCCTTTTTTCTCCTCCACCTCCTCAGTCTCAGTCTCTCCCAATCTGTCTCGGTCTCTCTCATTTTAAATCAGTTACTGCCCTTGGGGCCTTAGGAGGTGTTTACCTTTGCGTGTTTAAATTTTCTCTTTGTTTCTGAAGTCAGCAATTGTGGCTCAGCTATAATCAACAGAATTGCTAAACTGTTGCTTGAATGTGGCCTTGAGGGAGAGGATGGAAAAGACCTGGGAGGGGCGGGAAACTTAAAACTGATACATCTTCTAGAATCTGATTTCTGTCTGGGGGCTCAGAGTCCAAGGAGAAAATTATTGGTTTATTTTAACAGCTCCCAGGGAAGAAAGTATACATCCAAAGGGTTTCTCTGAATCGAGGAAGCTAAGTATCTGGGGTTGAGACAGGCATGCCCCATTACCCACCAACTAGTTTAAAAGGAACCCCTTCCCCAGAGGGGAGAGGGCCAAGGGAGTGGCTAGAGAGAGAGTCATGCCCCAGGGGAGAGCTCAGCCCACACAAAGGGCTGAGAGTAAAAGTGACTGACTCCTTTGTCTGCTTCTGTACCAGACTGGAAGGAGGCTTTGAAAAGGGGACAGGAAGAAGAGAAATGGAGAGGGGAGAAGGGAGAGTGAAGGAGAAAGGTAGAAAGGGAGGAGAGGGAAGGAGGATTGGGGCAAAGAGTGAAAGAAAAGGGAGTAGGAAAAGGAGAGAAGAAAAAGAGAGGAAAAAAGCATTGAGGGAGGAAAAGAGAGAAGAGAAAGGAAAGAGAAGGCAAATGAGAGAGAAAAAGGAGAAAGGGGAAGAAGGAGAGAAAGTGAAGGGGATAAAAATGGAGGAAAGGAAGAAAGGGTAAGAAGACAGAAAATAAAGAGAAAGGAGTGAAAGGGACAGAGAGAAGGGCAGGGATGAGAAAATGCAGTTCTCCGTTCTGGAGAGGCCCCCACCACCCTAAAGGGAATTAAGATGATGCACTTAAAATCAAGGTCACATTAAATACTGGATTTGTGTATTAAAACACATTACTTATAAGAGGACGAGCCACATGCAAAATAGATTTTTTTAATAGGCAGTACCACTAATAGATTTTAAATTACTCTACCTCTCACAATGTGTGGGATGCTTCTAGGGATGGTCCATAATGTGTCTCTGCATATTAGAAATCTATAAAGTGTTGATGAGTCTAATCTAATGGAGGATGAAAGTGTCATTTCACAGCATCACAGAGATATTGGGCAATAAAAGAGCCACTTATTAATTGCTGGATTCGCAGAGGCCTCACTGCTGATGGACACCCTGCCTCCCCAAGCTCGGAGCACCTCAGTGGCCAGCCTCTCAGGAGACTCTCCAGAAAGCAAATGGGGCTGCCGAGATCGTCACCTTTTCTGACAAGACCTGTTCGCTGAATGGGTACAGAATGACTTCACATTTAAATTTGTCATCTAATTTTGTGAGGCACTTCAAATGAAATTAACACGTGTCTGGCTCTAGAGATACACTTGCCTTTATGACAAATGGGTCTGAAATCTATCATAAGAATGGAAACAATATAGCCACTTCAGTCCCAGCCACCATGTTTAAGGGGATGGGGGTAAAACTTGAACCTTATGGGAGGTGGGCAGAGGAAGCCAGTTGAGAAGCGGGAATTTCAACTGACCTCAGGCGGGGCAAGATTAGATGCATCAATTTGCATATGCAATTTGATTGGTTTGTATCCTTCACTCATTTGCCTCGAAGCAGTGAAACAATAGAAACTCACTAAGCTGTCTGAGGATTCTTTAAAGCTCCCACCCACCAGGGGCCTTCCCCCCCCCCCCCCCACCAGAACAATGGACAAACAGCAATGCCATCTATGGGCTGGTTTTTCCCCATCCCTCTTCAATAACCTCACAGATACTGTCAGATCCTGCATCTTCCAGAGTTAAAGCGCTTCCTTTGTGCTCGCCAGGAGTAATGAGCTATTAAAGAGGGTTGCAAACAAAACAGCAGGCCAGAGAGCCTGGGCTGTGGCAGAGATGGGGGGGGGGGGGCGGGAAACTGAGTGGCCCAGGAGGGTCACCAAGATCAATAACATCAGCTTGTAATCTGGCAGATTTTATTCGAGAGAGACAATGAGCCATTCTGCGGGCTACATAAATACCCACAGAAGAAAGGACCAGGACCGAGTCTAAACCCACATTGTCCATCTGAGGCAACGTGGTCCACTGATTCTGACTACCTGTGTTTGCCCTTTTTTGCCTTACTACCTGTCTTTCTTTCATTTCATAAACAAAAAAAGTTCCTAATCATTGGGCGGCGCCTCTCCTCTCTCTCTCTCTCTCTCTCTCTCTCTCTCTCTCTCTCTCTCTCTCTCTCTCTTCCTCTCTCCTTCCCTCCCCTTTCTTTCTCTCCATTTCTTTTTCTCTCCCCCCCCCAACCTTCCTCCCTCAACCAATGTCACCCTTCAGCGGGTTTCCTAGTTTAATTTAAATATGAAAATATAGGCATTTATCTAGAGTCTAAAATTTGAAGAGCTTTGTACCCTGTTTCCAAACCCTGGGTCTTCCATTCTTGGGGAGAAAATTCAGCATCCAGCAGGACCCAAGAATTGGCTGTTGTCATGGAAACAAGGGGAGGAAGCAGCCTTTCATTGTTCCCATGGTCATCCAGCTGGGGACCCGGAGGGGACCAGCCTAACACTTGCTCGACAGAATGTCACCCACCTTCTTACTGAAGGAGAGACAGCAGGAGATTAGGATTCAAGCACAGGAAATGATTTACCCCCTGAGAAGGTGACAGCCACCAGGGCCAGATCGTCCTGAGCATGCTGGAGTTTCCCGGCCACAATCTTGAGGATCTCCTGAGTGGTGCTGGAAACCCCGGCCTTGACACTGATGTAAGAGTGCTCTGTTATATACACATGGCAGAAGACTGTAAACAGGAGAGGATATGAATAAATGTATACATTAGGCAAGTGTTTCCAAAAACCACAGCCCTGAGTGGTACCATGTCTCCCTCTAATATGGAAATATAATATATATTTAGATATAAAATATAAATAATACAAATGCATGAATATATATATATATTCAAAGTGTGTATAGTCAATCAACAAGTGTGTATTAATTCCTACTATGTTCTGGGGCTGTGGGCTAAGTGCTAGGGACGGAAGAGAGGCAAAAGATAGTCCCTGCCCTCAGGGCTAACTGGGAAGACAACAAACTGTAGACAGCTACCTTGGAGAGGGCCCCAAGAGGGAAGACTGTAAACCTTCCCTAGCAATAAGGAAGTTGGGAGAAGTTTCTATAGAGGGTAGGATTTTAGCAGGGAACAAGTTGAAGGAAGCCAGGAGTTAAGAGATGAGGACAGAGAGCAATCTAGGCATAGGGGACAGCCAGGGAAAATGCATGGTGTGGGAGATGGAGAGTCGGGAAGGCCAGCGTCCCTGGATCTAAGAGCAGGTAGTGTGTCAGGGATCACGGTGTAAGAAGATGAAAGACAGGAGGGGGCCAGTGGATGAAGAGCTTTGAATGCCAAACAATGGAGGATTGTATATTTGACCCTGGAAGCCATAGGGATTTAGGGAATGGGAAGGCTGACATGGGGGGTGCAGGAAGTCATCTACTGGGATGTACAGATCTTTTTCGGGGGAGTATGCAGATGTGTTGAGACCCATGCACCAGGTCATGTGTGACCCATGATCAACATCTACATAGAGAGTGAAGTATCTCTGCACACACAGAAAGCAATGGCTTTTCTTGGAAAGTGAAAGGCTGATCCTCAGTACTGCTATCTATCTAGCCATGTGACCTGACCATCTGCAAATCACTGAACTCCCTCAGTATTCTCATCAGTAAAATGGGCATCATGATCTCCACAGCACCTGCCTCATCAGGTCAGTGTGAGATGCTTGTAAAGGGCTAGCTAGAAAACCTCAATTATCACCATCTGCCCCACAGAGAGCATCACTGAGAAGCAGTGTGAGGTGAAGGGCTGGCACTGGCATCTTGAAGTTCTAGGTTCAGGTTTCTCCTCTGACACACAACATATACATTTGCTAGCTATGTGACACCAGCCAAGGGTCACTCAAACTCTCTGCTCCAAGATTCCAAGTTGGAGAGAAAGTGCTGACCTGGATGTTTGTTAATTCACTCTGAATTTATCTAATGATGAAATCCCCTTAATGCATTGGAAGATTAGAAGTTGAATATGGGAAGGGACTTTAGAGTCAGTCACCCTATCCCAAATGTTGTTTTACAGCTGAGGAAACTGAGGCCCAGAAAGGTTAGCTGTAGGACAGTGTTATGAAAGCCAGGGAAGGGGATAACGATCAGAACTCACTCCACCAGAGAGTTCTGAAACTTCTCTTAGCTGCCAGGGGCACTGAGACGTTATGGGTCAGATTATAAGACCTAATTCCTGGGGGGCAGTTCCTTACCCACTGTACCATACTGCCTGCCATACAAATGACTAGGAATATAAAGCACTGTGCATCTAGAGGGCTGGTGAATTTTACCTTCTAAGCAGTCAGATTTCAAGGCCTAGCTCAGAAATTATTTTCCTTTTCCAATCCTTTCATTCACTGAAAAGCCATAGTTACAGAGTCAGTAGGCACCTGGAAGCTGGGGATCCCACCCCAAAGGTTAATGGAGCCTAATTTGTGGCATCCAGCTCCCCTCCATTGGACTCACTCCTCTGACTGAGCCAGTGATGATGAAGCAGGCCACTGGCTGGGCCCAGCCCAGCCTCCTCAACCCACACAATCCCTTCTCTGGCCCCTTTGCAAGCCAGGTGAATGTGTCTGTAAATTTCCCTCAAGGCTTAGCCAGTAGAGTTGCAAGTGAGACTCCCACAGGGCATCCTTCCTAGATAGCTGCCTGAGCCTTAGAAACCAGTGGCAACACCCAAACAGATGTGAGTCCGGCGATTTGTCTGAAAACTGGTCGAGGCCAGTCCCCATCTGCCCCTGAGTGGGCCTGGGCTGCTTAATGTTCTCATCAATGATTGGGAAAAAGATAGCTCCTGAAAAAATCTGTGGCTGGGAGGGTGGGAGGGCTGACTGACCCCCTGGGGCTAGGGGCAGGGCCAGAAAGCTCCCAAAAAGGAGAACATCTGGCCAGCTGCAGCCAGAGGAAAGTCATTAGAGGAAAGTCTTCTACCTACTGCTCCTCCAGGAGGAGATCAGGGAGGAGACTCCACGCAGATGCTCACCTAGCCAGGCCTTGTGAGGGGACCACAAGCTAACAGTGGCCCTCTGTGTGGCACAGGACAGTCCAAAGAGCTAAGTGAACTGTAGCCTGCATTGGGAGGCACTGGCAGCCAGGCTGGGTGAGGGGAGAGACCCTCTAGTCTCTGCTTTGGTCTGGGGCTTTGTGCCAAGTGCCTGATAACAGGTGTTAGGAGAGACACTGAGGAGGCTTAGATAAGTGTAGAGAAGGTGAGAGGGAGAAGAGGTGTGATGAGAAGGGGGCAGGCAGAGATGGAAGAGGAAGGGAAGAGACAGGAGGTTGAGGAGAGGGAGGGAGGAAGGAAGGAGGTGAGAGAGGAGGAAGGGAGAGACAGGGAGAGGGGAGAGAGGAGGGATGGGAAAGACAGGAGGAAGGGAAGGAGGAGGAAAGGGAAGGGGGAGGGGAGAGATGAGGGAGGGGTCTCTCCTTAACCCCAGAGGACAGATGAAGCTATGGGAAAAGTTTCCTGACCCTCAGAACTAGCCCAGGTGACATGGACTGCCTCACAAGGAAGTGGGGTCCCCCTCACAGGAGACCACTATAAACCAAAGACTGGATGACCATTTTCTGGGGACACTGTAGGGGATCCTGCTCCAGTGGGGCCACTTGAAGTTCCTTCAGAGGGACCTGGGATGGCCTCTGGCCTTCCCTAGGCAGAATGTGATCCCACCTACTTCAAAGAACCAAGATGCAAAAAGGAGAAAGTCTGATCCTCCAAATGTCCAAGCCTAATCCACAGAATGTCTGTGTCCTTTTACTGATAAGCCTGAAACCCAAAGGGCCTTGGAGAGAAAAGCCTGACTACCTGGGAAGGGGAAGTGATGCTGGCAGTTGGGCCTGGGCCAGACAGAATAGTACCGGTCTCTGGATCCCGGGCCTGGTCAGCCTCATCACTAACATAACAACATCAGACAAGTGTCTGTCTCCTTTCTTGTCAGGGGATTTTCTGGGGCTGATGCATGGGTGGAAAAAGGCTGTAATCTCCCCCTTGAAAATGGAGTTTTCCAGCAAGCCCACAAATCAATGCATACAAGATATGTTTACACCTCCTTAACTAGGCTAGTGAGTACAGGCACTGAGGGGCCAGGAAACACCAGACCGCTCTAAACATTCAACCTTGAAAATAATCTAATTCGAGTGTAAGACATCAGGGCCAGGGACTGATGTCTTTGCAAGTATCAGACTGGGCAGGGGAGGCGGTCACCAGGTAATGGGTGAGCAGTGGGCAGCAGGAGGCAATCCGGCCTGGGAGGAAGGTTGGGAGGGGTCACTCTGAGTTTTATGGTGATTACTGTATCCTTACTATGACCATCATCATCAATATCAGTGATTGGCCTGTGATGCACAGCCACAGGGCACTCCAGAGGAAGAGCCCTCCCTCTCTTCCAGTGGACAGCAGCATCTTCTCTGTAACTGGGGGTCTGCCCGGGATCCCCCAGCCGGGGGTGGGTCTGTCTGTCAGATGGAGCCCAGGGCATTCTGGCCCCAAGGGTCTCCCCAGCAGTCCCCCTTGACTTTGGCCTTTAGCAATAGCAGGAAAGCAACTGCTTTCAGGTTTTAGTTATAAAAAGTAAAGTAAAGCAATGAAATTAAAAAAAAAATTATCCACATCATCAAGACGCCAAAAAGCATGGTTTCTCTCCTGCCTCTGTCCCCTACTGATGAGTCATGTTTTCATTTGGGAGGAAGGGGATACCTCAATCATTTACAAATAATGCCCAGGCACTAATGCTCCCTTGCCCTGTCCCTGATATGCTGGACCCAGAAAACTTGCCCCCTAGAACCTCCCAGAATTATCCTAATTCCAGGATTTTCTCTCTAGGTCCCCCCACAGCTCATGGGCTTCGAGGACCCTGTTTCCTCAGATGCCCTCTACTCCCTGAAGACCCCCTCCCCCTAGAGGCCAGTACTAATGATCCCAGAATCACCTGGTATCGATTTGTAGCATCCTGTTTATATGTTCACATGTGTACATGTCTTTCCTGATGGAATGTAAGCTCCTTGAGGGCAGGAATGATTTCCTTTCTGTCTTTAAAAGCCCCAGACCTGCTGCACTGCCTAGTATCTAACAGGAGCTTGTTCCTGAACTGATGGACTCTGACATTAGGGCTAGACTATCTAAAGCACACAGCAAATGCAGTGCTGTACCTGGAGTCAGGAAGACCCGAGTTCAAATCCAGCGCCAAACACTTACTAGTTGTATGACTCTAGGCAAGTCACTTAACCTTGCTTGCCTCAGTTTCCTCCTCTGTAAAATGGGGATAATAACAGTATTCACCTCCGAGGGTTGTTGTATCAAAGGAGTATCAAAGGAGATAATAATTCTGAAAGATTTGGTGCAATGTCTGGAAAGCAGGAAGCGCTATGTGGATGTTAGCGGTTTCATAACATTCCTGGTTGCCATGCTTAGCTGGACAGAAGTGGTGCCTAAGGCATGAGCTCCCTATGGAGTGGGGGCATTTCTCTTCTGCCTTTGTATCACCATCACCTAGCACTGTGCCTGGCACACAGTAAGTGCTTAATTAATGCTTGTGACTGCTTGATTCTAGTGGAAAGAGCACCAGCCTCGGATTCAAGTCCTGGCTGACACTTGTTACTTATGTTACCCTGGGAATCTCACTTAATCTCTCTGAGCTGTCAAATGAGGAAACGTATGTATGTGAATATATATACTATATACTATGTATTTATATATATACTGTGTGTGTGTGTGCGCGCGCGCGTGCGTGCCTCACAAGGCAAAAGTAATTTGTAAACTCTAAAGGGTTTTGAAAACATGATTGCTATACTTCCTAACACCAGAGGTGGCTTTTGGACTTGGGAAGGTCTTGCTGGGCCTTAGAGAACTGAAGCTTCCTAGAGGGAGGGGAACAAACCCAAATTTTCCCAGAGGCCCTTGTTTCCCTCTCGACTGGGGATATAAATGTCTAAATGAAGAAACTGATTGAAGTCAGGGTTGAAATCAGCAATGGAGTTGCTAGTTCCAGGCACCTTTGGTCCCCTCCCCTCTTCTTCCACCCCCATCCAAGCCCCATGCCCCACCCACCCTTACTCACTTTCCTCTGTTTCACCCACAGTTCCTCGGTGCTGGAGCCAATTCTCCTTAAGACTAAATTGGTGGAAAAGGGCTTTATTCTGTAGGAGAGGAGGAAAGGACAATGAAGGAGGCCCCTGATCCTTCGGAAAACCACAGCTCATTCCAAGAAGAGCAGGGGCCAAGTCTTTTCTTTTCAATAGGAAATCCACCCATCTAATCTCAGAGAAGGGAGTTGCCTCAAGGAACACAAACAGAGGGGGAGAGTGGAGCAGGGAGGCTGGCTGGGGCTGACCAGGGCTGACCAAGCACTGGGGCCCCTGGCTTCATCTCTGGGCAGCAGAGGGTAGGTCTGTGGGACTGGCAGTCCCCAACCTGCTCTAGAAAGGTCCACAGACATATCCCGAAGAAGCCTGCTACGTCACCCCAGCCCCAACCCAAAAGTTCAACCAGTAACTGGGATATGATGATCTTATAATCCCCACATTTCCAAGAAAGCAACTGGGGTTATTTCATCATCATAGGATCCTAGCTCTGGGGCTGGAGAGAACGTCAGAGTCCCTCCGAGCAGCTACATTGTGCAGCGGACAGTGTGTGGGACTTGCAATCAGGAAGACTTGAGTACAAATTCTGTCTCAGACATGTACTAGCTTTGTGACCCTGGGCAAGTCACTTCACCCATCTCAGTCTCGGTTTCCCCCTCTGTCCCTTGGGGATGGTAATTCCAGCATCTATAGCATAGGATTACAGTAAGGAAAAATGAGCTAACATTACTATAGGGCTTTGCAAACTATAGATGTCAGCGCTAGTATCATCGACATATGTTAATATTGTTTTTATCTAACCCCACTCCTCACTTTGCAGATGAGGAAATTGAGTCAGAAGTGGCTTGCCCAGCCATTGGGGGTGGGGTTCCTTCTCCTCTTTCTCTAGCTCCCCCTTCCTCCAGCTCCAGTTTGGGCAAACTTAGGACCGAGCTGTGGGTGGGGGATCTTTTTCTGCCCTCCTCCCATCTAAATGGGGCTATCTCCCAGCTGGCAGGCATTTCTCCTGTATTGGCTGACCTTCTCTTTACTCAAAACCAGCCAAACCAAAGCCCACCAACATTGCTCTTGATCCAATGATTCCTTTCTAAGCTTGAATTTAGCTGCTCTCCTGAGTGGGTTTGCCCAGAGGCTGAATCCACTCATCTCTAGAGAGGGCAGGTGGCCAGTAGCATGTCAGACTCCACTCCCACACTGATTCAGACAGAGGCCAACCAGGCCAGTCACTTTGAGTCAAGCTCATGGGAATTCAGTCTGATTTGCCCTGGCATAGGGGCAAAGGAGAGCAGGGCAGGGAGCTGCAGTCCTGCAGCAGCCCCACTGGGGGCCAGGGGAAGGCCAGCAGGGGAGACTTCCGAAGAGGCATCCTTCTAATGCAGATGTAAAAAGTGTCCCCTTACCTTTCTGTGTGGTGAGTATTCATCCACAGTGCTGAAAAGAAAGGCACGATGTCAGACTTGGTTCAGAAAAAAAAGGGCAGTGGGGTGGCTAGGTGGCGCAGTGAGTAGAGCACCGGCTCTGGAGTCAGGAGGACCTGAGTTCAAATGTGGCCTCAGACACTTAACACTTAGTAGCTGTGTAACCTTGGGCATGTCACTTAACCCCAATTGCCCTGCCCTCCCCCTTCCAAAAAAAAGAAAAAGAGTGTAGAGGCCAACTGCCTAACATCAGGTTGTCCCCGGCACACTCAGCAGTCAGCTCTGTACCCCCACTGACAGCAGGAGAGAAGAGGCTCAGTGTGGAAGAGTGGAAAGGTCAGTCAAAATCTGAGCGGGACCTGGGTTCATATCCTAACTATAAAGTGTGCCTTTTCCTTCAGTTTCCTCATCTGTAACATGATGGGGTTGGGCTAGGGGACCTCTAAATCTAGGACCCTGCCAGCACCTTTAGACCCTCTCCTTGACCAGAAGTCAATGATCTGGATAATAGAGACCAGACCCCCCAATCTACCATGGACTGTACTCCAGCATAGCATAATCAAGCTCGTGGATCAATCATCCCCTTTGCTGTATGCATGCAGAAAGGGCTTTTAAGGCCAACACAAGCAGGATGGCCCCATTGGGCATATGGATCCAGATACAAGCACCACTGTGCCACTCGAGTGGGGAAGAAGGGCAGAGACATGTTATAGGGTACAGGTGCCCAGATTTCTCCTGCTGATGGCTTTGTGACAGCAGCTAAGGGGGGCTAGGTGAGCCAACCTTTCTGTTGACTCTGTGACACACTAAAGGTGAAAGAATCCCAGCTAGGTCCCCATTCCAAACCATTTTGCAGATAAGGACACTAAGACTGGGAACTATGACATGAATGGTCCAAAGACCAAAGAGCTATTAAGGGGAAGAGCCAGGAACCATGGGTAAGCCAGGAACTGAGGTCAGATCATCGGCTTGACCTCTGTTGCCTGCTCCAGGAGAAGCAGTTTTTCTCCCAGTGGGTTACCTGAGACCGGAGAACAATGCTGAGGGGGTGAAACCTGAGACCCAGATCTGATGTCAGAATGGCATTTAATAATTTTTTTTATTTTTAAAATTATTTTAGGCCAAATAGTGGCTGTCCTGCCTTTAAGATTCCAGTCCTATTTCCTCAAGTTATTTGGACCTTTCCTTTAAAGCATCCTCTCATTCTGATAAAATGTAGAATGAAGTCACCAGGGATGAAAACTTTGCAATCCTGGTAATAACTCTCCCGCTGTCCCTTCCCACCCCCACCCAGGCCCCCTGCCCCAAAGCCCAGAAAACAGACTGCATTTGAAGCAAGGATTATTTTGGATTAAGCTGACACAGAACACAATTTTGCCCCATAATCCTTCCATTTCCTCATGTTTACATAATAGTTTGATACCCTAGAAACAACACAGTGCATGTGATGAGGAGCTGAAAGCTGTCAGAAGCAAGCTCAGTCCGCAGGCCGTGTGCCCCGGCATGCTCCAAATAACTAAGGACGCCCAGGAGTATGACAGGGAGAGAAGGCAGCCTCCAGGGGAGGGCCACAGACCCGGGCAACTGACCAGATGAAATCAGCACAGCCTTTTCGTCTGGACCACAATGGATCTCACTGAAATTAAATGATGCTTTAAACTAGGATTGAAATTGCTAGTCCAGCAAGACTCAGTTCAATCAATCAACAAGCATTATGATGCCAGACAGGAGGGTGGGACTTTAAAGATGAGGCAGTCCCTTCTGGCAAGGACTTTGCCACGATTATTTTTTTAAGGGCATCTAGGTTTAATGTGCTCTTCACAACTCCAGCAGGGGAATTGCTACTTTGAGCATGTTAAAGCAGGTTTCCCCCTCCCTCAGCCCCCCATCCCCAGGAGGGTTATAACTTAAAGCTAAGGATGATTTGGTTGTTTATTTACTACAACGAGCAGGGTGGGGATGGGGGTGTTGTTTAAGGTGGTTTCTTACTTAATCATGAACACCTAGGCGTGAAGGGTATTTTTTGCCAAGAGAAGGCCCAGGATAAAGTGGGTTTTGTTAATCTTTCTAAATTGAATATAAAGCCTCAAGAGAACCCAAAAGATTGGATCTTGAAGAATCTGTGACCTATTTATAAAACATCTTTTTGAAAAATCCACATATATCCTCAAATAACTCCTTTCCCTCACTCCATGGTGATATCTAGGAATCACACAAAAACCAACATTTAATTTTAAGTTAAATTTGCCCCAAAAGAGCAATTTAGTCTCCTTTTAATAAAGAAAAATCTAGGGAGTAGTGAGGGTCAGCCTTGGAATCAAAAAGACTAGGGCTTAAGAAATATCTCTTCCACAAAGAAGTTTTGTAACCAAAGGGAAATAATGCCACCCCTCAGCACCCACACAACTGTCTGAGACAATAAATCACAGGCCTGCTCTAGTGGAGGGAGTTTCCATACTGGGAGTTCTCTCGCTGGGATGAAATCAGAGGCCTGGACAAAAAAAACAGGCAAACCTCATTTGCAGATGGCTTGTGGGTTTGTTCCTTTAGGAAATCAACTTTGTCTGATTCAGTCACTACTTCTATTTTGACAGGAAACTCAACAGATTCTATTTTTCTTTATTCCAAGAAACAAAAAAGATCACTACAGCTAAGGGACCACAGAAAGCCAGGGGCCCACATGGGATTCAGGGCTCAGAGTCACTTGGCCTTTTGGTCTCTGTCACCTTTTAAAATTCCCAATTTCCCAACTTAAGTCTATTGAGACTAATTAAAGAGGGGCATAACATCTGAGGTAAAAATGGAAAGGAAAATGATGGCTTACTGCCGTCGGTGCATCCCAAGGATCTTCTGGAGTTCCTTCAATTCCTTCTCAAGCACTGGATATTCATAGATGTCATCTAGGACGTTCCTGTATATGGTCTGGAAACACACACGTACACACACACACACACACACATACACAAAGGCAGTTGAAAATTATTTGATTAAAAGTTTTTTTTAGGGGCGGCTAGGTGGCACAGTGAGTAGAGTGTCGGCCTTGGAGTCAGAAGGACCTGAGTTCGGATGTGGCTTCAGACACTTAATGCACAAACAAACAAAAAACCTAGCCGTTTGACCTTGGGCAAGTTACTTAACCCCAATTGCCCTCCCAAAAGAAAAAAAAAAGTTTTTTTTTTTTTTTTTAACATTTATGTAGGACCAGACACTGTGCTAAGTACTTTACAATTATCTCATTTGATCTTCACAGCCACCTTGGGAAGCAGGTGCTCTTATCATCCCATTTTACAGATGGGGAAACTGAGGCAGCATTTAAGTGACTTGTCCAGGGTCACTCAGCTAGTAAGTGTCTGAGTCAGGATTTGAATGCAGGTCTTCCTGATTTCAGGCATGGTATTCTATCCACTCTGCCAAGTGACCCTGGACAACTCTCTTAACCTCTGTTTGCCTCAGTATCCTCATCTGTAAAATGGGGATTCTAATTTATAAAAAGCTCTTGGCACATAGTAGATGCCATATAAATGTTAACTGTACCAGTGATGATGATGAGGAGGAGGGGAAGGATTTGTGGACACAAAGAAGGAGAAATGTAAACTCTTTATATACAAGGCTGGATCTGCTAAGAGTGTTTGTGTCTCCAGCACATTGGGGAGGCCTAAAGGATAAAGGAACAGAATCGAAGACTTGAGGGTAGACAGCTCAGCCCCAACCAATCACTTACTTGGTCTATGGTTTATATGAAAAGAATTTTCCATAGAAACCTTGCAAGATGAAGAGATTGCCCCTCCCCAAACTGGGATTTTAGTCCACAAATACAAAGAATAAGCAATCTCTCATCTCAAGAAGCTGACATAAACTTTGCTGTGCATCCCCAACCTCATTTGTTGAAAAAAGACATCCAGGAAAATAGACTTTAGTTGGAGATTGCCTCCTGTTTCAGAAAATTTGGGCTTCAAACATCTCAACCAAAAAGACTACTTTTTTGATTCCCAAATCGACATTCAATAAGACAGTCTTGCATGGCCTTTTTTCTTGAATCAAGAATTTCAAAGGCCCTTCCACCTTTGAAGGCAGTCACTGACCATCAGTCCCCCATCGGTACCTTTAGGAACATCTTAGAGGGCTCATCTTCTGGCAGCCAGTCTTTGTACAGGCCAATCCACTGGGACACAAGATGTAAGACCTTCCTCTTTCGACGAGGCACATCAGAGTTTTCTTCCTTGCCTTGATACTTCTTAGCAGAATAGGTGGAAAAGGTTAAAGAAAACATGTGGGCAGTGTCCCATTGCCTAAGTCCCAGAGACAAAAGTCCCATTTCTCTGAGTGGTAAAGAAAGATAAAGAGAAAACAGATGTATCCATGTACAACACAGAACCAAATGCCCCAGGAGAAAGATCCAGGCAAGTGAGGGAAAGGTGGGAGATGGAGCAGTAGGTGATGCCTTGGCCCAGTCCTTCACCCCGGCATGGGCCCCCAGTGTCTCCACCTGTAGCCCCAAAGTGCCTGAGATGAGGGGATTTTTAAGGTCCCTTCTACCTGCAGCCCCCGAGGCCTGGACATGGCTTAGCCCCATCTCAATAGGGTGGGAGGAAGCAGGTCTACTGGATTCCAGGGTATCATTAAGGCAGGGTCTCAATCTTTTTGGTTTCCTGGGCCTCTGGCATTATATTGAAGCCTCTGGGCTCCTCCTAAGAAAAATGTTTTTAAATGCATAAAATAAAATACATTAAAAGCCAATTATATTGAAATATAGTTATCAAAATAATATTAAAGAATGTTCATGGAGTCCAGGCTAAGAATTCCTGCTCTAGGAGAAGACTAGAACCCTGGGATCAAGTAGGGATCAGGATTTAAAACCAAAACCACTGGACCACTGGTTCAAATCCCACCCTTACGTACAACTCAGGTAACTCTGATGAAGTCAGACTTTCTGAGTGTCAGTCACCTTCTTAGCAAGATAACTGGGTTGGATAGATCACCTCCAAGGTCCCTGACAGCTTATAACCTATGATCCTTTGCCTAGTACAGGGGAGGGAGCCCTGGCTAGGAGTCAGAGGACCTGGCTCAAATCCTGCCTCCAACATCTATGATCTGTGTGACTGGCAGAGCACACAGCCTACCTGGGCCTCAGTTTTCTTGTATTTAACAATCTAAGGTCCCTTCCAGATTTAGCTCTGTCATAAAGTTACGTAACCACCCCAGGCCTCAGTTTCCTTACCTATGAAAGGAGAGGGTTGGGCTGGATGGCCCTGAAGTCCCTTCCAGCTGCAGATTTCTCAGGCTCATACCCTGGGAGTAACACTAGCTATCCTGAAAATGGCCAGCTTTCCTGGAGCTGTGAGGCAGACCATCAGTTCGATGAGGACACAGGTCAGGTCTTAGCCAGCCCTTTCATCTCACCCCGTGTTCTAGTCCTGGGCTCTGTACACAGTAGGTATTTAATAAATGAGCATGTTCTGAGGGTCTCTGTTCCTCCCCACCCAGTGACAAGCTGTGGGGCAGAATGTTGGCCAGGCACATCTACAGCCTTACCCAGTGCTCGAGAACGGGCAGCCTTTGGTGCTCTCAGCTGGAATTGCCTGGTTTCTACCAGAAAATTCTAATCATAAAGTCAGCTTGACTCTTAGTTCAGCTTTGTCTGCACTTTTTAATAAAATGTGGCTTAATCACAGACGTGTCCCCTTCTCTCCTACCCCCTCCCCACTCCTGAACACATAACATTAAGCCCATTTTAGTGTTCACGAGACCGATAAAATTTCCTTTTGGTTCAGAATTTGATGACTAGGGTATGAACAGAACACGGGCTACCTTTAAATGACATGCCTCAAACTGTCATTTTCCTTTGGTTTTCCTTGGAAAGGAACATTTTAAACTAATGATGATGTTAGAGGCAGTGTGGGGGAAGGGACAGATCCCTGGTGTTGGAGTCAGGACACCTGAGGCTGGGTCAGGCCTCTGCAGTGGGATCTTTTCAGGCCACTTAACTCCTGTGACTCAGTTTCCTCATATGTATAAGCAGGAGAGGATTGGCTACATTGGACACCTACATGGTTGTTTATTTACCTCTAAGCTAAGTGCTTTTATAATGTCTTCCTTTCTTTTCTTCTTCTTTGGGTCCAATATAATATCTCCATTCACCAGTGTCCATTAAGTGCCACCTACAGCACGCTGAAGACAAAGACCAAAATTAAGCAGTCCCTGATTGTAGGGACCTTACCAGCATGTATGAGTCAGTAAAGACAAGGACCAGCCCCAGGGACACACAACAATGGGAGAGTGAGGGCTTGCTAACAAAGGAGGTGGTCAGGAATCAGGAAAACCCTGGTCCCATAGGTGGGACCTCAGCATTCATTCCAGTTTTACTAGTGGAAGGAGCTCCTTGGTATAGAAACTCCCTCCCCAGCTGAAGTCAACTCCCCTGTAACTTAGCATTCTCCTGGCTCCCTGGATCCAAGTTAGGTGACTCATCCATGGCCACATGGCTAGAATTCAGCCACAGTCTAAGGACTCCTAACTCCAAGGTGGCACCACTCTCCCTGACTCCAAACTCCTTCTTGGCACCATAGGAGGGTTGATATGAAGATGGTGCTTCAAGATTGGCAAGGTTCTTGACAGACACTGCACTTTGACAGCCTTGTGAAGCTGGGGCTACCAGAATTATTCACTTTATTTTACAGAGCAGCAAAGGAAGCAAAATGCTCCAGGAGGCTGTGAAGAGAAATACCCCGGAGAGAGCGAGGGTAAACGAATGTCCTAGGGGATTCATCAGTATTTGTAAGCAGCCTATGGGACATGCTACGCCAGTAGCCGCAACCCGAGAGGAAGAATTGGGTGGTTTTCTCTTTCGGTTAAATGAAAGTTGGCCCAACTTTTCTCAGGCTTGAAATGCCGATCACCACTCTCACCCCTCCCCTTCCAATACAAGACCTCAGTGATGCTGCTGGAGGGGTCAGAGGCCACCTCATTGTGAGCCTCTTAGTATAAGATCATGAGACTTTACAATTAGATTCCTTTGTAAAAATCTGGGCAACTCCAACCAAGAGTACCAAAGGCTTCCCATTCTCAGGGCTATGAACCCAGGCACCAGCCTGACCTGCTGAGAGTCACTAACTGGGGAATACCTAGGAAAATTGGAAAGATGCTTATTTCCACAGACTTTTATTAAATACCTACTGTGTACAGAATATAGAGTGAGATTTAGCTAAGACCTGGCCTGTGCCCCTATGGAGCTAACAGTCTACTTTATATGTTTAGAAAATCTGGGCACTTTAAGGATGGCCAGTGTTGCTCCTGGGGTAAGAGCCTGAGGATGCCCGAGGCCCAGAGGGACCATAGGACAGTCCAGTCGTTTTTCAGTCACAGCCAACTCTCTGTGACCCATTTGGGGTTTTCTTGGCAAAGATCCTTCTCCAGTTCGTATTACAGATGAGAAAACTGAGGCAAACATCGTTAAGTGACTTGCCTAGGGTCACACAGCTAGTAAGTGCCAGAGTTGAAATCAGGAAGATGAGTCCTCCTGACTCCAGGCTCAGTGCTCTATCCATAGCTGCCCCTTTTCCTATCAATACTTTTCTGCAAATTTAGCCATCTTGAAATAATTAGGGAATCATGGCCAGTTACAAAAGACATTTCCCATCATTATCATCTTCAATCCTGGGTAGGAATGATGGAAAATTTAGAAGCTTTAAAACAGTGAGGATTTGCAAACATTACTGATTTTCCCACAATGCAAGAAGAGGCAGGAGACTAGAATCTCATTTGGGTCTCCAGGGATAGTGCATGGTCAAAAGAGCCACTTTCTCCCATTGCTGCCTTTATTGCTAGATATGTTCCACTGTCACTCTCCGTGCTGCTCCCCACCATCCCCTTCCCTATTATATTTTATAGCAGCCTAAGAAATGCTTTTAGCAGGAAAATACTCTTGAGTTGAAAACAATATATTGTGTCATATCAGCCCAGAGATTTAAAAGAATTATGATGAACCGGAAAACATGGCCAGGCCATTAGAATCCAGGTTCATGATGTTCAGACGGGGTCATGTGAATTTCAAGTCCCCATCCTATAAAATTTTGTGATGGGCTGTAATGGAATCCTCAGCTGCATATGGCAGAGAAAGTGAGAATTACTTACAGAGGCTTCTCTGGTACTTCCTCATTAGGATGACTGGGGAACAATTAGACTTGCTGGGGAGACTGGGTCTGTCAACATTATGCCTATGTCTTGTCCATAACAAACATTTAATATGTTAAATTGGATTGGATCTGCTCTAGTGGGTAAAAACAACTCAGATTCATATGGTGTTTTAAGGCTGGCAGGGGAGGTGGTGTATGCTGTCTACCTGGTACTACCACACTTTGAGGTGGGTGCCATTATTGCTCCCAAGTTACAGATGAGGAAACCGAGGCCCAGAGAAATGCCCCATGTCCACTTGGTGAAGAGGAAGGATGGAAGATTTAGACCCAGGAGGGAATTCAGAATGATCAATTCCAACCTTCCACATTTTGCAGGGGAGGAAATTAAGACCCAGAAAAAAGGTCAAATGTTTTTCTTGTGGTCAGACAAATCATGACCCCATTTGGGGCTTTTGGGCACAAATAAGGAAACTGAAGCAAATAGGGTTAAAAGACTTGGCCAGGGTAACACATCTAGTAAGCTTCTGGGGCTGAATTTGAACTAAGGGCTTCTTGACCGCAGGCCCAGCGCTCTTTCTTCTGTACTATCTGGCTGCCCATCCTTTAATCCCTACTTTCTCACTGGGCCATGAAAAGGACACTACATCACACAGCAGCTGCTGACACACTGAAGACCTAAGGTCACAACCAGCCTCGGTCACTAGCCATGGGATGGTGAGCAAGTCACTAAACCATTAATAAATGTTCACTGGGTTGAATGAAACTGCTCTGGGACTCAGTTTTCCTCACCTATAAAATGGGGATAATGGCAGCAGCTATCTTATAGAAGCATGGTAGGGTTAATGGGAGAACACCCATAGAATGCTTTGCCAAACAAAGTGCCACAGACATGCTATCACGTTGGTGACGAATTATTACTCCCTAGCAGCCTAGTGTGGCTGGAATTCCCCTATGGAGCTCACCAGACCTGCCCCTGCCAAGCCCACACCATGGCATCTCCACCTCCCAGAACCTCCCTGGGGCCTTCCTTTCTCTCTCCAGGCTTCCCAGGCTTGTCCTGGCCATCTCCATACCCTCCCGGTGCCTTTATTTGCTGCCTCGACTGTAAGCTCCTCGAGGTCAGGGACTGTCCTTCCTTTTGCCTATATTTGTACTCAGTGCTTAGTACAGTCACTGGAATACAGGAGGTGACCCCCTTCCTCCCATCCTCACTCATTTTCACCACTGAGCCCTTAACCTGCCATGTGCTCCCCCACAACCTGGCTAATTAAGCAAGGCAGACAGTGCAGAGCGTGGAACATCTGCTGGGACAGCAGTCTACAAAGCATCCTGCCGTTGAGGAAGGATATTGCCGCAGCAGCGCCTGGCACAAATCATCTGTGGTCATGAAGACAGTGTACGTGAGCAGGAAATCATCCAGGAGGGTCTCTGTGGAGAAAAGCAAAGAGATGAGGGGAGGGGAGGCTGGCACCCAGGCCCGGCCCCCCAGAGTGGGCCTGTGGAGAAAAGCAAAGAGACGGGGTAAGGGGAGGCTGGCACCACACACACACACACACACACACACACACACACACACACACACACTCACACATACACATACACACACCTTACTTGGACTGAGAGTGGAGGCCTCAAGCAGGGGCTCCGTGCACCACCAGGCATGTGGGCATCAGGGTCTAGGTGGGTAACATTGGTAGAGGGGTGGGAACAAGTCAAATGACTAATGCCCATCCAGGAAAGATAATGAGTTTCCTGCATCCTGGAGGGCTGGGGGGTGGGGTAGGGTTCAAGGCCTGGGAAGGATTCTGGAACCCCCTATCTTTATAGGAAGATGGGCCTTTCCAGGAGCTGCCTGCCTGGTCTAGAATGAGCAGGAGAGAGGTGGGGGCAGAAAATGAAACCCAAGGGACAGGAAAGGGCTCTGAAGTCACTTGACAGCAACACCAGGGTCTATAAGAGGGCAGGAGCAATGGTGAGGGAGCTCTGATTCTTATCTGGGTCTGGCAGCTCCAACCTTGGCATGGACCCCCTTTTCTCAGCTAAAAACACCATCAAGCCTTGCTGTCTTTGCCCAGCATGTACCCAGCATGGGCCGGAACACGGAAGCAGGGGGGATCACAGCCCATTTTCCAGGAATGGACTTGAGGGGAAGAAGTAGCAGCAAGCCTGGGGCTGGCGTCTTCCTGCCTCTCCAGGCCTGTGTCATGGGCATTGGGAAATCTCCCCCATGGATGTGGATGATCAGCTCATCCATCCTGTCCCGTCTTAGGGGATTCCTAGGGCGCTGAGAGTTGAAATGACCCATCTGGGGTCACGTACCTAGTAGCTGCATCAGTCAGAGGCACAATTTGAACTCAGGTTTTTCTGGCTCTGAGGCAGACCTTCTACAGCCTCTCTCACACCTCTTTTCCATGGATTCAGGGATAGAAGGGACATTTTGTCCAATTTCCTTATTTTGTAGTTGAGGAAATTGTCCCAGAGAAGTTAGTTGACTTGCCTGTGGTCACACAGCTAGTATGTGTTGGAGACGGAAGTTTCCTGAGGCTAAGGCTACCCTTCTGCCCATGATGCCAGGCTGCCCTTCTTCCCGTGATGCCAGCCTACCCTTCTGCCCACAATGCCAGGCTACCCTTCTGTCCATGATGCCAGGCTTCCCTTCTGCCCACGATGCCAGGCTACCCTTCTGTCCACGATGCCAGGCTGCCCTTCTGCCCATATGCCAGGCTGCTTCTGGAATGTTTCTAACAGCCCCCTGAAAGTCTGAGGAAGCTGCCTGTGTCACATGTACCCAGGGTTAGTGTCCATCTCCAGGCCCTTTCTCTTGCTGTCCCCAATGGTTTATTCCCATGTCCCACTTATGACTTTTGGAAATGACCACCCTTCAATCCCTGATCCCTCTCTACCAGCCTGGGGGTGAGCTCCCTGTCCTTACATCTCTCACCCTGTTATCTGTCTTTTCTGTCCTTCTCAGTTCGTGGATCACCATCCTCTACCTGGCTGGCCTCTCCGCTCTCCCCCAGGCCAGTGACTGCCCCTTAATCCATCCTCAAGGTCCCAGAGCCAGGCAGAGGGCCTGCCCAGAGCAGGTGCCAAGCCCAGGTGGCTCTCGACTTGTCCTTGCTAAGGTAGCCTTGCCGGCTGACAGCTGGAAGAGCCCATGTTGGAAAACCTAGGCAGTTTGGCAACTAGGTGAAATCACAGCGCACAAAGTACTGGACCTGAGTTCAAATCCAGCCTCTGACACTTACTAGCTGTGTGACCCTAGGTAAGTCACTTAACTTCAGTTTACCTCAGTTTCCTCAACTGTAAAATGGATCTAATAAGTACTTCCTGCCCAGGGTTGTTATGAGGATCACATGATATACTATTTGTAAAGTACCTGACACATAGTAGGTGCATAAATGATTGATTCTTTCCTTCTTTCCCCTCCCCGGGCCTCAGTTTCCTACTCTTTAAAATGAAGGGACTGGAAAAGGGGACCTTTAAGGATATTTCCATCTCCTAGTCCCAGATCCCAGAATCCATTAGCACAGAATACCGGAAGCATCTGACCGAAGTGGGATCAGGTTCATGACTGGCACCCTCAGCACAAGGGGGAGGGAAGAAACATTTATTAAAGCCTTTATTGTGGCCAAGAGCTGTGCAAACGCTGTCTCATTTGATCCTTGCAATGACCCCAGGATATGGATCACTATCTCCATTTTACAGATGAGGAAACTGAGGTAGGCAGTGGCTTTGGTCACAGAGCTAGGTCAGTGCCTGAGGCTGGATCTGTCAGCTCTTCCATTAATGGACCTTAGGCACAACTGGCCATTCCACCCTGGAAGAGGCTTTGCTAATGAGCGGAGGAGTCACTAGTCCTGTGGGATGGGAGCAAACACACTGGCCATCCACTTAGACAGAGCCCTTCCCCCCAACATGTAACAAATCCTATACTGAGGCCTCTCAATGCCACTTCCTCCATGGCTCTGCCCATACTGAACACTTAAATAACAGCATCTGCCAAATCCTCTATCATAAAGAATTAATTAAAAAATTTAAAAAACAGGTTTGCTTTATCACCGCATAAAAATCATGGGTCTCCAGTGAAAATCCTGAAGAAAGGCCCAGATTCCCAGCGCTTTGGCTGAGACCGTCCTCCATGTAACCAATGTTCTAAGCTTCCCACTTGGTGAACACAGCAGAGATCATTTGCATTATTTTCTCTGGCATGGGTCACTGAAGGTAATTGAGTATGATAAATAAAGTCACTCCAATCAAAATAATGTACTTAAGGCAAAGGCATTCTCCGCCCCTAGTCTCCAGCTCTCACAGAGACAGGCCTCCTAGGTATCCAGAAATATTTTTAAATGCTCAATGCCTGTAGGAATTGGCCCCTGAAGACCATTAGTCAACAAGATCCTGCCTGGAAGGACCAGGATGTTCAACTGCATCCATATTCAAAAGCCAAAGACTGGCATTCTTTCATTCTTCCTTGAAGACAGGTGTTAAACTTTGGGGAAAAGAACAGTTTTGTGCATGAAAGCATCTTCTCGAACAAGTTCAATGACCCTTCAAAAACATAACTCTAGCCTTAATCTGAACCCCTTGGGTCACAAGGGACGAGCCTGTCCCTTTGGAAGATCCAATTACCCCACAGAGCTCTTGCCCGACAAGAGACTCCTCCCTAGAATGAGGCATTCAGTCTAGGTCACTGGGAAAGTTCCAGAGACTTCCAGCATCTTTAGGAGACAAATCTAAGGTGACCTCCAAGGACAGGAGTCTCTCAGTGACTGCCTCCAGAGTTCTTAGTGACCAGCATGTTCTTAGCACAGGGTGGAGGCTGGACCTGGTACAGAGAAGACCCAGGTGAGGAGTCTTCCCCCACCATTGCAAGTCATCACCTCCTCTGCTCATTACAGCTCGAGAAGGCTGCCTGGAGCAGTGGGGGGTGTGACTTGCCCAGGGTTACACAGTCAGGATGTGGCCAAGGTGGCACTTGGACCTCCCTAATTCCAAGGTAGGCTCTTTATTCACCATGGCATGCTGTCTCTCACGTTCTTACGACATGTAAATAACTCACTGATAACCCAAACACTAAAATGGGATTTTATAACCATCACCCACCTTTTAAACACCAATACTTGTCTGTTTTTGGTATATGTTTGCAAGTCACAAAACCCCATCATCTCCAAAGAATGAAAGTTGAGGATCTCTCAAAGTGCAAGGGAGAGGCACATGGTGGGCACGAGTGATTATGAAATGCTGAAAACAAGGAATTATGGAGGAAGAGCAGGGCAAAGGGTGTCATCAAGAAAACAGTCACGAAAAAGTGAGTGGGCAAGTCTGAGTGAACCCGGAATGGCCGCCCAATGGCCAGCCCCTAGGAGGCTGACATGTCAGGAAGAAACAAGGAAGATTCCTCAGCCAGGCCCTTTGGGAGACACATGAACCCAAGTTGGCTGGATGGGAAGGGACAGAGGGGGAGAAGCTAGGTTTTTGGAGATCACAGATCTGTGGGAATAACAAGGAAAACCAAGGCCAAGGTGCTGTGGGACACTCGGTGAAAGCCAACCCTCCCCCAGAGGCATCCAAGGCCCAACCATGGCCCATCTGGCTCCCAAGGTCATTATTCTGATGAGCATCAGGGATGGTTAACAAGAATTTCCTCTCCTTCCAAGAGTATTCAGGTGGTGTTCCAACACTGTTTGTTTTGTTTTGTTTTTTAGATTTGAAGAAAAAGAAAAACACCTGAAATTTTTTACTTAAGAGTTTAATAATCTGGTCTTTCCCCTTTTACTCTTAGTGAATCGAGTTCTCCTTTACAGTTTAGGGGCTTCAAACACTTAGCAACTTCCAGTCTATATCTGCAGCACACACCACCCTTGTGCAGTGGATGGAGAGCAAGTGTGCGATTGGAAGCAGAAAGATCCCACCTCTGATATTTATCAGGTGTGACCTTGGGTAAGTCCCCTAACTACTACAGGACTACTCAGTGGAGGTCATGGTGCTTGAGTTTCTGTCTGACTCGCATTGGGTGAGGCTCCCATTCGATAATACATTTCAAAGCTGGCAGAGCTGAAAGTGCTATGGAATCATCAGCCATTATCTCTGTTGTCATAGAGTTTTAAAGCTGGGAGGGGCCTCAGAGGCCAACCTGTCCAATGCCCTCATATTACAGATGGGTAAAGTGAGGCCTAGAAAAGTCATTGACCTACCCAGCTGGGCTCATGCTGTTCCTAAGTATCTAAGGACTGGACTGGGACCCAGATATTTCTAAAAACAAAGTCCAGAGCCCTATCTACTAGGCCCTGCTGTCCCCTCTGGTACCCTCAATGGCACCCACAGAACATTTTAAAAGATTTAACCTCAGTCCATTTAGAGTAAGGCCCCTGAATCTCACTTTTGTCAGTCCTGTGTAACCTAGGGAAACTTTCAGAAGGAAAAGAAGGTTCTGAAAGGCAAATGGTCCTGAGGAAAGAACAGCAGGTCTGGAGTTAAGCGGACTTAGGTGGAGATCCCACCTCCAATGCTTGGGGCAGTCACTCCCCTTCTATTTCCAGGACCTCCCAGTTCTAGGTCTCAGGTCCTTCCCATTCTCACTGTCTACAGGTGAAGCTTCTCATCTGGTGAACTGCCTTTCAGAGAAATCCTATGGAAAGAGTCTATGACCAACAATCTCTTAGAACAGTCAGACTAGCAATGGTTGGGGAACAGAACTCTGCAGAGCTTTCTAATGACTGCTGTGTCTGTTTCCTGGTCTCCATCAAACAGTGATGATTCTCCCTCATCTCACGTGGAACTTAAAACACTTCGAAAAGGTGTGAAAACACTTTCTGACCCAAGGCCACCTTACCTTTACTTGAAGGAGCGGAGCCTGGCAAGGGGGGCCATGGGGCAGCCTCCCCAGGCTCTGGACCTTCATTCCAGGAGCCCTGAATGCAGATTCAGACCCAAGTGCCCAGCTTTCTTTGAGTCCCAGGGTATGCAGTATCTTTCTCTGTAACCCTTTCAATCACAGAATAAAAATGCACCAGTCCTGAGAGCAGGGCTCTTTCTTGGTGCATTGAGTTTCGTATCTGATGCCCCTAGCTGAATGGGATGTTCCTCCTGCTCAGCGGGTAGAGTGCTTGCCTGGTCCTTGGAATGTCCACACCTCCTGCCCCTGAAAGCTTTCCTTCTTCTGGTTTTAAAGATGGGGCCGGCATTGAGCTTATATTCACTCCTAAAAAACAGCACTTTTAAAGACAACATCTTTTCGGCTCAGTGGTTGGGGGGACATTCTTCAAACAATAGAAAACAATTTGAATGTGCTTTATAATAACTAACCACTTAGTACTTTAGTACTTAGTAAACATCCTGCTCTAGCAGCTTCATCTGAGGAATCTTCCTTTGAGAACAGAAGGGTTGGAGATAAACCCTGGCAAGTTTTCCCAAAGGCCCTGAAATGTTTCCTTCTGTAATCTCAATTTTTTTTGTAATTTCACTACGTGTCATGTAGCTTGTGGCTTGGTCAAGGCTATGAGAATCTGATAAAAAGAATACACGTTGTCATGGACAGGGACTGAAAGGCATGGGATCAGACCTTGGGGACTATGGCTCTACCTCTGCTCCCATTCTGGGGATGAGAAAATTGAGGCCAAGAGATTCTTGTGACTTACTCAGGGTCACAAAGTCAGTATTTGTGAGAGAAGGGCTCTGGAAAAGATTCAGTCAGGGCAACTAGGTGATTCAGTGAACAGAGCACCGACACTGGAGTCAGGGGGACCTGAGTTCAAATCTGACCTCAGACACTTAACACTTACTAGGTGTGTAACCTTGGACAAGTCACTAACCCCAATTGCCTTGCCTCCCCCCTCCAAAAAAAAAAAAAAGAAAAAGAAAAGCTGCAGTCGATGGCCCCCCATCCCTCAGAGACTTCCCCTTCTCTCATGGTCTGACTTGCAGCATCTCCTTCCAGGTCACTTCCCGATCTCTTCCGAGCCCCAGGCTTTCTCCCCAGAATGAGGCTTCATCAGATCCCCATGCTTTGGAAATATTAAGAAGAGCCCCCCAGACCCCCAAAGGCCCACTGGATCTAGAAGGAGGCCATGAATGACCACGTGGGGGCTGAGGGCCCGATGTCAACTTCCAGTCTGATCTGGCCATGCTGATGATTGGACAAGACATTGGCAGGGTCAAGGCTCACACAAGAGAATTGGTATGAATGGATGGGCAAACATAGGTAAGGACCCAGTTCCATTGGCTCATTGGGCAATGGCAGCACCATGGATGGACCCATGGGAAGAAGCCATTTATTATCAAGGCAAAGATCAGAGACATGGGCAGAGAAATTTTGCTGAAGAGCACAGATTTATTATCTCCAAACAGTCCCTCTGGTTCAAGCTCCTGCCTGCAGTAAAGACTCAGCAGGCTGCCACCATGCACACTGAGGCTGAGTGCACAGGTCTGTCTGAGAGCCTGCCTGCTGTGGCAGCAGGCCCCCAAGAACTGCAGATTTATCATGCTAAGCTTGGTTCTGGATGGAAGCTGATTTAATGCTTCAAAATCATATGAAATAAAAGCAAAAACGGTTTGAATATTAATATCTTAAATTAGGGCCCAGGGATACACAAAGTAACTCCCAGGAATAAGTTACATCTTTTGATCAGAATCCGTTTAAGAAGGACAGCACCTCAGGCGCCGAAGAACAGCCTGTATTATCAGTTTCCTTCCCAAACTTGGAACGGGTCCCTTTTTTGACTAGAAGTGATTTGTCTCTGCAGGGCTTCAGTTCACTGAGAATTACTGACAGAAAGAGAGTGGGCATCTGGGTAGCAAACCTAAAAAAAAACTGACCCCAATTTTATAATAAAATAATGATAATAACAAATCAACAAGCATCTAAATAGATGTAAAATGATTTGGGCGGAACTGAGGCAACATGGTAAAGCAGACAGAGTCAGAAAGACCTGGGTTTCCTCTGTGTGACCTTGGGTAAGTCACTTATCATTTCAGTGGCTCCCAGGTGAGATGTCTCAGAGAAGGCACTAGCTCCAATGGGAGCATTTCCTTATCAGCTACCCCTTCCATCAGTGAAACCAGAGGCTCCTTTTGCCGCCTCCATCCTCCCAACCTCTTCAACCTCCCATAAGATTTTTGTTAATAAAGGGCTTGAAGTTTTTCAAAGAGCATGTGAGCCTCTGAAGAACTCTGTGAGGAAGATGCCATGGGAGCTTTTACCCTCATTCCTCAGAAGGAGAAATTCCGATGACAAGACCCAAACACGCTCTCACTCTCAGCAACTAGGGCAGCATCTGAACTCAGCTCCTCCTAAGTACAAGCCTTGTCCTCAGGCCAGCCCACAGCCCTCCCTCCGAAGAAAACGAGATGGAGAGTGTGAAAGTCTGAGGTGGCGTTCAAATGCAGCGCCTCCTGGCTCCATCGCCCTCCCCCTGGGATCCCTCACTAGGGATGGAGGCATCGCAGCATCCAAGTCACAGGAAAGTGCAGAGCCAGCCATCTTGGGCTTACAAGAGAGTTTGGATCTGACTTCCAAGCCCAGATGCCCTGGCCAAGTTACTTATTTCTCTCAGCTCAGTTTCCTCATCTGTAAAATGGAAGTGATAAGAGCACCCGTCTCACAGAAGTGCCCAGAATGTTAGACCCTGCTGTAGTGTACTTATCATTGCTCAGTTAAAGAGGATTTCATTAGACTCTTCAGTTTTCTGGAGCTCAGCACAAGGCTCTGCATTCCTGAAGGGATAACGTTCCTTGGCTTTGCACTTCCTTCCCTAAATCAACAGTGCCTGGCTGGCTCAAGTTCTAGAGACCACCTGCCTGCTCCCCTCCAGCCCAGGAACACCTGGGTAAATAAGGGGGCAGCCGCAGGGCTCTGACTCTACTGAATTCTGCCTGTGGGCAGCCGTCAGTCACTCACACAACTTCCTGCTGTGCCCATGGGATCAAAGTCCCAATAGCCCTTCCCAGAACTCCCAGGCTGCTCTGGCTGTGGGGTGGGGGCCTCAAGGCTGGGCCAAGAGCAGCTCAGGTTCAGACAAGCTCTATCAAGAGGAAAGCCTTTTATGGGTCTGGCAAACAACTCTTCATCTGTGGATGGGGGGAGGACAGGCAGAAGCTGCTTCAAGAGAATCCTTCTCTAGAAAGCCAATGACTGGCTAAGGCCAGGATAAGCCTAGAAACCCATGAGACTATCAGCAAAATGCAAGGAAGGGCAACTGTGCTGGCCAGTGGAGGCAGTCTTGGCTCCCATTAAAGAGAGCTGTCTTTCTCCTGGAGAATATGGTCTCCCTCTTCCCTGTGGGCTCCAACCCCTGCCTCCCACAATGAACAGAGATGGGAAGGTCTGAGTTCTGAAACCACTGGAGTGTGATACACACACACACAAAAACACACACACACACACACACACACACACACACACACTTTAAAATGATGCAATCCCATAATGGCTGGAGCCAATCCATCACAGGACAGATGCTCACAGCTGGGATCTCTACATTTAGGAAGAAAGAATAATGATAACATCTCAGATTGGCACAGATAATCACTCAGGGGTATTTGATGACTTTTTGAGCTGGAAATTAGTGATACCAGAGCCTTAGTAAACCACTTAAAGGTTTATAGGCTCCAAGAGCTGTCAGTCACAATAGATTTCTGTCTCTTCAACAAAAGAAGAGAAAACATAATTATATTTCCAGAGCCAAAGCCCATATTAGGTTTCCATGTTGGAAATTTCATGTAAGGAAGATATTGAAAATGTTCAAAAACACAGACACACAAAAGATATTCAATAAATTTCTCAATATATTAATTAACAAATGAGGAGAAATCAATTTCAGGGTGACTCTTTGGTGAAATGGGTCCACTGAAAACACAATGATGATGGCAGCTTATGGCCCTAGTAATCTCCAAGGAATCTTGGTAGTGTGATATAGGATCCTCCATCTGGAGCAGGAGGGATCTGAGGGATCTCATTTGGTCCAGGCTCCTCATTTTATCATTGAGAAATCTGAGTCTCTGTGAGGTTTGGTGACTTCATGAGTCATTCAGGGAACATTCAGGGAACAAGTGATGGGGCAGGATTTGAACTCAGATCCTCTTGAAGAGAATGGGTCAGTAAAACACCCATTAATCACCACTGAGTCGTAGAAGAAACCAGTGGAGAATTCAGGAAGACTGAGGATTTGAGGCCTCTGGGCCATTCACTGCCAGTCATCTCTTAAGAGTCAGGCTGTATCTGGATGTTAGGATGCTCCAGGATGGGCATTCATAAGCACCTCCCAGAGTCCCTGCTGCTGTGGAGATAGTTGGAGGGAGAAGGAGCACAGGAGGGATATTGAAGGGTGTCAGAAAGTACGAGATACATGGGTGTACCAGTGATGAAGGATGCAGATGGGTCATTATCTGGAGAATTCAGTGTGTACACAGAGACTATCAGTATGAGTGGGGTGATGTTCATGAAGGCACTGCCTATAACTGGTCTTGGGAATCCTCTCATGTCAACCCTGTGGTATCCATAGGGGGATCCAGTCCTTCTCCAGCAAGCCCAGGGAGGGGCTCTGTCCCTAGCTCCATCCAGCTTGAAGATCTCCAGCAAAATGAAACCCCCACCTCCTGACACCAGAGGGTGCTGCATCAGCTGGTCCTGGGCATTCCCACCTCAGGCATCCTAAAGCAAAGTCTGGACTCCTGTGTAGTAGGCATGTCCATAGGGCTAAAGAGAAATACAATTCAACAAAGAATATTCTGTGCTTATTGTCAACTAGAAGGAACTCATTATCACTTTAAAGCCAGAGGCAATGTAAGAGTGATTCTGGAGTGAGATGACCTGAGATCAAATCCCACCTTGGACATTTATTACTTGTGTGACCTCTGTGACTTTGAGCAACTCATTTCACTCCCCTGGGGCTGGTTCCTCATTTCCAAAATGAGGGGCTTGATGAGACTTGATAGTCTCTGAGGCCTCTTTCAGATCTGGGTCTAGGATCTTGCCAGCCAAATTGGATTTTAAGCCAAAGTTTTAAGAAAAAATACTTTGTCCAAGAATGCTTTAAATAAGAATGAAAAGGTGCATCTCTCCCTAAATGCTCTGAGAGCCGCTTGTCTGGTAGAATGCAGGGTTGTACATTATGCACATTCTTCCCCTCGACAAGCCCTTCCCCCCACCCCAACTCTCTCTTGAAGAGATGGAAACTTTGCATCTTCCTTCCAAATGCAATAAATCCAGATGTTGGTAAATGAAGTCACCAATCTAATGCAAGGGGGAAACAAAGAACAACTAACAAACATAGCACCCCTCTTTTACAAGCATAAAAGTAAGATGCTGTCTACATATCCCACAGACATATGTCTTCCTTCCACAGGACCACGTTCCTTATTTTTGTTATTCTGTCTTCTCTGCTCTTCACAACAAACCCCTGAAGGTAGGGGCTGTTATTACCCTCATCTTCCAGATGAGGAAACTGAGGGCCAGAGAAATGACTTGCCCAGGGTCACACAGCTAGTTTCCACCTAGCTGCCCCTCCTCCTCATTTAAAAAGTGAATTTGGAAGCGAATTGAACGCCTCCACATCTGAGGATAAAGGCTATCACCAAGTTTCTCCCACCTCCCCAGTGTGACTCTCTCATTATTTATGCGGCCACAAAGAAGCCATCAATTACTGCCCAGTAAGCTGATGATTTGGAGGTGTCCCCATTCAGCCCAGGAGGACTCCGCCTGTGTTGACCAAAATGATGTTAGAAAACCCATCCATCAGCAAGAGATGAAAACAGCTTTCAATGCCTTCAGCTGACCTGAAGTGCACAATCCTGAGAGCTCCCAGTTCCCAGGCAGACCCCAGGGTGTGTGGGGTTGGGAGTGGGTGGGAAAGAGAGAGCAGAGGAAATGCACACAGCTAGAATGGCCCCAATAATAGCCAACTCCCAAAAGTAAAAGAGCTTTGAAAGAAAAAAATGCCTGTGTACCCTATACAATAATTATACACAATTACCACCACAAAATGGTTTTTGAGCTCCTTTTGCTATATGTTCCTCTCAATTCAAATAAAAATGTTTTATTTATTTTTGACATCATTGTTCCTAGGGGATGTTGGGGATTCTCTCCTTCCCAGTCTTTCCCCTACTCCTGTCCATGGCATCTGAAAAGTGGCAGTTTTTTCAGTCATAGAGGACAGACTCAAGAGGAATTCTTTTCCATTAAATAAAAATGCAGTAACACCATATATGTACCAGTTTCCCAACCTAAGGTACTAAGAGGATGAGTATACAGTAAGTATTTGGGCTTGGTTTTGTTTCAGGATCAAATTGTGATTTCATTGCTGTGGCAAACTCCCTCTATTAATGAAGAGTAACAACTCCTCTAACCTTGGAGAGTTGTCTGGGCCATTCGGTGGTTAAATGATGTGTGGGAGAAAGGATTTTAATCCAATTTCTCAAGACTCCAAACCTTGAAGTCTCTCCTAGAGGCCACAGAACTTTTGAATAAGCCAGATTTTGCTAGAAGTGTGTGTGTGTGTGTGTGTGTGTGTGTGTGTGTGTGTGTGTGTGTGTGTGTGTCTGTCTGTCTAGAATGGGCCTTTTATTTGGACCAAAATAATATTTTCCCTAGAAGTCATGTAATACTAGGTTTTTCGATGTTTTCTGTTGTATCCCTTAGAATCATAAACCCGGAGCTAAAAGAGACCATAGAAATCATCTAGTTCAGACTCTTCCCTTTATAGAGAAGGCAACTGAGACCCAGTGCGGTTAAGTGAAGTGCTCACGGCTACATGGGGAGTAAGTGGAAGAACCTAGATTTGTAAGTCCAAGGCAGAGAGTTCAAGTAATAGCCAGCAGATTCTGAGATTTTGATCTTTGAAAAGGTCATCTAGTTGAATTAGTTCATTTTAAGGATGGGGAAACTGAGGTCCAGGGTTGTGACCTACACAAACTCACACAGTTAGTAGGTGTTAGAGGTTGGATTTGAACTCAAGTCCTCTGACTTTGGGGTACCTAAGGGGCACCACAGTGTACAGAGTGTTAGGCCTGGAATCAGGAAGATCTGCATTCAAATCCAGCCTCAGATACTTACTAGCTGTGTGACCCTAAGCTGTGCCTCAGTTTCCTCATCTGTCAAATGAGCTGGAAAAGGAAATGGCAAACCACTGCAGTGTCTCTGCCAAAAAAAACCAACAAAACCCAATGGAGTCATGGAGAGTCAGGCACAACTGAATAGCCACCTCTGACTCTAGAACCTCGGCTCTTTCCCTAGCACTGAGAGAAGTCTGTGAAATGGCCCCATGCCATGGAGCATGATGGTGACTGCTGGTCAGTGATGGCACACAGCGCATACAATGGGAGAGCTGGAAGAAGGCTCTCATTCTGCCCTGTGTAAAGGAAGAAACAGTCACACCTGTCTGCCCATGAAGAAAGAGAGCAGGGGCCATTCAGTGATGGAGGTCACGTGTGCCTGCTTCTTTCCACCTTTATACTGGAGGAAGGTGGGCTACATCAATCAGATTTAAGCAATAAGGGTTAGAATGTGGGCAAGTCACTCTGTCATTGCTACTTCCTGTGCTGTCTCTCTGTCTCCCTCTCCTTCTCTTCTCTTCTCTTCTCTTCTCTTCTCTTCTCTTCTCTTCTCTTCTCTTCTCTTCTCTTCTCTTCTCTTCTCTCTCTCTCTCTCTCTCTCTCTCTCTCTCTCTCTCTCTCTCTCTCCTTCCCTCTCTTTCTCTCCTCCTCCCCCCTCTTTCCCCTCATGTCTCTGTCTCTTTCCTTTCCTCCTACTCCTCTTCCTTTGTCCCTCCCTCTCTTTCTTTCCCTCAATCTTTCACCCTCTTCCTCTTTTCCTCCTTTCCCCTTCCTATCTTTCTCTCTCCTTCCCTTCCCCTCCCCTCCCACTCTTCTCCATTTGCCCCCCATATCTCTCCCTCTCACTCTTTTCCCCTCCCTTTCCTTTTCTCCCCATCTCTACTCTCCACCTTCTATGATGCTAAATTCATTTCTATGAACTCTGGGAAAGCTGTCTGTCTGTCTGTGTAGACCTCCTTAAACCCTGGGAAAAAAGAGGGAGAAGGGGGAGGCAGCAAACAGGCTGAGGGAACAGTAGCAAAAATCCCCCAAGGCAGAGAGTGAGATAATGGGAAAAGGGAGGAGAAGTGTGACAAGGACGAGGAACTCCAGGCAGGCAAAGGACAATGACCCAGCAGACTGCTGGTATCTAAAAGGGTTGCTATTGCCCCAGAGGACGTCACTTCACCACATTAGCTTGTCAATTCCAGCTGATTCTATGATGACGCTGTTTAAATGAGGCCAATGATTTGACGGAAACCCCTGGGAAAGATTAACAAATGAAGTGACTGCTCATCCAAGAAATCACCATATAACAACACCCCTTTGCCACCTTGATCAGCCCCCTGAAGTGCCGACTTTCTTGCATGGGAAGTCTTCTTCCTCAAGCTGCCTCCTTGTAGAGGCAAGACAGCAAATTCTGCTGGAGGAAGACGTCAGCAACATTTTAAAATTCAGACAAGGGCATCTGATTGTCTCCATTGATCTGCCAGCTGCGTGGGGGTAGGGGGGCACAACCACAACTGAAAGAGAAATATTTCCACCTTTTGCATTGTCTTAAAGACAGTTAGGCAGTAATTTCTGTAGAGGCCGTTACAAGGGAACGGTCCCTTGGCTAAAACTACCAGGCTGCCAAACCTATTACTGACACAATAGCCCATTTCCTCAGATTGCAGGAGTGTGTCCTGAGCTGCTACTATGGCAAAATCTGAGTCGCCTCCTTCAATATTTCCCTGTGTTTCATAAAATGCAGTTGAGATTTAACAAAGTGGAGGAGTGAATACTAAAGCATGCCAAGAACCTTTAATACAAAAGCTGTGTCTTATTGTCCTGGGGAATCTCATAGCATCACCTTTTTAAAAACAACAACAGCAAAACTTGGCCAGAACAAATATTTTAACCCATCAAACGAGTTAATCCAGTCAATGGCTCATCTTACTAAAGGTTGTTAGCACAAGGGACCTATTCTAGAAAGCAAAGGAAGCTGTGGAAGAAGATTTTTCCACCCTGAGAAAGCTCATGTCCTACTGGGAAGGTAGATTATACCTGAGAAATAATTTATAAAACATCAGTAAGTATAACTTTATATACCACTTCAAAAGAAGGATAGCAAATTATCAGTGATCAGAAGAAAGACCACTCCAAACAAATAGCAAGAAACATAAATCCCAACAACTCTGAGGATTCTCCTCACATTCAGGAAATTGTAGAAGATCAAAGAAACTGGAAACAGTCAATGTTGGAGGGGCTAAGGAAAGATAGGCATTATTAGCATGCTATTAGTAGAACTGTGAATTGGTCCACCCATCCCTGGAAATAATTTACAGTTGTGAATGACAAATGTCTGTGATTCTACTACCAATAATGTACCTTAATGAGGTCAGAGAAAAACATTCAATACTGACCAAAAGTATCCACAACAGGACTTTTTGGGGTAGCAAAGACCTGGTGGATGCCCATCAGCTGCAGAACGACTGGAGAAACCATGGCTGATGAATGTGATGGGACAATATTGTGCCTCATTTCATGACATGGAGGTGAGCCTGCTCTGTCAGCAGAATATAAATAATGCTGAGCTTCAGAAGGCTGGGTACAGACCCAGTGACTGGGTATGTCTGTTGTCTAAAGACAAGTCTGGTTATTTAATTTTGGGGAGTCTCCTCTCCAGGGGTGCTGAGGGACGATCAACTTTGTGGTCACAGAAACTCTCAAAGACTGACTGGCCATAGAGTTTTAAAGGAGTCACGATCTGCATTAGTGAAGGGAATGCTGACAAGGACAAAAGTGAAGGGAGAATCATAAAGTATTTTAAAAAGCAGACCAGGGGCAAATGACAGCAACAAATGGCAAGGGAATAAGTCATCGGGAATTCCTTTTAAGAGATCAACTTCTAAAGATCATAGAATCAATATCAATTCAACTTAATTTTCTACATCTGCTACATTTCCATCAAAAACAGATGCCTCTAGCGATGCCCTGGGCACCCTTGGCTTCAAATCCTTCCTCCAACACTTATTAGGTAGGTGACCATGGGGGAGTCATTCAAACTCTCTGAGTCTCAGTTTTCACATGTGTAAAATGGGGATTGAAAATAGTTGGAAGACCTATCTACAAGCTATTACCAGGCTAAAATGAGACTATGCGTAAAAACCTTTCTGAGCATTAAAGCACCATATAAATGTCCATGACGATGATGATGACACTAGAAGTTTCATATAAGGGTAAGAGAATTAAACTGGGACTCACTAGACGCAGGTTCAAATTCTGTCCCAGTACTTTACTACAGAAGGTGTCCCAAAAGCCTTAGTGCAGTTTCAAGCTATTGGAGCCTGGCTATTTTTACTCTTACTTGGGTTAGAGTTAGCAGAGTTTATGTACCTTCATAGCATGGGGAAAAGACAGTAAATAAAAGTGCATAAAAAGGGCCCTTTCCCCACAGATAGACATGACTCTGCCCTTTGTCTGGCTTCCAAAATTCCTTAAAATTAATTCCTAGATGCCCTACTGCTAGTTTGGCCAATTCCCAAAGAGCCAGGGGATGATACTTTTTAACTTTTTCCCTCCACAGTAACTTTTATTGACATGCTGGGAAGGAGGGTATGTAGGCAACTCTGCTATGAATTCTATCTCTAATACAGTATCATTCCCACCACCCAGATGCTTCTTGCTTTGGCAAGACTGGGACATAACCAAAGGACTCCCCATAAGCTCATCTAGTATCCTCAGCACATCAGGAGAACCTGAGAGAGGCTCTCGGCATGTTGGGTGGACCCCCACCAACAACCTTTAGAAGGATATGAACAAGTGTCACATAGAACAGGCTACAATTTGCCCTGTTGGAGAAAATGCCCACATCGATGAGATCTAGATATAGAAGTATGTGGAGAGGAAACATGATATTGAATTGTAGAGGTGAGCACTGACTGTAAACAGTGCCTGAAATCTGCAAGATGGATAGAAAATTAAATGTCTCCTACCAGGAGGAAGGAGATAGGCATCAGGGCTGGTCACTGCCCAGTTCAGAGTTCCAGCATTGTTTGGCAGGAAGTACTTTAATGGCACTATATTATTTGTCCTCCTGGTTCTGCTTACATCATTCTACATCTGTTCATATAAGTCTTCCCAAATGTCTCTAAATTCTTTAAATGTCTTGGGACACAGTAATGACATCCATATATCACAATTTGTTCCCCCATTCCTCAGTCAGTGGATGTCCACATCTTCCCAAGATGCTGGGGGCCTTCCTCATTTTCTTTGGATGTGACAAGGAAATAAGTCATGCACAAAGTTGCACCTGGATGTCCTTCTCGGAGGTGACCCTGGGTTCTTCATGGCTTTGCCAGCAAACCATAACCTCTGGCAGGCTCTAGCATGCTGGAAAGAAGAAGCTAGTCTGGCCACTGGGTAATGAATTCTTTGGCCCTGGCAACCCGAGAGACAAAGGACAATACAAAACGGCCATCAGCCTTATTTGGGCCCCTTCCAATTCTGCAGTGATGATTGCAGAGCGGATGAAAAGGAGGCAGAACAGGGGACAGCAATTGTAGATATTATTTTAAGAAAAAAAATCACTATTTCTATTGAGAGACCAATGAAGGCATCATTCTGTGTTTCTCTGAAAATACTTCACTCATAGGAAAACCATTGTATTCTGGTCATCTGATCCTGAATATATTTGTAATGATGAAATCTGAACCCAGAACTTAAAGTAGACATTGGTGGATCCCAAGAGAAGGTGTGTTCTCAATGATAAAGTGATGAAACATTCTCCCACCTGCCAATTAACCTTTCCGAATGACCCCCTCTCATATTAGGGAGAAAATGGAAATATGCTTTTGAAAGAAGGGTTGGTTGCTTCTCTTGATGAAGCACCATCCATTAAACATATTACCCCACGCAGGGGTCAGGGGTCGAGCCACAGTGAAATGAGCGTGTTTCCATTCTTAATCAGTTCATGCTAATAACCTGATGCTTCAGCTCAGTCTCACTTCACTTCCCCCACTTTCCTTAGTATCGAGGGTATTAATTAACCCACAATCCACTGGCAGTGTAAAAGCATCAGCTCCCTTGTTACTGTACATCATGTCGCGTGTTCAAAGGTGAGAGAGAACAGATTCGTCCGAAAGACGAAGGACTCAAATGGAAATTCACATCTGAAATTGGACGCCCAGCAATTTCTCATTAAGCTGGCTGCCACGGTGGCAGCTGGAACCAGGGAGGCTTTGTACCCTCTTAAGAGTATGAACTCAGAGGGGCTATTTTGCTCACAGCTGGTAGCCCAGATGATGGCCTTTGTGCTGGAGATGAAATGACTTAAGTGGCTCACAAACAGCCTGACCCAGGGCTTTCCAGAGAGAGCCTTACTTCAGTTATGACTCTGGCATCCATGATTCCATTCATGAGACACACAACAGGCTGAGGGGAAAAAGCTATGGGATCTCGGAATCATCTGTCTGTCTTTACTTTGAACTCACTGTCACCTGGAAGAACTTAACTTCATCTTTTCCTACCACTAACAACTCTACTCCTACTGGCATTAATGGAAACATTAATGCACTTGAACTCACTTGGTTGAATTTCACAATAATCCAGGGAGGTAAGTATCATAGTTATTTTTAATTCCCATTTTACAGATGTGGAAACTGAGGTTCACAGAGCTTAAGTGATTTGCCACTTGTCATAAAGATAGCAAATATCAGATATAGGATTTGAACCCAAGATTCCAAGGCTGGCACTCTGTTCACTACATCATGCATCATCCCTTTCAACTCTGGTTTTCCTGTCTGTGAAATGGGAATGGTTCTATAGCACAAAGACCCATTCAATGAGGATCAAGAAGTCATCAAGTGATGCTTGGAGAGTCACATATTTCAGAGATGGAAGAGACAGAGTGGAAAAGACAGGTTCTGGAGCCAGTGAACCTGGGGCAAAGCCCACCCATGAGCAATCAGGTAGCCTCTCCCGGCCTCAGTTCATCTGGAAAGTGAGAGCTTGGTCTAGAAGGCCTTAAAACCCCATTTTACCTCTAGACTCTATGATTTCACAACCTCAAGAGATCCTATAATTCAGCATCTTCCTCCCTGATTCCATCCCTCCTTGTTTCTGACAGCAAAGTTACTCTGTATTTAATTAGAACAATATGGCGGAGTAGAAAGAACACTGGGATGGGAGGCAGGCCAGATCTGGGTACAAATCCGACCTCCATCACTTATTTCTTAACTCTGTGGCCCAGGGCGAGAGCTGGTGTAAACATAACTTTTTATAGATGTCTTGTCATTTGATCCTCACAACAGTCCTGGAAGGCAGATGCTGCTATTATCCCCAATACATATGAGAATAAGTCATTCAGAGGGTCAGTGACTTGTCTGTCTAGAACTCTGTTCCTTCTGACTCCAGGTCCATCACTCTCATCACTGGGCTATGAATAGGCAGCAGTTTGTCTAACATAATCACTAGCATCTCTATGGGGCTTTAAGGTTTGCAAAGCACTTCACAATTTTAATTTCAGCCTCACAATAATCCTTAGAGGTAGGTGCTATTATTATCCCCATTTCAGAGATGAGGAAACTGAGGTAGGTAATGATTTTCTCTGGGTCACCAGCTAATTAGTGTCTAAAGCAGGATTTGAACTCAGGTCTTCCTGATTTCAACTCCAACACTCCACTGTACCATCTAGCTATCCCACCTAACTCCACTAAGCCACGATTTTCTCACCAGCAAACTGGGGATAAGAATATCAATAAGCTTTAACTCCTCCCACTTATTGCAGAATTCCCACTTAATAAGGTACACAAAGCACTTGGCAAACTTGCCTTATACATGTTAGTTATTCTCATCTTCTGATTTTGTTGGCATAACTAAACTCTCCCTGTGATTTGGAGACTGTGCCCAGGGCTGGGCTTCCACCAGGTCTGCAGAGGTGTGGCCAGTGTCCACCTGTGGTTAGGCCTTCATTTGGGCACTGCCCTCCTCTTTGTCTCTCACTTGCTTTGCGTGAAAGGTGTTCTAGGTAGAGGGTTCTGTGCAGTACACCAGGATGGTTTTAGCCTGTTATAGGAATGTGAACTTAAGATCTTCCCTGCCCCTAGGCCCTTTGATAGGCTTAAGTGCACCTGGAGCCTGTGGTTGGAGGCTTGTTTTTCAGGAGATACTTTGTAACTGAGCAGTGGGTCAAGAGGGTTGTGCCATTCTCTGAGCCAGGAAAATGCTATATAAACCCTGATGTGAGGCTTTGTTTTGGGGCCCACTTTGAGAAGTGCTGTGTTATTTGACCAGACGAGACTCTGGGCAGCCATGGAGCCCCCCAGCTTTGAAAACCCAGATGTTGATGCTTCCCTCTCTGGTAACTGTGACTAGGTATGGATGTAATGGTCAGACAGTTGGAGGCCTGTCTGCTTGATATGTTTCTCTGTAATTGTTGCCTGCTTGTAACCTCTGTATTCTCTGAAGTTTGGGGTGCTGACCTTTTTCCCCTGAACTAGGTAAATGACATATGTTTGATTAAAGCAATATTATTAACCCATTTTGAGTTTCTTTCCTTTAGAAAAGCAGATCTAAGAACCTGTGTTCGCAGCCACCCTGGGTATGTTGGGGTGCTTGCTGCTATATAGCCCCATCTCTCTTACAACACTGAATCACTGACCAAATCATGATCTGCCCCCCTCAAACTTAGTACAGCTCTGTTAGATCGGTAATGCTTTGGGGACTTAATTCCTCAGGGGCATCTAATTAGGTACATGACTGAGTTAGAAAATGAAGGGCATGGCACTACCCTTTCTTCAACCAGGTAGAACCAGACAGAAGGAAAGAAACCATCAATAAACCCAGGAATTAAAAGAGAGGGTGGCCCTGTCACTGAACAAAGCCATGTGCTTTCTAGCAATCAAAATCAACCTTTATCAAGTGCCTAGTAGATGCCGGTCACTGAAGACTTTCTGAAAGCCTCCCAATCCCTCTGGGGCTGGCTTCTGCTTCTGGTTATGAAGCGCCACTTTGATTTCTTAATTTCATAGCACATTTTCCTCAAGGGATTTTTGTCAAAACTGCCCATTTGACACAATGTTTCCTTATGGATACATTTAAACCAGAACCAGGCTGGAGAACCATGTTATGCCGACAGGGTCTAGTAATCCATCTCCCCATTAGTGGTACCACGTGGCTGTAAACAGTGGGACAATGACACACATCAGTGGGAACTCGGAAAAAAAAGAACAGTAACCTTGTTTGCAGTTGTTAAGGAGTGCCTGTATCTGCTACTTTTGAAGGACTTCTAGGCTGAGCCCAAGGTCCTTTTCCAGACCCACAGCTCTGTGGTTCTCTGGCTAGTGTAGTTATAGATTTCTCAAAATTACAGAATTTTAGGGCTGGAAGAAAGCTTAGAAGTCATCATAGCCAATACACCCCCACCCCCCACCTATACATGTCCTTTAAACTCTTTTCTTCCTTCCTTTTCTTCTGCCCTTCTTTGTTTTCTTCCTTTATTCTTTTCTCCCTTTTCCCCCTTCCTTCTTCCTTCCCTTATTTCCTTCCATCATTTCTCTCCCTCTTATTTCCTTTATTCTTCCCTTCCTCCTTCGTTCCTCCCTCTCTTCCTTCCTCCCTTCTTTTTATCCCTTTATTCCTTCCTTTCTCTCTCCCCTTCTTCTCTTTTTTCCTTTCCTTCTTCCCTCCCTTTCTCCCCTCCTTCCCTCCTTTGCTTTAATGACTATAATTTCATTGATATAGGTAGGTTCCACTGAGGAAACTCCCTCCATCAATGTGGGTTAGCTCCCACTTTGCAAATTATGTCCTTAGAGAGTTGTCTAGAGATGCCAGGAGGCTAAATGATTTGTCTGGAGTGGTAAAGCCAGGATGTGTTAGAGGCAGACCTCGATTCCAGATCCCCCTGACTTGGGATGGCTTTCTCTCTTCTACATGATACCATCTTACCCACCAGAACAGGAACAGAGAAGAAATTAACTGAGGGCAGGCACTAGAATGAAGAAGGATCAGGGAAGGCTCACTATACAATGGGTTTGAGCTGAGACATGAAGGAAGCCAGGGGGCAGAGAGGAGGAGTGAGAGCATTCCAGGCAGGGGGAGGAGCCGAAGAAAATGCCCAGAGCTGAGAGATGGAGCATCTTGTTCCTGGAAAAACTAGGAGGTCAGCGTTACTATGTTAATTGTGTTACAGTGTATTTTTATTTATTTTGTAAAATATTTCCCACTTACATTAGGCAGTACTCAAAGTTTTATGGGGGCAAATGTGACCTCAAGCATAGGGCAATGAGAAATTAATTGAGCGGCCCAGAGTCACACAACCAGTCAGCTTCAGAGGAAGGGCCTTGAATGCCGTTCTTCCTGGCCTCATGGCCAGCTCTCCATTAACTCTTCTACATAGCCTCTCCTGATAACAGATAATATAATATAATACAATATAATATGAGATAAAATAATAAATGTTTCATTTCTATTTTGGGGTAGGAAAACTAAGACTCAGAGAGATTAAGGGGACTTGCCTGAGATCACAAAGCTAGCAAATGTCTGAGATCATGCCTATCATAGCAGGCAAGTCCACTCAGGTGGAAAAGCAGGACATCTTGAGGGGGAGATGAGAGGTAGCCTGTGACAGCCAAGTCAAACCAGCCCTGCCACCACCTTGACCAGCATCTCCTCCCAGACACTGATGGAGGCAGCCCAGGACCTTGAAGCAAGAGCCTTGGGAAGAGCAAAGCTTCTAGTCTAAAGCTGTCAGCAGCATCTGGGAAGCAGCCCCTGTGAGATACAGCCTGGGCACCAACTGCTCCGGGCTGCACAGCCACTGAAGACCCAGAAAGGAACCTTCGGGCCCCAGAGTCCTTGGCCCTGTCAGATGGTTCAGCATCAGAGACTGATAGGATTTCATCGATGGAAATGACCTTTACAAAGAGGCATTAACATTGGTTTTGTAGCCTATGGACCATGGGGCTTTTCCATTTGCCTTGGAGCTGAAATCGCCTGGATTTGTGATCTTCCCCAATAGAGCAGAAGCTGCCAGAGGGCAAGGATTGTCTCACTTTTGTATTTGAGTCCCCAGTGCTTGGCCCGTAGTAAGTGCTCAGTACTCTCCACCCAGAAAGCACTTAATCAATACTTCAATCATTCATTCATTCACTCTGGTCATTGTAGGTACTTAATAAGTGTTGGTTGAATGAGTGAAATTTTTTTTTTCCCTCTGAGCTTTGTTCTGACAATGGGGAAAAAATCTGTCTCAGAAGTTTAGCTATCTATTCTTCAAGCAGCTTGAGACATTTACTTCAGGAAGTGAGGGACATTCCTTATATGAGTGTCACCAGCTCTTCTGTCACTACAGTGTCCAGTAAGCCCATCAGGGACCTTCACTGGGTCAGTCAGATTGCCCCTTACTCAATGAGGCACTAGTTGTCAGGTGGTGAACATGCTCCTCTGATGGTCAACCTGTCCCCTTGTCATCTCCTAAACTGCCTGGAGAGAAGAGAGAGGAGGGGGCACACTGGTCTCTTCCCAGGCTATTTATCCTTGACCTCCAGGGATGGGGGAGCCTGCCTGGGCAGGAGTGTCCTTACTACTCCATTCCATTTGGGGGCTCATCCCTGCCCCATGCCAAACATATAGGACTGTGCTGACAACCATGTAACTGTCTTCTGACACCCCCCTCAACATGATCTGGGGCTCTGGATGCTGCAAAGTACCCTTGGATGCTTGGATTGCCCCCAGGTGTCTCCCACAAGGTCGGGGGCTCCCTCGGGATTAGAAATGAGAGCCCAAATTCAGGGTCACATCCTAAGTATTCTCAAAGTTCAAAGTATTATTCTCTAATTTATTTATTACAATGAATAAAAGAGGCAAAAGTTCCCCATGGTCCTGGGGCCAAGGAGTAGAGATGCCTACTCCAAAGGCTTTTCCTGCTTTTTAGTCCAGAAAGATAGTGGATACATTACTTTTCTCCTTTGATTTTCTATATTCTCCTCAGATGTAGAACGGGGGCTAGGAAGCTCAACATGCCAATATACTATTGATGGAACTGTCCAACTTTGCAAAGAGCTCTTTGGAGTCGCAGAAAAAAAAAACTCACTGAAATATCTGACCCAGAGGTCCTACTACTGGGCATCGAGCTTAATGTGGTCACAGACTGAAAGAAAGGTCTAGTATTCAGAAAATAGTCATAGTAGTAGAACTTTGGGGATTAACAAAAAAATAAAAAAGGAAATATAGTGGCTACCCATTGTAGCTTGGGGAATGGCTGAATAAATTGTAGTACATGAATATAATGGAATAATGTTGTCATATAAAATAATGAATAAGAGGAAGCCAGGAAATAAAAGGAGATAGAGTGGGTATCCATTGCTTAGGGAATGGTTGAATAAATTGATGCATAGAAATATAATGGAATAACGAATGCCACATGCTAACAAACAGTAAATACAAGGAATCCAGGAAACCTTGGTCAAACTTCTATAAAGTGACACAAGGGCAAGAATGCTGAACCAGGGAAACAAAATACACAAGGGCAGCAAGACAAAAATAATACTGAGGTAGGAGAACCCCAGGAAACTGCAATGGACCAGCCTTGGTCAGAGAGGAAATACACAGCCCTTCTCTCAGGAGGGAAACAGGAGTCTAGAGGTGCAGAATGTTGCTTATACTGCCAGATGGAAAGGAGGAGGAGGAGGGGGAGTGGGAGGGGGAACAGGAGGAAGAGGTGAAGGGGGAGAAGGAGGAAGAGGAAGGGGAGGAGGAGGGGGAGGAGGTAAAGGGGGAGAAGGGGGAGCAGGAGGGGGAGCGGGAGGAGGAGCAGGAGAAGGAGGAGAAGGGGGGAGGAGGAGGAGAGGAGGGGGAGGAGGGGGAGGAGGAGAAGGAGGAGGAAGAGAAGAAGGAGGAGGGAAGGAGGGGGAGGAGGGGAAGAGGGGAGGAGGGGGATGAGGAGGGGGAGGATAGTAAATACTTATATGGCACCTACTATGTTCCAGGCACTGTGCTATGCACTTTACAATTCTTATCTCACTTGATCCTCACAAAAACCCTGGAAGTAAGTGCTATTATCACCCCCATTGGATACAAACTGAGGCAAATAGATATTAAGTGACTTGCCCAGGGTCACAGAGCTGGGATGTTTCTGAGGCTGGGTTTGAACTCAGAACTTCTGACTCCAAGCCCAGTGCTCTATCCACTGAGCAACTTGGCCTCTGAGGTCCGTTCCATGATTATGTGAGGAGGGGGAAGGTAAAAAGAGCTAAGGTTACCAGGAGAAGCTAGGGATTCTACTCAATCATATCATGAAAATCCTTTATTGAGTCCTCCTGTGTGCACCAGGCACTGGGAGATCAGTCACACATAGCTTATGAAGAGTTCACAATGGCTCCCATATGGTTGGGAGCTCCTGCAGGGCAGGGACTGAGTTCTGCCTTTCCTTGAATCCCCAGTGTCTGGTATACAGTAGGTGCTCAATAAATGCTTGTTGACTTTCCTACCCAAACCTTCTTTTGTCTGGTGGAGTGAGGAGCTCCAGAGTCGGGTTAAAAGCTGTTTGGGGGGGGGCGGCTAGGTGGCGCAGTGAGTAGAGCACTGGCCCTGGAGTCAGAAGGACCTGAGTTCGGATCCAGCCTCAGACACTTAACCCATACAAACAAAAACCTAGCCGTGTGACCTTGGGCAAGTTACTTAACCCCAATTGCCCTAACTGCGCTAGGTGGCGCAGTGAGTAAGAGTGCTGGCCTCGGAGTTGGGATGACCCGAGATCAAATCTGGCCTCAGAAAATGAGCACCCACACATAAAATAATGACTAGCCATGTAACCTTGAGCAAGTTACTTAACCCCAATTGCTTTAAAAAAAAAAAGCTGTTTTTGGGTCTTGTGGCCTGGGAACATGGTTGAAGTGACTTATTGAACCCCAGAATTGCTCTGATTGGGAGACATGGGGGAAGATGCATCTGGCTTCTGCTCAGCTCCTAAATGATACCAGTGTTGGCCTTGAAGGACACTCCTCATTCCAGTTTTAAAATAGTGGAAAGATATGAACAAATCTTTGGACTCTATCTCAGAAAAAGAGAAACAAAGATACTTCCTCACATAATCATGCCTGTACTCAGTGTGGGATCAGAGGAGCTTGGGTTGAGAGCTGGAAGACACCATCAGGTTCAGTCCCCTGACTTTATAGACAAGGAAACTGAGGCACAGAAGAGTTGGATGGCCTCTCCAGGGTCACACAGCTAGTCAGTGTCTGAAGTGGGCTTGGTTACTTTCACCAAGCCTGATGCCTATCCATGAACCCAGGCTTCACTGGGTGCACATTGTATCACTCCTATAGAATATAAACTCCTGGGGCGGCTAGGGGGCCAAGTGAATAGAGCACCAGCCCTGGAGTCAGGAGGACCTGAGTTCAAACCCAGCCTCACACACTTAACATTGACTAGACCTTGGGCAAATCACTTAACCCCAATTGCCCTGCCCTCCCCCCTACAAAAAGCAAAGAAGAAGGAGGAGGAAGAGGAGGAGGAGAAGAACAAGAATATAAACTCCTTGAGGGCAGGGGCTGCTTCATGTTGGTTACTATCCCCAGCCCCCATCCACCCTGCACAGTGCCTAGGACAGAGCAGGTGCTTAATAAATGCTTGGTGACTGACATGCTCAATGCTTGGCCTGCAGTGAACACTGGACACTTGCTGGTAGACTGGTCAATTAGCATTCCTTGCCTCCTTCACACCGACCTCCAACGGAAGCGTTTTCTGATGCTTTTATGCTCTCTTCATCCCCATACACTTGTGTAGCCTTCTGAGTAGGGCAGAAGGTAAGCTCCCTGAAGGCAGGGCCTTTCTCTTTTTCTGTCTTTGTGCCCCCAGCATTAACATGGTGCTTTGCACAAGCAGCCACATGTTTGCCTGATTAGACTGGTCACAGATCAGTGCTTACATACACCACCATGGCTGAGCCCTTGGGTGCTCCATGGGTGAAGCACCCTACCTTTATTGGCATAGAACAACCAGATGCACCAACATGCCCGGGCACCCAGGCAGAGAACTTTGCCAAGGGCCTCAGTCTGAGCCACGTGTGACATGCAGCCTGCTCTGAGGCTGAACTAACATCACCCCTAACGCTGGTGGACTCTGGCCTGAGAAGAAAGAACATTCCGATGACTCTGGGGGCACACACAGCAATGCATTAGCCTGGACTTTGGAGGGGCTTGGGCCTTTCGTTAGTCCTGGTGAGTGATAGTAAGTGGGACCTGTAATAAAGAATACCTTAAAGTCCTCATGATGACTCTAAGAAGTAGGCTGACTAGGCCTCCTGTGCCCATTTTGCAGATGGGGAAGCTAAAGCCTAGAGGAACAAAGTTATTTTAGAATGGTCTCACAGCTAGTGAGGGTTGAGGGCAGGATGTGAGCTCTGGCTTCTCAGTTCTAAGTACATAATTGAAACCTCTGCACCTTTGCAGTGCTAGATTTACGATCTTAACATCCCTTTCATTGTGAGCCCTCAGCTTCCACCTTCCTAAATTGGGAAAGCTGGACTAGAGGGCTCCAAGGTCCTTTGCAGTGATCCATCTAGGACTGTAAGCTCCTCCTTTTCTCTGGGCCTCAGTTTCCCTTTCTGTAAAAACGAGGTGGTTGGATTAGATGGCCTCTGAGGGCTAGCCCAAGCTCTAAATCACTCAACTCGGGATGCTACTTATGCTACCAACAGTAACTCTCTCTTGGCACACAGAGAGTTGGTCCATGCCAACTCTGTTCTTGCTGTGTTGGTTCTTCCCAGTATAACCCATATCCCATATAGGTACCACTGTACATTAAATATGACTTGTTGGATATCATATAATGTGCAACCTTTGGTTGTGTGGGCTGAACTCAAAAGCTGCTGAGGGCCTTCCCAGCTTTCCAACTGTGGTCCAACACTGGGATTCATAGGAAACTTCCCACCACACAGGGGAACTTCAGAATCCATCATGCAGTGTTGGAAACTTGAAGTTGGGGTTCATCTGCCCCAGTAAAACCAGTCTAACCACTCTCTGGTGGAAGCTGTAAATAAAATAACATCTCTGAGATACCTTGTCTGGAGAAGGAATGGACAGAAGACCCTGGTACCAAAAACCAAGCAAATCCTGGAGCCAATAAGGCAAGTGTCTATCAAGGGGCCTGATCAATGCAAGAATTCCTCCAGGCTGAAGGTCATGCCAACTTCTGGCCAGAGATGCACGAGGAAGAAGCACCATGATGCCTCAGTTCATATGGAAAACACTCAAGCTATTTAAAAACAAAGTACCAAACAAAATGGTCTTTCTTCTGAAGGAGCACAGAGAGAGTTCAAAGTATACTTAGCAATGAGATTAAAGTCGACATTCAGGATGTCTGATCAATATCGTTATCCCTCCAGGCACTGATGAATTACAATTTCTAGGTAAAAAGTCAAGAGTGCCATATCTTACACCCTAGAGATTGTTCTGTCCGGCTTGTCTACAAACCGTTTATCTGTGGGATGCAGAAGCTGCCCCCAAGCAGTTTTGTTAATTGTGGGTACCTCTGTCCTTGCTCAGCACTCTCTGCCAGTCAGGAGAATGTTTCCCCTCAGGTTTCACACTGGGAGCCGACTTGGGCCCCTGCCTTCACGTGGGCTTTGGTTAAAACTAGGGGAGAAATGCCAAGCCTGCCATGGCTGGGAATCCTTGGCATTGCCCTGTCCCAGGCCAGCATCCATCTGGAAAGGGCATGGACTGAGCTGGTGGGCAGAAAACCAAAGCAAAGGCATCCCCCCCGCCCCCAGCTCTCAGGGCAGTGCTAGGCACTACTGCTAGCCTTGGCACTGCCCCGGCTTGGCAGCGGCCGGGAGCATCCACAGACGCATGCAATCAGCTGGGGTCCCCACGCCAGTAGGAAGGAACGGCGCCACCTTACCTGTTTCTTTGTCTTGGACTTCTTCCAGGTGCAAGTCATCCAGGAGGTGCTCCAAGATCTTCTCGGGCGTCCCTGACACCACCACATATCTGTCAGAAAGGAGAGAATCTGAAGACTCATCCTCCGTGGAAGACTGGGAACGGCTGCTCCACTCATCCTCCTCATCCTCCTCGTCGATGTATTTGAAATAAGGCACGTCAAAGGTAGGCAAGGGCAGCTCTCGGCCGCCAGAGAGGGCGGTGGGGTCCTTCCTCTCGAGGTGCGGGTCAAAGACCCTCAGCCGGGAGCTCCCCATGGTACCTGCTTAGTAACAAAGGCATCTCCCCCTCCCGAGATGCTCAGATCTCCCGGGCTCCCCAGTCCATCTGACTGCTAGGGCTCTCTGCAGTCAGCTAGTAAGTCCCAGAGGCGGAGAGAAGAGAGGCGGAGGGAGGGAGATGGGGAGCGAGGGAGGGAGGGAAGGGGGAGAGAGAGAGACGGACAAACGGAGAGGAGGAGGAGGAGGCGGCGGCGGCGGCGGGAGCAAATCGAGCAGCCCTAGTGTGCCTGCCGCTAGAGGAGAAGGAGCTCAAGCCTCTCACCTCCAATCAGCGCGGGCACTCCCTGATGCGGGGGCCGGCCCGCATGACGACACCTTCTTGAATACGAGCACTGTTCCGTCCGCCTCTTTAACTTGCAAGGTTGCCACTTCATCATCTTGCTGTAATTTGGGGTTGGGGAGAGGAAGGGGAGGGGAGACAGGGTGGGGGAGAGAAAACAAAGAGAGAGAGAAAAGGTAAATGCTCACGGAAGGCTGGGAAGCCCACCAGCGCCGGGGGCCCGGGGGCTTTCTCCAAAGCTGGTGGGGTAGAGCTTCTGGGGCTGGACAGACATGGTAGCCCCCAGAATGGGCTGGAGCTGGAGTCAGGGGCCTTGGGTTCGAATTCGAGCTGGGTGACGCTGTGGAAGGCACTTCTGTCTCTGGGGGCCAGGAGAGACTGGCCCGAGTGGTCTCTCGGGCCCCTCCAGCACCCACTCTGATCCTATGATCATGGAATCTGTGGGCCTAGGTTCTAATCCTACCTTGGTTATCTTGAGACCTGAGCAAGTCCCTTCCTTTTTGCTGGGCCTCATCTGTAAAATGAGGGCATTTAGAGGATCACAGAGACCCCAGAGACCATCTAGTCCAAGTCCCTCATCTAACATTTGAGGAAACTGATTCCTATGGAAGTGACTTAACTTGTCCAGTGTCACATGGGTAGGAACCATGACATTTGGGATTTGAACTCAGGACTTCTGACGTCCAGACTCAGTGGTCTTTCTGCCAGACTATCAGCTTAGACTCAGTGACCAAGACAATAATCCCAGAGAACTATGGAAATCCTTTCAAGTGTTTGGAGGAGAAAAGAGTCAGAAAAAATGAGGGCACAATTATTAAAAGCAAAAAAAAAAAAAAGTACCCTGCACAAATATCATGAATCAGAGAATTCACAAATATCCCAAACAATCGTGGTCTATTCTCCGGGCTTGTATTTTACTCCTAAGAACTGGGGGCTCTTTCATTTGTCCTCCCCCAGGGTCTGCCCCAGCTCAGGGAGGCTGCTGTGCCCCGTGGGCCAGTCCTGATGGAGCACAAGCAGCCAGCATCACAGTCAGGCTTTCAAGAGAGGTCACCGACTCAGGGCGTCCCCACCCTTATGTCCTGGGTGACTCTGAGTGCCTCGAGGCCCACACAAAAGGAGCTCCTGTTAGCAGCCCACCTAGGCTGAAATGTCTATATGTTGGGTCAAGAAGCTGACTTCTCTCATCTCATAGGGAGGCAGGAAGAGGAGGAGAGGAGGATGGGCACCAAGGGGGAAGGGAGGAGGAAAGAGAAAGGAAAGGAGAGAAGAGGGGGAGAAAAGGGGAAGGATGGAGAGAGGAGGGGGAGACAGAGGGAGAGAGAAGGAGGAGATGGTGGAGAGGAGGGAAGAAGGGAGAGAAAAGGGGAGAGGAAAGGGGGACAGAGGGAGAGAAGGAAAGAGAGGAAGTAAGAGGAAGGAGAGACAGGGAGAGATGGAAAGAGAAAGGGAGAGAGGAGAGGGGGGAGGGGGGAGAGATGAGACAGAGGGGGAGAGGAGGAAGAAAGGGAGAGAGGGAGGAGAGGAAGGAAGAAGGTAGAAAGAAGGGAAGAAGAAGGGGAGGGGAGGGAGAGAAGGGGGAGAGAAAAGGAGAGAAAAGGGAAGAGGAAGACAGAGGGAGGGAAGAGAGAAACGGAGGAGAGAGGAGAGAGAGAGGGGGGAGAGGAGGAAAGAGGGGAGAGAGAAGGAAAGAAGGGGAGATGAAGAGGGAAAGGTGGGGGCTGGGGCAGAGAAGGGTAAAGGGGAAGAAAGAGGGCAGAGAAAGGGGGAGGAGGCAGAGTGGGGAGTAGGGAAGAGGGTACCAGGGGAAGAGTTCCCTTTTGACCCACACAACCTCCCTCATAGCCTTGAACAAGTGGAGCCCAAGGACAGGGCACTGAGGGAGGTGGGCCAGGTGCTGCTGCTGCTGCCTGGGCACCCTGGGTGCCCTGAGAGAGACTGATGAGCATTTTCTAAGAGCTGACAGTGGAATCTGCCCCTGGGATGGCCGTGTCAGATCAGTTTTTGAAGGAGAGCTGAGGTCAGTAATTCTGGCTTTTGGAACAGTGTGGAGTGGGGGCAGAAATGAGCAAAAACAGAGGGTAGGTAGCAGTGGAGGGGGATGGGACCCCCTCAGTTCATGGCTGGACTTCACATGAATGACAGCAATGTGTTGTGAAGCCCTCAATGTTGTTCCAATGCTTAATAGAACACCTTACAAAAATCGTCCATAGATTACAAATCATACAGATCTTAGTTACTTGCCCCCTACCTAATGGAGCCCCAACTCCAGTAGAGGCTCTCATCACTTCTCCTGCACCAGGCCCCTCCCGTATCACCCACAGCCTGTCTCTCCCTCTGGCCCAGTCTATTGTCTACCAAGCAGCCAGAATCCATCCTCTGACCACACTGCTGCCCTGTTCAAGAATCAGTGGCTCCCTATGGCCTCTAAGATAAGATACAAACTCCTTAGCCTGGCCTCAGAGCTCCCACCTTCCTTGTCCCTGCTGGTATATATCCACATTCCACCCAAACCAAGCCTCCTAAGAACATCTATCCAAGTCCTGATCTAGGCCTCCCAGCTGCTCTCTGCTTTTTACAAGCCATCCCCCTTTCTAGAGTGCGCTCCCTCCTCACCACCCCAGCCCTTGTAGCATCCTCGGGGATCCCTCCCGCATATGCCCTTCTCCTGATCTGTGGCATCTTCCAGGAGGGAGCCCAGAAGCGACTTCAGGGCAAGGACTGTTTTCTTTTGTGCCTGGTGCTTAGTAAGGCTCTTAATAAATGACTATTGACTGTCGATTCAAATTCTTCATAAGGCTGGAGGAGTAGAGGCCAGTATCACCGAAGGGCAAGAGTCAGCTACAGACCAGCCACATCCCATTACCCTTTTTCTAGGCTAAGAAATGATGGGCATTTTTTTATTCCCTGTTTGTAGAGGTGGGGAGACATGCTATTGCCAGATGTGTCAAGTAAGCGAGCCTCAAAGATGCGGAGCTGGGCTGCCAGGTCTGAGATGAGGCTGGGGTCTTTGTAGACCCTTTACTCCAGGGATTCCTTCCCTACTCTGGGCCCCAATCCCTTCGGCAGTCTGACGAAGGCTAGAGATTCCTTCTCAGAATAATGTAAATTATTAATGTATTATTAATTATGTAAATTAGAAAAATGTGTAAGATGAAGTACAAAGGACTATACGGGAAATTCTACTGAAAAACCGCTGTCAAGACATTAAAAATGGGCCTCCTGCTCATTTTACAGGTAAGGCCCAGAGAAATGAAGTGACTTGCCCAAAGTCTCCTAGAGAGAAACTGACAGAGACAGGATCTGAACCCAGGCCCTGTGACTCCAAAGCCAGTAAGTATTCTCTCCACCAGAACACCCAATGTTGAGAACATAACCCAAGCTTCCTGTCTCAAAGGCTGAGACTTGTAAGCCCTCTGCCTCCCTCCAAATTCTTTTCAAAAGAATTTTTTTCCAGGGGTGATTTCAAAGGGCAATGCAGTTGTAGGATTCATTAGTTATTTTTTAAAAATTTTAATCTCTTCACAGTAAACAAAGTGGCCAAGTAAGAGGGACACGGGAAGTCTGCAAGGTCAGACGACCAGCTACTGGGGCCATTTGTGAGCGACCTCTACTGCCAAACCACAGGCCGAGAAAGCCAATGTCTAGTGACCATCTTCCATTCCTTCTTCTGTTACACAGAGATGAAACAAGGGGTCACAAAGGAGATAGAGACATTCACAGAGAGACCAGGAGAGGTGGAAGGAAAGACAGAATTTGTTGTTCAGCTGTTTTTGATTCTTCATGGTCCCATTAGGGGTTTTCTTGGCAGATACTGGAGGGGTTTGCCATTTCCTTTTCCAGCTCATTTTACAAATGAGGAAACTGAGGCAAACAGGATGCAGTGACTTGTCCAGGGTCACACAGCTAGTACGTGTCTGAGGCTGGATTTGAACTCAGGTCTTCCTAACTCTAGACCTGGTACTCTATGCCCTGCACTACCTACCTGCCCATATAAGACAGAGAAGCACAGAAAAACTTCAATAAAAGGCTTAGGACACACCTTTCCCCTACTTCCTCTAAACGACTATCGATTGTCCTTCTCTTGGGCCCACTGTCACCAGGAAGGAAGCGCAGACGTAAAATGTACGGAGTCATTCACTGTCACGGGGCAGCCGTGCCCCTCTGGATGGGCCAGGCTTGGCGAAGGCATCCCTCCATAACTTCTGGCATAAAAGGCCCATTGCCACCAGGCCATGCTGGGCAGAGAAGGTGGGCAGCACCACAGCCTGCTGGCTGGTGGAGGGACTGACTGTGGATTGATAGGACGCATGTGTCACAGTGATATAGCAACCATGACAAAATCCTAGCCAAGAAGAAAGAAAGTGGAAGGTGATTCTGCAAAGAGGCTCCTGGGGCAGATGAAGGTTCCTGAATCAGGATCCTTTCTCATTCCCACCTCTGCAGAGGTGAAGGGGCACTTGGAGACCATCCAGGACCACTGAGACCTCAAGAAGTATCACCCACCATCAGGGACCACAGACCCCTGCTGGACACCCTTCAGGCAGGAGCTCATTCCCTCTATCTAAGCTCTCCTTACTAGGAAATGCTGCCTTTTCTAGACAGCCAGTCAGCCAGTCACCTCCTCCCCCCATTCCCCACTGGAAGAGTCCAGGCTCTCTCTTTCCCATCGAGGGCATGTTCCCTACTCATCAGTCTCTTTTTTAAAATATGGCACTCAGAATTGACCACAAAGTTCCTAGTCTGGTCTGCCCAGTGCAGTGGACAGTGGGATGAGCCCCACTCCCATCCTGGTCACAGCTCCCATTCTCAGGAATCCTTCCTGCTGTTATATTAAGCCATGACTTTCTCTTCCTCTAGAAGCATTTGGCCATAACAATTCTGGCTTTTTCCTTCTTTTATCCATAGGGCCATAGAAAGACTGCTGAAAACCCCCTGAACAGAGCAGATGCAGCCCCCAGCAGACTGCATTCTAGCTCCCATTGGTTTTAACCAACACTTTTTCATTTGTTTCAAGTTTCACAGAAGTCTCTATCTCCAGTTACCAAAAACAATTCTGAAGGTGATCTCAAGGCCGCTGAATTGTGATAATTACCCATGTGATTTTGATGATCAGCAATCAGTTTGGCCCAGACATTGGCCGTTCAGCCCGACCTTCAGCTACCGCAATCACAGAATGATTTCCAGGGTAATGAGTCTCCAGCTCTCCCTGAGAACTTTTCTATCTGTCAAACACTTTGAGAGGTAATGAGCACCCAGAGAACAGCTCAAGGACATGTCCAAGCCAAGCAGGCTGTACCACGGAGGACAGAGACCATGAGGGAGCTGGTTGTGCCGAGGCCAGACAAGGAGGCTGCCACAAGTCACCTCAAACACCAGCACATCCTCTCCCTCCACCATTTCTCCTGTGCTCCAACATCCTCTGTTCCCAATAGGTCTTCCAGATGTGGGTGGCAGGCCAATCAGTGCTCCATCCCTAGGCTCCCAAAGCAGCCTTCTCCCCTTCAAACACCAGATCCTTCACTGCCCTGTCCCAGCAAGATAATCAACTGATTCACACTCTAGTGTCAATAGCTCATGTAATTGATGGTAACCCCCTCAGAAGTTTTTCTTTCTTTCTTGGTCTGGACCTGTGATTTCATTGATATAGGGGAGCTCCTAGCATGGAGATTCCTTCCACTGATGCACATAATTATATAAAGGCATAAATAAAGGCAACTTCTCTGCCTCCCACCTTCTTAGCATCACCTGAGGTCAGGAAGAGATTGAGTGTCTTGCCCAGCGTGAGTTACATGGCTAGCATCTCTGACCTTTGAACTTAGGTCTTTCTGACCCCGTGGCTGTGTGGCCTCCTCAATACAATTAATAATAAACTCTAACATTTACAGAAGCCTGGCACATAGGAAAAGCTTCATGCAAGTTTGCTGATTAATTGCTCTTGGCAGGCACATTAGAGAGATGCTTGGGAGAAGGAGGCACTCTGTTCCAAAGACCTACTCTAAGCACAGATGCTAGCCTTAACCCATTTGGAATTTTTGTAAAATCTTTAGTACAATGGGAAGGGGACTAGAATGGAGTTTGGGGATCTGGGTTTGAATCCTGACTTGGCCATTTACTCTCTGTGTGGTTGTGGAACACCTCCCCCCCCATATTTGCTTTCCTAGAGCTTAGCTCTGTTCTTGGCACATAGTAGGTTCTTAATAGACTGTTAACTGACTGACCATAAGCCTCAGTTTCCTCATGTGTTAAGGAAGTAGATTGGCCTCCAAGGTCTCCTCCATAAATCTATACATCTGTGATGATCCTCTGAAGACAAGAGGAGGCAACTGATCCCATGTGGAGGTAATTTGCAGCTCATATGTTGGATGACAGATCCCAGGCTCAGGCTGAAATGATGGACCCAAACCAACCAGATGACATTTAATGAGGATAAACGTCTAGTCAAGCACTCAGGCTAAACAAATGACCTAGGCACCTGGCAGGGCCAATCTTCCCATCAGAGTCCCAGGAGCTTTGGCGGGCTACATGCTTGATGTGTCAATGGTGCGATGTGGATGCTTAAGTGGCTAATGAAATCTTAGGCTGCATTAACAGCAGTATAGACTCTGAAGCCAGGGCAGATCCAGACCCTCTGTCCCCCGAGCCTGAGCTCCAGGCTTCACAGGGAGCAACTCATTAGGAAGAAGGGCATACTGGGAGGGAGGGAGGGAGAGAGGATGGCTGGGGCTGGGCTAACCCCATCAGAGCAGGAATGAATTCAAGAGCTGAAGCTTTGGTCTGGAGAAGAAAGGACATGGGGGGGGGGGCGGAGAGAATTGGAAGAAAAGGGGAAATTGATTTCAGAGAGACAGGAAAGATGTACATGAACTGATGCAGAGTGGAGTGAGCAGAACCAGCAGATACAGCCAAGATCCAACATCAACATTAGGGATAAAACAGTCTTGAGGACTTTTATAAATTGAAAAAGAATGAAAGGAGTGGAAGCAGGAAAACAATGTAGACAATCACCGCATAACAGCAAAGACAAACAACTTTGAAAGCTGGAAGGACTCCTGATCAATACAATGACCATTTGTGCATCTGTGATTCCTGAGGACTCATGGGAAAACATGCTCATTGCCTCCTATCAGAGACAGGATGGACTCTGGGTTCAGAATCACACACACACGTATGTATACACGTATGTCTATATGCATATGTATTTGCCTATGTACATATGTGGGTATATTATATATGTGTGTGAATTTACATATGGCCAACAAGGAAATTCATTTGTGCTTGAATTTAAATACTTGTTACAAAGGACTTTTCTTTTTTCTTTTTTCTTATTGGAATAAGAGAGAGCAAAGACATTCCTGTTAATTAAAAACAAACCAAAAACAGAAAGGTGGGAGTGCTGCGGATGTGGGATGTCATGTCATGTCATCGTCTGATGGTATTGGTGTATGGTTAGCTTTGTTTAATTGTTTCACTTTGTTGTAAGAAAACTCTGACAGAAATGGGCTATTGCTGTTCAGTCTGACTCTTATGACCCCATTTGGGGTCTTCCTGGCAAAGATACCAGAATGGTTTTCCATTTCCTTTTCTAGCTCATTTTACAGAAGAGGAAACTGAGGCAAATTGAGTGAAGTGACTTGCCCAGGGTCACCTAGCAAATAAGTATCTGAGGCCAGATGTGAACTCCTGAAGAGGAGTCTTCCTAATTCCAAGTCTAGAGCTCTAACCGCTGTGCCTCCTAGCTACCCCCAACAGAAATGGAATTAAATGTAAATGTTCATTATGTAAAAAGAAAACAAAATAATAAATCCTTAAAGAAAAAGAAAAAGAGGATATAGAAGGATGGAATATCTGTTTCTTCAACTGCATGTAGGATTGTCTGAGATTGGTTTGGTCCCACCAGTGATTTCACTAGGGTAGAGTCCGTAAGGAAATTCTCCTTAACAAGGCAGGCTTGCAGCTATTTCCAGGACTTATAGCCTGGGGCAATGAGAAGGTAAATGACTTGGCCAAGATAACACAGCCAGTGGCAGAGTTGAATTTGCTCTCAGGTCTTTCTAGACTCCATGACTAGAGCCTCTGTGTCCCTACCAGGCTGCCTCTCACCTGCAGTTTCATTACCACCCTCATCATCATTATCAATCATAACTCTCATTTATGTCACATATTAAGGTCTAGCTTATCTCATTTGGTCCTCCCAATAATCTGGCGAGGGAGTGCCATTATCATCTCCATCTTATAGCTGAGGAAGCTGAGGCTGAAGGCACTTAAGCTGAGGGTCATAGATATTTAAGGAAGCTCATAGATGTTTAAGGAAGGATTTGAACTCAGGTCTTCCTGGTTTCACTGTCACTTAGCCACCAGATTCACCATATTCCAAAGAGGGAACTACATGGCACTTCAGGGGGCACAGGCCAGATGGGGGGGTGAAAGAAAGCAAGAAGATTTGTTGAGCAAGAAGCTCAACATAAGGAAGTGCTGGCTAACAATTCAAGCTATTTAACAACAGGATCATGCAAGCAATGAGTTCCTGGTTCCCTGGGATAACAATATGAACAATGATGTTCTTACTGTTACTGGCCTCTCAGTAGTTATTGATATAGCCCTTCAAGGGTCCCTGCCCTCAAGGGGCTTAAACTCTAGCAGGGGCAGGATGGAAGAGACACTCCACATACCACAAGCTCAGTATAGAACAATACAAGGCAATTTCAAGAGCAAAAGGGCACAATTCTGGGAGATGGGGAGTATGTGTTCTAGTAGCCCCATTTTGGAGGAAGTTAAGTCACTTCCCCTGGTCACACAGCTAACAAATGTGGGAGCCAGGACTTGAACCCAGGCCTCCTGATTTCAGGCCCAGAGATATTTATAGGCTTTTTTAGGAGCTGGATAAATAGGTGTGATGGAGAGTCTTCAAGGGTTCCTAGAATAGGGCCTTAAAGGTCACTCTGAATTCAAAGACTCAAATATAGTTGACTTGAAAAATACAAAGGCATGAGCTGCTCCAAATAGTCATTCTCCCATCTCCCTCATTCAAACACAATGCCAAGCACTAGAAAAACTCTCCTCCCTCCCTCCTTCTCCCTCTGTCTCTCTCTGTCATTGTCTGTCTCTGTCTCTGTCTCTGTCTGTCTGTCTCTCTCTCTACACACACACACACACACACACACACACACACTCCTCTTTCCCAATGCTACAATTTTAGCTCACTCAGGTCTTCATTTCTTCTTGCCTAAATGATTATAATCACCCTCTAATTGGCCTTCTTGCTTCTCATGGAGGCTTTTCCCAATCTGTCCAGCATTACTTTCTTAATGCGCTGGCCTGTTCCTACTGAATAAAGGATAAGTCCCAATCCCAACATCCAAAGAGAGAATCATGGAGTCTCAGAGTTCGCTGGGACTTCCAAGGACATTGAGGCTAATTCATCCTTGAATGAGAATGCCCTTTACAATATTCCTGACTGTCATCATCCAACCTTTGCTGGAAGGTGTTCAGTGATGAGGAGTCCATGAACTCTGCCCATCCCATTTTTGGACCAGAGTAACGGTCAGCAAGTTTCTCCTGACATCAAGCTTAAATCTTTTTTTTTTTTCAATTTCCACCCATTGTTCCTTGTCCTACTCTTGGGGGCCAAGAAAAATAATGCTTATCCCTCTTCTCCATGCTGGACCTTCACATACAGGAAGACAGCTGCTTTATGCCCCAAGTCTGCTCTCCAGGCTATATGTGCCCAGTTCCTTCAACAGAAGCCTTCACCACCTTCCTCTGGATACTCTATAGCTTATCAAATGTCCTTCTTAAAAGAGGCCACCAAGAACTGAACACAATACCCCAGTGTTGTCTGCCCCAGCCAGAGCAGAGTGGGACTGTGCCTTGTGCACCAAAAACGTTTAAAGAGTTGTGGGAGGAAAGATGTACCTGATTCAGCAACTAGCAAGTGCTTCTGAAATTCACGCAGCCTGCTTACAAATGGAACCACCAGCATGTGACATGCTGCGTATACGGGCACAGAGAGGGAAACGTTGTTAACATACTGATCTAAAAAGCTGTCCTCTGGGTCCAGACAATTGTGCATGGGGGAAATGGTCCCTGAAGTTGCTGACTCTGCTTCGTGATTTTTTTCCCAGAAGATATGAGTAAACAGATCCTTGTAAAAAGGTCAAAAGCATATTGCTGGCAAGATGAAGCTGATTAACAATGTAAACTGGGGGAAAGATTAAGCAAGTGAAATGTGTGTCAAGGTGAAGAGTTTCCAGTTCTATTTTCTGCCTATAAAGGGTTTTGTGTAGCCTTTTATGAGAAACAAACAGAGAGTGCTGTGTGGGATGAGAACAAACCCTTCTCAGCTTAGCCTGTGTAAACAGCGCTGGCAGAAGGAGAGCATACCATCCATGGAGCCAGCACTTACTGAGTGCACTGCTGGGTCTTTAGGGGGGCTAAAACAAAAACCAAAGGGTCCCTGCCTTTGAGGGGCTTACATTCTAGTTTGGGGATCGAATCCAACACAGGCCCCTCCAGCTCTAAAGCTGTAACCCTCTAACAATGTCTATAGACTTCAGTATCTTCACCTATAAAATGAGAGGGCTAGGATAGATGAACGGCCATACAGCTATGATTCAGGAGGGAAGGGAACGCTATTTTTGGAGGGATGGAGAATTAAGGAAAGTTACACCTAAGCTGAGCAATGAAAGAAAGAAGACAAGGATTCTGAGGAGGAATGGCTCCTGTGTTGAATCATGTTTGAATAGAATCTAGAGTTGATAAAGGAGAGAACTGTGAGAGAAGATAGGAAAAGTAGGTGGGAGCCAGATTAAGGAGGGCTTGAAATACAATGTTGACAACTAGTTTATATTTTAATCTCTAGGTGATAGGGAGCCACTGAAGGCTCCTGAGAAATAGCTCCTAAGGATTCCCTGTTTTTCTCCCTTCTAAATTCGGATTTCTTTGTTTAAACTGGAACTGTATTTTCAATGGTATTGGCAATTCCCAAGGAAGAAACTCCATCTACTGATTCCAGTCTTCGTTTCCTGTGCAATATGTAACCTGATAGTTTTGTGTAAGGGGTAAGCTATTTGCCCAGAGTCACAGTCATTAGGTGTCAGGGGTAGGGTTTGAACTGGGATCCTCCTGTCTTAGAGGCTGCCTCTCAGACTGAGATACACAGCAGCACAGAGCCAGCCTAAAAGCTTTGCGTTCTGATTGTGATCAAATCTCAGCAGACTAGCTCTCCTACAGACAAATGCAAGGGTGGGATTACAGATCTCATTGAATGAACAGCACAAGGGATTGCCAGGATGAAAGGGTATCCAGCTACCTCAGAGGCAAGAATGTAACATAATCATATTATCTTTAATCCTATTTCCGACACTTACTAGCAGTGTGACCTTGGGCAGGTCCTTTAAGCTCTCTCTGCCTCAGTTTCCTCATCTGTAGGATGTTGAACTTAACACAAGAAGCCTCAATTTTACTTCTTTCCAACTTACATTCACAACTCTTAGTGGCTTCCTCTGGGAGCAAAGAAAACAGTCTCAATTTTTTTCCCACAGTCCTTCAGGTACTTGACATTTTCTAGTCTCCAGGGGAAATATTCCCCAGTTCTTTCTGCTGACCCTTATTGCATGATTAAGAACCACCCTTCATCCCAACTGTTTGCATCCTCACTCTGGGAAAGTACTTTGCATTTACTTCTTTGCATATAGTGTGGACTCTCTCTAGTAGGACACATCTCCATCCCCCAACAAAGTGCTTTGCACACAGTAGGCATTTAAATGCTTCTGGAATTTCATTCAGTTAAATCCTTCCTCCCCTCCCCTTTGGATGCTCTCTAGCTTGTCAATGTCCCTTCTGTGCCCAAAATCAGAGTGCAATCCAGGTGTGATCAATCCTTTCTTCTGCCTCCAAATTAAAGTATCTCCGGGCTCCTTCTTACTTTAAAGTCTTTACTGGGCGGAAGGGAGGCATTGGGGAGAAGGGTATTCTATAATCTCCCTCTGTCACATCCTCCAGGACCTTACAATCTTGACAATGACTGTTTTCTTTCTTATCTAGAACTCAAATCAGCTCCCTGAAATCCAAGCTCATTTCATAACGCTCTGTGCTCAGTGGAAACACAATTCGATGCATCAGCCCTTGAGGACACTTAGGTCTCCTTAACACTATCTCTGCAAGAGACTATCTGGCTCTGGCAGTAGGCCACATTGGGATGGAGCAGGCCAGGAAAGAGCAGGCTAGGAACTCAGCTGGGCTGAATGGGAGCAGGTGGACCAGAAGTCAAGGCCAGAGAAATCAGCAAAGGCTGAAAAATGGAGAGGGCAGTGAGGGTGGGGGGAAAAGAGGGGAGAAGTAAGCCTAGATATATCAGCAAAGTAAAGGGCAAGAGCTGGGCTTAAGACACAGGGGGACAAAGGTGGCAGAGGATCCTGGCAATATAGGGTCAGGAAAAGAGACAAGAGTTCCCTGTGCTAGGCAGTGGTCTAGAGCTGGGCATGGTGCTCTAGCAGTGATGAAGCTGATAACAAGCACGGCATAGTGGCCAAAGAGTTGGCCTTGAAATCAGGATGACTGTGACCCAGGGGGAATCATTTAACCTCTCTGGCTTCTAGAAAACTCAAAGTTGTAGAGAAGGTGCTAGTCTGCCCTAGCAGAGGGAGTCTGCTGGCCCAGCATTCCAACGGCATCAGAGATTCAGGCTCAGTCTCTACCTGTAGCCTTTAGCCCAACTTCTCTGCTCCTGTCAAAGGCCCCACCATCCTCCCAGACACCCCTCCATCCCCATGGCCTCTGCCCAACAAGGTACCTTGTCCTTCCCCCATCTCCTGCATTTCCTCTCAGCTCACCTGGCCACCACCCAAGTGAAGACCCTCATCACTTCTTATCTGCACTGCTGGTGCAGCCTCCTAACCAGTCTAAGCTTTCTGGCTCTGCTTTGGTCAGTCCATTCTCTACAGAGCTGCCAAATAACCTTCTCAAAGACCCAGGACTGACAACGGCACAGCCTTCTCAGAGACCCTCAAAGCCTTCTCATGGCTTTTAGGATAACACATCAAATCCCTGTCCTTACACCCACAGCCTTTCCTGCTCCTGCCTTGCCTGACCTTTCTGGGCTCATTTCCCATTACTGTCCTTCCTGCCTTCTAAATTGGAGACAAACTGAACTGGGGGCAAGTAATTTCTCCCTCTTTGGTCCTCAGTTTCCCCACCTGTAAAATGACAGACACAGGTAATATTGACTTGGATTGGACAATACTGAAGGTCTCTTCTGACTCTACACCAATGAGCCCAGGATACTTAGCAATAGAATAACTCACATTTATGCATCACGGGGAGCCTTGCAACATGCATTTTATGGGGCAAGGATTGGAGGTCTTATAGTCATTTTATAGGTGAAAAAACAGACTCTGTGATGCCATTGGCCACACACAGTTAGTGTCAGCCAGAAGCCCCAGATATGGGAACAAATGCTATCTAGCACTTACATAGCTCCTTAAGATTTGGAAAATGCTGGGTAAATATTATCCCTTTTATTTCTCGTAATAGCCCTGGAAGATGGGTGCTATTCTGATCCCCATTTTATGGATCAGAAAACTGAGACTCAGAAGTTAAGTGATCAGCATAGGATTGCACAGCCAGTAAGTGTCTGAGGCTGGATTTGAACTCAGGTATTCCCTGACTTCAAGACAAGAACTGCAACTGCTGTACCATCTAACTGCTCTCCATACCTGTCCTTGGTATCATAGGATTTCCCAATTTTAATTGGGAAAGGACCTTACATGCCAGTCATTTCAGCCCTTTCCAACTCCTTGCACAGGCCATCTTAGTATGGCAGCTCAGTACAGTGGCAAAAGCCTTGACTGGGGAGCCAGAGAACTTGGGTTCAAATTCTATCTGACATATAATACCTGGACCAATTTCCTCATGTATAAAATAAGGCTCTTTTCCAGGCATAGGGGTATAAAACCTTTGCCTAAAATGTAGGACTTTTCTCTTGGCTAATTCAGAATTCTTCTTCCAATCAGGCAATCAACATTTATTATGCACCTTCTGCATCCCAGACACTGCCAAGCCCAACTCAAGTGGCATGGCTGCCAGGAAAGCACTGCGACCTTGCTCACAAGGATGGGCTCTTCCCCCCTCCCCAACATAAGCTTCTCCAGGGAAAAGACTTCTTTTGATGTCTGGAACCCCAGCCCTGAGAAGAGGGTCTAACAGAAACACTAACATAAGAGGCTGTGATTTCCTTGACCTACGGTGATCACAGCTCATGGATAGGCAGTCACAGAGCACTGCCTGATGCACATTTTTCCAGGGTTGCCCAGCTCAGGACGAGAATGAGGACCCAGGTCTTCCCATCTCCACATCCAGATCTCCATCCACTATGTCAGGCTGTTTCTCCTGCTCTCATGTATATAAGACCACAGGGCCATGGACTCAGAGCTGGAAGGGACCTCAGATAGAGATCTCCTACACCAATGCCTTCATCTTAGAGAATATCTGAGCAAATTCAGTTAAAAGGCAAAGTTCTCTGCAAACTTCAAGCAAGAGTTAGCCATTCCATTGTGATTTATTGGCTCTGAATCAGGAGGTCAGGGCTCCTTCCAGCCCAAGGTCAGACTCCTCTCAGAAAGGAGGGTGGGCCTGAAAGTACAGGAGGAAACCCAGCAAGCTCAAGTCGGGAAAGGAGGAAATGGAGAACAAGGCAGGCCCTGACATCACCTTTGTCCTGAGCAGATGGTGTCCTCACCCTTTCCTTCCTCCAGTGGGCATTGGCCTCGGAACTGCTGACAGCTGCTGACAGCTGTTGAGGCCAGTTTGGCAGCTCTCTCTCCTCCACCTACCAGACTGGGAGGGTCCGGCAGGTGCAAAGCCTCATCCATCTCCCCATCCTGAGCACTGCCAAATTTTGCAGTGACAAGGCAGTCTATGAAAAGGTAGCAGATGTTTAAGTCAAGAATTTGGGGAGGCTGGGGGTAGGGGTTGGGAATAATTTTTGTTTTTACATGACCTGGATTTTCCCTGTACCCTGATCCCTTCACCATCCCAGAGAGCCATTCTTTATGACTGGAGTTCCTAACCTATAGTCTGTGAACTTAAAAAAAAAAGTAAGCTAATAAATGTATTTCAATATATTTAATTAATTTTATGTATTTCATTTTATGAACTTAAAAACATCCTTCTGAGAAGGGGTCTAGAAGCTTCAGACCCAAAGTGCCAAACAGGGACTGACATGAGAAAGGCTAAAAACCTTATGAAAAAGAATTCTTGACTCTTCCTAGTGACGTGACCATGGGGTAAGCCCCTTAGCTTTTCTGAGCCTCAATTTCCTTATCTGTCACAAAAAGAAGAGGAAGGGCAATACCACCTATTGTGCCTATTTCACAGGGATCATTGGAGTTTCCAGTGTCCAGTGGCTGCTGTATTTGAGGTAACAGATAGGGAGCATGGAGCACATTTGGAAGGGTCCTTTGAAAACAGCAGTTGAGCCCATTCTCTAGACTGATGAGGAAGCCCAAGGAAGGGTCACACATGTGGTCAGGAAGGGTCATCTACATGAGTCTGATTACTAAACTATTATTTTAAAGGGGGAAATGTGAAGACCCCTCTAGCCCCAGACAATGGAAGGAAAAACAGAAAATTGTCAGCTGCAGAGACAATAGAAGGAACATGTTGTGGCTGTTGATGGTTTGAACAGATAAAGTTCTGCTGATCCACAGTTTCTGGACAAACTCAAGCTGCCTGATGCGTGTTCACTGGAGACACCAGCCCAGCTTTATTTCCAGAATGAGATGATAGGTCAAATCTCATTCCCAGGTACTGTGCCAATCACTTATTTACTTTCGGAATCTTGAAAGGGGCATACATGCAATGGACTTCTTCTGACCCTAGGGGAGATTTAACAGAAATAATTAGATATGGGATAGTGACATTTTCATATCATTTCCCAAACACCAGCAATCCTAAGGGGAAGGAGAACCAAGACAGAAGCTGGTCCCTAGAGAGTTGAAAGGCATCATGATGGAAGGCTAAGCTGGAGTAGTGATTAAAATTAAGTTTCTACATTCCAGTTGTAGTTAGAGTCAGTGCCTGGGGTTTGAATAATTCATGGTAGAGATCTCAAAGAAGCTTTGAAAATCTGAACAACTTGATAGTATTTTCAAAAGTGGCACTTTATGAATCGCCCTGTGGCCTTGGTTCCTCTTCTTTGATTCTTCCTACTCCATCAAAAGTTCAGTGGAATGTTGATCACAGTCTCCCAGAATTGGAAGGGACCTCAGAGGCCAGTTAGCCCAACTGGGACCTGAAGAATGGCTCCCTGAAAAGTTGTCATCCAAACTTGACTCGAAGACCTCTAAGGAGGGTCCTGGCCCTTCCCAGCACCCCATGTGGCTCCTCGCACTTTGGGATGACTCTGGTTCTTAGGAAGGCCACCCTCCTCCCTCCATAGCTCCTACCTCTGCCTTCTGGGGCTAAGTCAAACAAGCATAATCCTCTGCAGACAGCTAGTCCCCCTGTCTCCCACCCAAGTCTTCTCTCCTTTCTCCAGGCTAGTCATTCCCTTCATCTATGGATCAAAACCATTCAAATCTTCCTCTACCCTACATCTGAGCATCTCTGGTCTCCGGGAACTTTAAGCAGAAAGAAAAGCATGCGCAGTAAGGAGTGCACACTGCACAAGGGTGGGGCCATGCTCTTCTTCACGGTTTCCAAATATTTCTCCTTTTTTCTGACTTCAAGGAGTCTGAGGCAGTATTAACAAGGGCACCCTTTCCTATTTATGCAAGTTAGGGAATGAAAAATTCCTTGTTTCCATAGTGACGGCTAAATCACATGTCTGTGGGCAGGGAGCTGCAATGTATCTTAAGTAAACACTTTTCTGTTTTTTCATGTTTATGAGCCCCTCCTGTCTGTGGTGGGGGGTGCAGGGCGAGGCTCCAAGATGTCCTTCTACAGGAAGCTCCACATCAGGGTGGGGCTCGGGGATGCTGGATTTGGAGTCAGGAGAGAGGCAAATGTGAATTTTGCTGGTGACCATCAAGCCAGTCAATTCAACCCTCTGAGCTCCAATGTCCTCATCTGTAGAATGGGGCAATATGGCCTAAAGGGCCCAGCCCATGTGTGTAAAGTGCTTTGGGCTCTTAGAGCACGCTGTTCATGACTGCTCTTATGGTACTGCCAAGTTCATGTCAAAGGCTGCTCAGGCAAACTGGACAAATGTGGCAGGTCCCAGGAAGCCTGCTCCCATCTAAATGTGAGAAATGGGAACGGAACAATGAATGAATGAGAGAGAGAGAGAGAGAGAGAGAGAGAGAGAGAGAGAGAGAGAGAGAGAGAGAAGGAGGGAGGAAGGGGGAGAGACAGAGAGACAGAAACAGAGACAGAGAAATGGGGGACAGGGAGAAAAGAGTATGTAGAGGAGCAGGACACCAGGAAAAGAGAATGGGGTACCCTGATTCTCATTATACAGATAAGGAAACTGAGGCTCAGGGGGTTAAGTCTTATGTCACAGAGTTCAAACTCAGATCTCTCTTGACTTTGGTGACAAAGAAAATACGGTTCTTATTTCCAGCACAGTCCTGGGCACTGAGGATTGCAAAATGGACCCAAGCCTTTTAGGATGGAGGTCATCCAAGTGACAAGCCCTTCTCACAAGATGCTTCAAGCATCAGAGGCATCTTTGGCTTAGAGTTTGCCACCATTTAGTCACTTGGTTGACAGACTCCAAAAACAACTGTGGTGGTTCAATACCTGTTCTCAACATGGTGAAGAGCCTACTCTGGGGTTAGCTGAGTTGTCCACAGGCTATTGTTGTACAGTCATTTTTCAGTCCTGTCCAACTTTTCATGACCCCATCTGGCATTTTGTTGGCAAAGATGCTGAAGTGGTTTGCCATTTCCTTTTCCAGTCTAGTTTGCAGATGAGGAAACTGAGGCAAATAGGGCAAAGTGACTTGCCCAGGGTCACCCAGCTAGTAAGTGTCTGAAGCTGGATTTGAACTCAGGAAGGTGAGTCTTCCTGACTCCAAGCCTAGCTCTTTGGCCACTGTACCCACTTTGGTTTCCACATTCAAAGCCTTTCCTACTTGTCAGGACCTACTAGAACCTGAGTTCCTATAGCATACCCTTCAAGAACCCCGGGTCACCTCCATGCTACCACAGGGGACTGGAGAACAGTAACAAAGTCTGAAGTTTTTGCTAACTCAATATTTTCATTTTCTCAATGGTGAGAGGGCAGGAGAAGGGGACAGAACACTTCTGACTCTTATCTGATCATGAGGACAGCCCTGTCCCCAGGGATGGGAGGGGAGGAAAAGGGGAGGGGCACAACCTTCCTGGGCCCCAGGCTCCTCATAGCTTGTTTCTGAACATGTTACCCACGTGTCCAGGTTGACACATGTCTCCGGGACTGGGCCTCATCCTCTGGGCCAGTCCTCTCTTACAGTAAAATGGGGAGCCTAGACTATACAGCTTCTGGGCACCCTTCCACTATAAAATTAGGTTCTGGGTCCAAGACATTCAGCTATATGCTGGGGATGCAAAGACACAACCAGAAAATGGTGCCTGCCCTTGAGGGGGCATCCATTCTAATGGGCAGGAACATCCACACACTACACATATCCTTACTGGATCTGAGCGAAAAAGACTGAGACACAGAGACAGCAGAAATAGGGCAGGCATTGGAGTCAGAGGACACGGATTCCTGATATTTGCATCCTGTTTGGCCCTGCCTGGTCTCAAAAACCTTGTCATTAAAATGGCGGGTTAGTCTGGTTGGCCTCCGAGGTCCTTTCCAGATGTGATCTCTGATCCTATGAAAACCCTCTGGGGCAGGTTCTGCTGTTATCTCCATTTCACAGATGAGGAAATTAAGTCTCAGAGAACTTCAATGACTGGCCCAAGGTCACACTGCTAGCAAAGTCTGAGGCAGGATTTGAACTCCAGTCTTCCTGACTCCAGGCCCAGTGGCTCTATTACAGTGTGGTTCTCCCTAGCTGCCTCCAGAGATGAGTTTAGTGTAAGGAAAATGGGGGTAGGAGAAACACCCATGAGGAGAAGAGGGTTGAGGTCAGAGAAGGCTTCACAAAGGAGTCCCTTTGGCTAACCCTAGAAGGAGGCCCTAGAGTATAGTGGAAAGAAAGTGGAACGTGGTGTTGTGAACTCTAGACATGTTCAAATCCCAGCTCAAGCACCTTCTCTCTGTGTGACCTTGGGCAAATCACTTCAGTTTCTGGCTCTCAGTTTCTTCCTCTGTAAAACGATGGGGCTGGACTCAATGACCTCTGAGGTCCTTTCAATCTCCCAATCTATGTCTCTATAAAGGTATGGTTCAGAGGAGACACCTTTCTGTATTCTCATGGAGAACTCAAGCTCAGGGTTACTGATGAGGGAGCTAGTTTCCTTGGGCTGGCCAATGCTTGGAAATGGCTGGTTTCCATCCTATTTAGGGGATTTTGTGCTTTGAGAAAGAGTGACAGGTCCTTCTGCAGGCTCTGGTGTGAAGCCTGTCTCTCACAAGTCAGTGCAGCTTCTGGAAAGAGCTGCTCTCCCAGCCATCTGCATGCCACCAACACCATCTTGTGAGGGGGTAATTTTTAGGAGTTCCCATCATGGGAGTATTTTTAGCCCAGGAAAGAACAGAATGATACTTGGGTGGCTGGCAGGTGGTTTTAGTGAAGTGGATACTCAAAGTTTGCTCAGTGAAGGAAGGAATCCAATGACGTCAAAGAAAATCACTTATTGGCTCCAAAGTACAAAGGGTGCAGAGCTTGTCCCACCAATAATGACAAGAGGGAGCTTGTCGTTAGGCAGACCCTGAGAACCCTTTCCTGTCCTTCATATGGGGACACTGAGACCCAACCAAGACCGAGTTCCACCCAAATCTTTCTCTACCCTACATAGAGATGTTCCCACCAATAAGTGTGACTTTATGCTACTCTGTTGGAACAAAAACTTCAGATGTGAGTGAACTTACTGAATTTATCACAGATTTAATCCATTCAGTGAAAATGACCCACCTAATTTATGGATAAAAATAGTCTCTGTGGTAGAGTAGGAAAAGTGTTAAGTGTGGAGACAGGAACATTGGGGTTCATAGCTAGTTTTGACATTTAAGTCACTGTGTGACCCTGGATAAGTCACTTCATCTCGATATGCATCAGGCAGCTCCCTAGGACTTGGCTACCAAGTCATTGTGGGATGATTGCAGTGGTCTGTGTTGAGAAGGAATGTTCCCATACCAGGAGTTCCCCATACTGATAAAATCACACAGGTTCTCGGTTCAAATCCTAGCTTTTCTATGTGCTATGTGACTTCAGGTGAGTCACAGAGCTGTACTGAGTCTTAACTGTCTCAGCAAAGAAGGGCCTTGGCTCTGGAAGCAAGGCCCTGGGTTCCAATCTCACCTCTAGCACTTTACTAACCATATGATTTTGGACTAGTCGCTTAATTTCCTTGGGTCTCAGTTTCCTCCACTGTAAAAAATGGAGAGAGGTGGCAGCTAGATGGCGCAGTGAATAGAGCACTGACCCTGAGTTCAAATCTGGCCTGAGACACTTAACACTTACTAGCTGTGTGACCTTGGGCAAGTCATTTAACCCCAATTGCCCTGCCTTCCCCCCTCCAAAAAACAAAAATAAAATAAAATAAAAAGTGAAGGGATTTATATTAACTCACTCAATTCTAAGATCCTTTGAGTTTTCAGTAACCAGTTAAATTTCATCTTAACAGAAGTTAAAAACTTTAACTTCATGTAGCTATTGGCAAAACTGTCTAATGGTTCAGAGAGGTGAATTAATTTATCCATGGTTAGAAAGTTACTAAGTGAAAGAGCTGGTATTCAAACCTGGGGTTGCTAATTCTCAGTCTCATCCCCAAACCACACACTGCCCTGGTGCCTTCCTCAAACAATGGTTTTTAAAGGAAGGAATAATAACAAACAATAATAATAACAATAAACAAACAAGAAATGACATGAAATTTCTATCCAACCACACATCAAAACCCTCCCCGCCAAGTCACCAAACAGGTAGAATGTCAAATATAGCCCAGACAGACAGAAGTGAGCACCTCAGCACATGTTCATAAGCAGAAAAACTGATGCTAATGAACTATTCCCGGGGGTTTTTCCTTAGTTTAATAACAAACTTCAGTCGAGTTTTTCCTTTGTCCCCTAACTGAGGCAAGAGAATGTGGGAAATCTAGGGAGATAAGAAGTGCAGCCTGAGTAGGCAAATAGCAGAGGAATGTGCACATTATGTGAAGAAATGCTGGAAAGCAGCAGACTCTGCTCTTTGAAGTGAGAATAAGTCCGCCCTGTTAAGAGACAAAAGACCAGAGTATGCTCAGGAGAAGGATGCTCTTCAAGTGCCTTTCTCATCTCTGAAAATAAATTGTGTACAGCAAGCCCTTGCTTTCTTTCTGTCCTTTGCGGTCAAAGACAAACACCAAACCACAGGACTTTTTCAATTTGAACTCTCACTCAAACCTTGCCTGTGTGGAAGCCCTTTACAATGTCTCTTTCCTGCTCCCCTCTCCAAATTATGTAGCCCTCTATCCTCCTGTCCAGAAAAAGAGCAATTAGATTAATTAGCCTTTGTTCCAAGTTGGTAGCACTCAGCTATTTTGACTACGATCTGGGTTTGAGTCTCATCTCTGACTCAAGTTACAGGACCATGGACAAGTCATAACATTTCTTTGAGCCTGGATGTGGAATCCAAAGATCTGATTTCCAATCCTGGCCCTGCTATATAGTAGCTGTGGGGAAATTAGGCAAGCCCCTCACATCTGAAGGATTTCACTTACCTATAAGTAAAAGGCTGGACCGGTTGGATGAGGTATCTCTGAGTTCCCTATAGACTCTAAACCCTCTGAGCCTATAAATGAATCTTCATTTCTCTTGACAAACATTAAATTTGTTTTGGAGAACCCAATGTTACCCCTGCTGACAAGCTGCAGGATGAAGATGTTAATGACAACTGACATTCACATGGAGCTTTAGAGTTTGCATGGATCTCTCCTATAACAATGCGGCAATGACAAGAACTGCTGCTTCTCTTTCCAGTGGAAGCAGATAAGAACAAGTCTAACAGCTGAGAGGGGGATTCATTTGTCTGAAGTGACCCCAAAGGACATGCCTCTTGCAGGGGCTTGGACCATCTTGAGGAATCGAGGGGTTAATAATTAAGGATTAGGGGTCTTCAGGGCTTGGGTCTCTCCATGGACAGACTAGATTCTAGCTTGTTCTGGATCCCCTAAACCACTTTGGATTCTCTGTTGACCCACTGCAAACTCCCAATTTAAAAATTAATAAATGGAATTGAAAATGGCCATTGCCTTCCTGATCCCCAGGGTAGAATAACAGAATGTCAAAGCTGCACACACAAGGGATCACTGCTCTCATATACTTGATAAAGAATCATCCAGTCTCTCCTTGAATACTTCTCAGGACAGGGACCTCACCACCTCTCTAGGCATTTCATCTCTCTCTATGACTCCTCTCTTTGTTAGGAAGATTTTCCTGCCCCCAAACAGAAATTTGCCTCTTTGTGACTTCTATTTTGTAACTTTTCATGGTCAGCTAGGTGGCACAGAGGAGAGAGTTCCAGGTCAGAAATGAGGAAGACTCATCTTCCTGAGTCCAAATCTGACTGCAGACACTTGGTAGTGATGTGGCCCTGGGCAAGTCACTTCATCCTATTATCCTCAGTCTCCTCACCTGTAAAATGATCTGGAGAAGGAAAGGGCAAACTACTCTGGTATCTCTGCCAAAAAGAAACAAACCAAAACGGGGTCACAGAGAGTCGGACAAATCTTAAAGAATGACTAAAAAACAATGTAAAATATTCTACCCATTGCTCCAAGTTTGACCCTTTGAGACCAAGTAGATGAATCCAAGTCTTCCTCCATTTGAGAGCCCTTCACATACTTGGCAAAGACTCTCTCATCTCTTTGGAATCTCATGTTCTCCAGGCTTGGCAAGTCCAGTTCCTCCCAGAGATCCTTACATGACTGACATGAAGTTGAGACCCTTCACCAATCTGGTTGCCTTCCTTTGTATGCTATCCAACCTCTCTTTGTCCTTCCCCAACAGTGGTGCCCAGAACTGAACCCAATGCTCTGGATGAGGGCAGAGAACACTGAGAGCATCCCTCCAGCCCTTCTTAACACAGCCTAGATTTCCCTTTTTTGGCTGCCCCTTGTTACACCAATGACTCATATTGAGCTCCCTGTCCACTAGAAGCCCAAGATCTTCTTCATAACAGCTATTGTCACTCCATGCCTTCTCTATTTTATACTAGTGAGGTTGATTTTTTTGTGCCCAAAGACAAAATGTTCCATTTATCACTGTTGCGTTCTATCTAATTAGATTTAGCCCAGCACTCAAGCCCGGCAAGATCCTTCTGGAGTCAACAAGACAACAAGATCATTTTGGATGCTGCAGAGTGATCACACAAATGGCTGCCTTGGGGAACATGACTGGCAGAAGTGGGGAATGTGAAGAACTCAAAGAAACATGGGAAGATTTATATGAACTGATGCAGGGTTGAAGTAAAGAGAACTAGAAAAACCAGTGTCCAGATGACTATAACTGTAATTGGAAATGACCCTTAGCTCCACCACCAAAACTCAGCACTCTGTAATGATAGTGATCAAGCAAGTCCAAAGAAGAGACGAAAAGTGCTGCTTCCTCCCTTGTTTGAATCAGTAAGGAGCATAAGAAGTGGAACAGCACACATCGTTAGGCTTACCTGAAAGGTTGGTTAATTTTGCTGAACTAACTGCTTTTCCCCCCTCTTGCCTTCTTGTTTTTTCTTACCAAGGATGGTTTATTGGGCAGGGGAGAAGAGACAGATATATTCAGAAATTAAAGTAATGGAAATAAAAACAAAATATATCAATACAAATTAATTTTTAAAGGGCTGGGAGTTATCTTGGGAGGTACAGGGTTCTTCTAGGTATTTAACTCAGTGTCTGGTACAGAATTAGCCCTTAATAAAGGCTTGCTAATTAACTGGGGGGGTGCTTTCAGTAGAGACTGAATGACCACTTGGAGAGTTTATTTTCAGTGGGATCCTTTTCCATGTACTGATTGAAAAAGAGGGTCCCTGAAGTCTCTTCCTATTCTAAAAACCTATGATTCTGAGGAGACGCCATCTCAGTCTCCCTCTGAACCAAATGAACTCAAACTCAGATCCATATATTGATGTAAGCAAGACATTCGTTGTATTTTTCATCTTCTATTCATTCTGTTTTGGAATTTTCTTTGCTTGGTATAGGACATTGTAGCTTTTCTCACATAGGGATAGAGAGCATGAAAAACCCATGAGTGCCCTCCTTTCCACCCTCAGGGACATACTTATTGTCTCCAGCACATGCCCTCTCCACTCCCCCCTAATGAGCCCAGCAAACCCAGCTGGGTGGAGTTCTCCTTTGAACCCAAAGGCATAAGACGCTGCCAAGGATGCCTAGACCTAAAGCCATCTCCGATCTTGATTAGGAAGGATTTCTCCTAGGTGTGGTGAAGCCTCTCAGGTCTGTACAGATCTTTGCTACTTGCCAAAACATTGAGTAACACTAAGGCAGAGGAGAGTCAGATTTATTGGTTTGGCATAGAAATAGGATATACTTAAATCTGAGGAAAAGGTTACACTTCATTTCTTCCTGGCAAGTTCCAAGTTCATCCAGGTCCATGGGTCATTAGAAGTAGACCTTCCACCAGAAGGTACCTTTGCACATCCTTCCCTATTCATTATCAGGAGCCAACCAACTTCCTCCATCTTCTTTCCAATTTGTTTCCCCTTGATTCCACAGACTGAGCATTCTGCCTCTGTTGGTACCAAAATGTCCCTGGTCTCTTCTTTGGTTTTACCTTTCATCCCAATGCATGTGCCTAGACTCCAATCCATCTCTCCTTCTAACAACTAATACATGCTGTCACCTCTAAAAGGTATGATTGATGCCTTTTGGCTTTTTTATATCATTGGCATTTCCCAATATACTACTCCAGTGACCCTTCCTTGTAACAACAGAAAAGTTAAGCAAAAACAACGAGCCCATCAACTGTATTTGATAGCATATGCACCATTCAGTGTCCCTATCCCCCCACTTCTGTAAGAGGAGGGAGATGTGTTTCATTCCATGGCTCTGAATTCATTTACACCATTGCATTCCTGTGGGCTGCTCTCAGGTTCTAAATCTGTCTGTTTCGGTCCTCCCATGTCTTCCTCAAGCCACATATTTACCCCTTCTACAGAAACATTCCATTGAGTTCCCATATGACAAGGCTTATCTGTCATTCCCTGATCCATGGACACTTTAAGTGGTACTAGGGTCTATATACATGCTAGCATTTTCATCCACTTAAAAAAAATCCAGTCTTGCATATGTTGTTAGGAGGCTCCTTCCGAGCTCCATAAGCTTGACCTTGATCTCACCACCCTTCCAACCATATGATGCTGCATCATTTAGCTCCTCTGATCTCAGCAATTTGGGAATTCCCTCTAAAAAATCACAGACCCAGCCCATCCTGGGGGACTCTTCTGTGTGCAAGTGATAAAGTCAGCAGCTGGGGACCCACCCACCACGCTGGGACTTCCTCTAGATGCATCAACATCCCAGGAACACTAACAGACAGCATGATATGTCACCTGATTATCTCTCATTCTCATTCTGGGACTCGTTCATTTAATCCTCATTTTAAACCCCTGGGCATTATTGAGTTGGTCCTCATGAACTTCTGCTGCCTGAAACATGATGGATGAGGTGACTTTTCCCTTGCTTTCTCACTCTTAGGAATGAGCAGAGATGTGCTTTTGCTATTTTTCTAGTTTCAAACATGGGAGTCACCACTCATCAGATTTCAAATGTGTGGCCATTTAATGCTATATGAGCTCACCACATCCATAGTCCATCTTCCAATCAATTCGTGTTGGTCGATTAAGGCCAACTGATTCTAAAAGTCTTTTCATAGGATTTAGACCTGGAAAGGACCTTGGAGAGCAGCCAATAGGGACCTAGGGCAAAAGGTAGTTTGGGGTCAAAAGATCAAGAATGAAAATCCAGCTCTGCTACCTAATTGATCAACAAGCATCTATTTTATCACCTATTACTGTATGTACTGAGAAGCAGCCCGCCATCATGGTGAGCTGGCTTTGGAACCAGTAAGACCCGGGTTCAAGTTCAGCTTCTTTCCCATATTGTCTAGATGACTCTGGACTCAATAGTATTGAGCTCTCCTAGACTATGAGTTGTAGGAAAGGTGCTGACTTGTGTTGGGAGAGGGCGTTTCTTTACCTGGGACCTCCTTAAACCAGTGAAATAGATGGATCTCTAATTATGTGCTGGGCAATGTGCAGAGCGCTGGGGACACAGAATCTTCCTGCCTTCCCTTGGAGATTGCCTCCATTTTATCCTGTATATGTCTTATCTGTACATAATTGTTTACCTGTTGTTACTAAGGAAAATGGTCCCACACAAAATCAGGCTGGGAAAACGAGCAGAAATCCCTCTTGCTGAGCCAACTACAACTAGCCTGCAATACTAGATAACTCCTGGAGATTTTCTTAAGCTCAGATGTGCACAGCATCACCTAGCCAGGAAATGTCAGGGCAGGATGCAAATTCAGCTCTTCCTGCCTCCAAGCCCAGTGCTCAACACCTCCCTGGCATACCTACAAGGACTGAGGATTGGACTGTTTATTTAATGCTCAGTAGATTCTGAGGCTGAGAGCCAGGAGGCACTTCAGAGACCATCTTGCCCAATTCTATTCTCCATACAGGGAGATAAACCAGACTGACTCACATAGGTCACCCTGGCAGAAAGTAGCAGCACATGGCTGCCAGGTGGCACCATGGTACACAGAGCACCTGGTCTGGAGTCAGGAAGACTCATTTCATGAGTTCAAATCCAGCCTCAGACACTTACTAGCTGCGTGACCCTGGGCAAGTCGCTTAACCTTGTTTGCCTCGGTTTCTCCATCTGTAAAATGAGCTGGAGAAGGAAATGGCAAACCGCTCCAGTGTCTCTGCCAAGAAAATCCCAAAAAGGGTCATGGAGAAACAGACATGACTGAAAAATAACTGACCAACAACAAAAAAGCAGAGCTAGGATTTGAACTCTTACTCCAAAAGCAATGTTCTCTCCTCTGCACCAAGCTACCATTTGCTTATAAAAGCCCCTTATGGGGAGGGTGAACATATGTTCTTTATTTTAGCCATGAAAAACAATTAAGATTCTATTATCAGTGCCTATTCGTTAAACAGCTGCCTAGTCAACACAAAGTAAAGCATGGCACAAGTTCCCAGAACACGTCTCAGGTCAAGGGCAGGATACACGTTAAAATTCCATTTGGATTCTCCCTTTCCAAGACCTCTAGAAGGCTCCACCCATGTCGACATGAACATGCAGCTTTAATTGTTCCTCATAAGCCCTGGGCAAGGCCAAGGCAAAAAAGGTTTGAGGATCAGTGGTGCCAAGTTCTACAGGGATGGAAACCTGAACCAGGCTGCCTCCTGATGCCCAAGGGGCCTCCAATCTCGCTTGAACACCTCTGCCCCTCAACGTACAAGGTCACTTCAGCATTCTTCCCTGCATGACTCAGCAGGCTTGGAGCTCCCTCCTTCTGAACTCCTGGCTTCCTTAATTCCATGATTCCTCTTCTTCTGTTTACAGCTTGGTTACTCCCTCCCGCGTGCCCCCGGCCCATCCTTCTCTTTTGATTCTCTATGACTCACTTCCCCCACAATCCTCCCCTATTCCTGGAACAGAACAAGAATGGCATTTAAAAGCATTAGTTAAGGCTGTTTGGGCTCGTTAATTTAATTATCTTTTGGTTAAGAAATGTATAAGGAAATATTTTACTCCTCTTTGTTTGGTTCAATTCAGGGAGGGAGGTATTGGCAAGAGAGATAATCATCTTCTCCAGGTGAACTCAGAGGGCAATGGTGTGGCCCACAGATCAAGCCAGATCAGGGCCAGGCGCCGGTGAGACGATTTTAGCAAGTGTCCAGAGAAGGACCTGTGGAGCCTACCCAACCGAGAACATGGCCATGTTTGATGAAAAGATGGGCACATAACTGATGATTTAATAGAAAAATATGTACTGAATGTTACCAAATTCTGTTATGTTCTTTTATTATTATTTTTTCAGTAACGTGCTATTTCTGCTATCTTAAAAAAGCATTTAGGGCAGCTGGAAGCCAGATGGAACTTTTTTCTTTCCTCCCACATGCCACTCCAATAGGAAAATGGTTCCGAGCACCATCCTACATGAAAACCTTTTTTTGTGAATGTCTTTTTCTCCTCCTTTCTCAATTACAGAATCTGGATTGCACACTAACCACTAAATCTCCACACTTGAGAAAAAGAGGAGCTTGGAGAGTCTGACTTCAATTCCCGGCAAGATTCTAGAATATGTTAAAAAGGCCCAGCCTGTGTGTCTTTAGGAAGGGAGACAGTGCCATCAAAGAGTCAGCATGCCTTCGTCATGCCCTCTACCTGTGTGGATGTCTGCTAGACTGAGACCTCCTTCTTGGTCCAGCACCTCTGCCAGAATGCTTGTGTCTTCTCTCCAGGTGGACCTTCTCTGCCCTCTGAAGACAGGCAGCTCACAGATCTCTGCTTATCTATGACTTTGTTGGATATGTGCCCACTGAAAACACCCCATGTATCCATCAGGCCCAAAGATTTTATGCTTATCCCAAGAGAATATTTAGCCTTGATGTTAAGTAATTGGACCCAATCAAGAGAAGTGGCCCAAGAGGCAATGGTGGTTCTTTCTTCCCTGTAGTGTTCTGAAGGCAGCTGGAGGTGTTCTAAGGGAGACTCTTGTTCAGGAGGTAAGGGTTGGATTAAAAGGTCTCTAAGACCTTTTTCCAACTAAAAGAGTTTGTGAATTTAAAATCATGTAAACCTACATAAGGCAGCTAGGTGGCCCAGTGGATAGAGCTCTGGGACTGGAATCAGGGCCTGTGTTCAAATCAAGCCTCAACTACTTCCTAGCTGTGTGACCCTGGGCAAGTCATTTAACCCTGTTTGCCTCAGTTTCCTCATCTGTAAAATGATATGGAAAAGGACATGGCAAACCACTCCAGTATCTTTGCCAAGAAGACCCTTGGGGTCGAAAAGACTTGAACAAGGTTGAAATATCTGAACAACAACAAAACCCATATAAAGTGAGCACAGGTCATGGGATTTAACACTGGATGAAATATTGGTCTTCTCATTCTAGTCCCACTGTCATATAAGGACACTGAGGCCTGGAGAGGCCAGGAGTCTGTAACAGGGTTAGGATTAGAACACAGGTCTTTCAATTCCCCTAACCCACTGTTCTTTGAGATGATCAGAGCATGTACCTTCCTGGAGTATCCAACAGTTCTTGGTTCAGTAATTATTTCAGGAAGGCCTCCACCCTCCCAGTTTGCTTATGTAAGCAAAACTTGGAACATGCATGAAAACCACTCCCCAGTGTAGAGGATTAAAATAATGTAAGCTTAAAAATAAGCTAAAATAGCATGATACAGACACAATCAAACAACGCAGGAGAGTCCTGACTGGAGGCAACCTGTAGACTTAACAATGTTAATTGCTCATCCTTTCTAGGTACAGGGACATCATGCCAGAACATTTCAAAATGTTTAATTGGGATTCGTTGAGTATTCCTGACTGTGCAGGAAACACCTATGAGCTCAGGAAGCCAGCTTAGATACGTGGAGGGTCTCCCTGGAGAGATCACAAAAGAAGGATTGGGCAATGAGGAAGTACATCTAAAGATAGGCAGGTGTGTAGCCACCAATGAGCCGCCTCCAGGCTCCAAGGGACCTGGGTACAAGTCCTTCCTCTGGCGGGCCTTGGTTGGGTGACCCTGGACAAGTTGCCTAACCCTGCACTTGGCACATGTCGGCAGCTTAATAATTGCTTGTTGATTTGACTCGACTTGACCTCTCAGTGCTCGGGGGAGCCCTCTGGGACTCTAAGTTGCAAGAGGGATGACCTGCACTGGGGGAGGGAGTTTGCTTACCTGGGAGTTCTCTATGCCCATGAAATCACAGAACTAGTCCCTATCACCAAGTTATTCCTAAAGATATTGCACCACCCTCCAAAGGTGAAGAGGAAGGATCACAGGGAAAAAGCAAGTTCATCAAGTCTGAAGCATGAAGAATGGGAAGCCTGGCCTCATTTAACTTGTCATTTACCTGAGAATTGGGTTTTTTTACCCAAATATGCCTCATTAACTCAAAGCAAAAGATTAGACTAGACAACAGTGAAACTGAATGAATCTGAACAGCAAGGAATATAGATTTAGAGCTGTAAAAGGCCTCTAGCAGGTCCAACTCCCATTTTACAGATAGGAAAACTGAGGCCCAGAGAATTTAAGTGACTTGCCCAGAGTTACACAACTAATTAGGACTTAAAGCAAGATTCAAACCCAGGTATCTTGGATAGATGACTGGAAACTTAAGAGTTCCCTGAATGAACAAGCCTAATAACCACTTCTCTAAGGGAGGACAGACAAGTCAAAGAAATGTGGGAGGGTAAATCTAATACTTAGGAGAATCTCAGGTCACAAAGAATTGAGAATAATGAAACTGAGTGCACAGACAGAACTCAGAAGCAGAATCCGGCCACCTCCCAGCTCCATTCTCTGTTCTTCTGTTCCGCTCTCCCAAGCCTCTGGCCCCACAATCAGCTTCCTGTTCAGTCCAGCTCCAGAGACAGTGGTGCAGACTGGAGAGAGCACTGGGGCTGGATCCAGACGCAGGGCTGGGGCTCCCCACCACCCTCCAGTTCTGTGAGCTGCTGGCACTCGCACCCTGCACCCCCACCACTTTGCAGAGCAATGGGCATGTGGTCGCAGTAGCAGCAGCCGCCCTTCAAGACTCACAAAGCCCTTCATAGATATCATTTCACTTGGTCCTCACAAGAAGCCAGGGAACGAGCCGCTATTGCTATCCTCATCAGTCTCCATCCTTATGAGACCTTGTATCTGTTTAATCTTCTTACAAATTCTGTCTCCTAGTAGAACAGAGACTGCTTGAGATCCAGGAAAGATTCATCTGGCCTTTGTATTCCCAGAGCCTACTTTAGAACCTGGCACATAGTAGGAACCTTAACAAGGTTTGTTGAATGAAAGGAGCTCCTTTCTGGGAATCAGGCATTGATGAGGAAATGGGGAAAGGGCAGGTGGGAATGGGATCCTGGAGAAGGGGGATGCCAGGGATGGCAGAAAGCATGGAGGAGGAAGGACTGGCCTTTCCCCACTGCTAGACCTTGTTTACCATGAACAGCTCCCTGCCCCTGCTCAGCACATGCATGGCCCAGGACAACAAGGCCAAACACTCCAGCTTTGTCAAAATGGCACCTCTCAAAGTGTAGACTTTGTAGCAATGAAAAGTCCTCTGACCTTGGTGGAATCACCCTTAACTAGGCACATTTCTTAATTAGTCCTGAAAAATGCCCAGCAAACTACAGAAGGGCTACAGAAATAAAGGGCTACGGAAATACATCTACTGTTGTTCTAATTGTTATTTTGTAGGCAACAGGGACCCAGGAGGGGTTTTTTGAGTGAAGGAATGACATGGACAGGTCTTTGCTTCAGGAAGATCATGTTGATGGCTATTGGAAGGTTGGACAGGAGATAGGAGGACCTGGGCTGGGAGAGGGGATAAGGGTCTGAACAAGTATGGTGTAGGGAGTAGTAAGTGATGTCTGACAGGGGACAGGAAAGGAGAAGGTGAAGGCAAGGTCCAGAGACTAGTGATGCCACTAGCAGAAGGATGGGCAGGTTTGAGGGGGAAGGGAGGACAGTCTGGGCAGGCTGAGTGGGGAGTGCTAGCGGCCAGCCAGAGGGGCACAGTCCCAGAGGGGCACAGTCTGAAGGCAGCTGGACAAGCCCACCTAGAGGACTGGGGCTGGATACTGATCCTTGGGAATACTGGTATTCACTATATGTGCTATCACACACAGCCTTGCTTTGTTAGTTAAGTTAGTTCAATCTGGCAAGTTAACAAGCACTGAATGAGCTCTTACTGTATACCAGGAACATAATATTTAATTATGCACCAATTATTAAGTTCATGCTACATTAAAATACTGTGCAGGCACAGGAGGTGAAATGACTATTTTTTTCCTCCCCAATGATACATCCTTGTCCTCAAAGAGCTGACTGTTGGCCAACTGATTTGTTCTGCCTGTACATACACCTTCTCTACTCACGTAAACTGTAAGCTTTTGGTAGGCAGAGGCCCTGTCTGGGTTGGGGTAAAGTGTCTTACATCCATCTGGGATCAGAGGACCTGAGTTCAGATCCAGCCCTCTGTATTGGCTGCCCATGATTGTTCCTCTCTGAGCCCCTCTGTCAGGACCCCTCCTCCACTGTACTTCTAGTGCTTAATTCTGTATTTACTAATCTGTGTCCATGTTGTTTCCTTCCCATAGAATGTGAGTTCCTTGAAGGTGGGATTTTTTTTTCACTTTGTATCCCCAGCACCTGAAACACGGATTTGTAGTAAATGCTCATTGAATTAAATTTAATTCTGCATCAAAGAGGCTCAGAGTTAGGAGGGAACCTGGGGGACCATCTAGTTCAACCTGCAGTCTGAGGGCATCCCGTTGGCATGACAGCCAACAAATGGCCACCCAGCCTCTGCCTGAAGAGTGGGAACCCACTAGCTCATAAGGCATCCACTTCCACTCCTGGGCAGGTCCACATGCTGTGTTGAGCTCAGATCTGCCTCTTAGAAACTGCCCCCTCATGCCTGGCTCTTCTCTCTGGGGTCAGCAGAACAAGGATAATCAATCCCTCATGTACCTCACAGCTCTACAAATACTCAATACACCAATTGGGTCTGCCCTAAGTTTTCTTTTCTCACCCCATCCTTGCATGGCAGTGTCTCCAGTCCTCTCGCCATCCCGGCTGCCTTCTCCTAGATACACTCTGGGTTATTTGTGACTTTCAGCTTAAGTTCTGAAGCTGGCCCACAATGCCCCTGAGAGAAAGCAGAAGGAGCCGGAGCCGTGACTGATCAGGAGTTAGCAAAGTCAAGCCAGGAGCACTGACAGCAAGAACAGCAAGTCAGCGTCTAGGGATTGCACATCTGACTCTGGAGGCTAGGTGGGGGTTATGAACGTGCTGCCTGCACCCTGAAAAATCAGAAATCCTAGCAGTGGGAGGAAGGAATTTCCCTGGTACTCATCGAGACTGCAGGATGACAAGATCATAGACTAGGACCCCTGAAACCATGCACTCCAACGTTCTCACTCTAAAAGTGAGAAAACAGAGGCCTCTTAACTGGAATTAAAACAGATCCTGAAGGTTTACAAAGCACACTTATATCCACGATCTCATTGATCACACAAGATCACAGATTCAGAGCTGGGGTGGGGGTAGGGGACCTCAGAAAAAAAATTCAACCTCCTGATTTGACAAATGAGGAAACTGAGGCTCAGCGTAGTTAGGTGATGTGCCCAAGGGGCAAAGGCAGTATGAAGCATAGCTCACATGTGAACCAGAATCCTCTGATTCCAAATTCAGTGCTTTCCCCACCTCTGAGAGTAACAAGGCAGCAAATATCACAGTAAACCAAGAGTAGGCATTGAAATGAATTCAATTAAATAATCTAATTTTTCTCTTTTGCATTATTTTTGCTGACATGGCAGGCTATACACAAATTAAAATGTCTCCTTGTTGTAGGAAAAGAAAGCCTCATCAAGTTGAGCATGGCGGGAAAAGGAAACATCCTTCAATGGAGAAGGGAGCGTCCTGACCCCTCTTCCTATCTCAGTGACCTGGATGATGGTGCAGGGACAGCTCTTCAGGATGGAGCTGCCTGGAAGCCAGGACACTTGAGCCACAGTGGCCCCACCCTCAGAACAAGTAGGCCCAGCTGGATTTCTAGCACCATCATGAGAATTCCCCTAGCCTGGGCTAATGGCTATTGAAGAAAGAGGAAGGAAGTGAGAGGCTGGGATTAAATAAAGAAAATAGGGAAAGTACAGAGAGGAACAGAGCCAAGACCATTGGGAAAGGTGCCTAGTGGGTAGTTTTCACACCTGTTTCTTCAGTTTTAATACCTTGACTTTGAAAAGCCAGAATCACAGACTCACAGCAAGGCACACACTGAGCTGGTAGCCAGAGGACCCAGGGTGGAATTCTGGCTCTGCCACTTACTCCTAGAGTGACTTTGGACAAGTAATTTCACCTCTTTGGGTCTCAGTTTCCTTATTTTTAAAATGGAAAGGTTAGACAAGGTAAGCCCCAACATAAGTCCCAGCTCAAAATTGATGATGCCTCTTAGACCTATTATAGAATTCAACTTGGGAAGAGAGCCAGTGGGCACCTGGTCAAACTTATTCCTGAATAGAGCAGCCATCTATGATCTCCCAACAAGTAACCAGTAGCCTTGGCTTAAGCATCTCCAAGGAGGGGCAGCCTAGCATTACATTACTGCCCCAGACAGCTGACGCCACTTCAGGATGCACTCCCAATGAAGCCCAGTTTGCTTCTTCTCCCCTATTACAGGAACGAGAATCTTCGATGTTCAGGTTAATGTTGTCTCTGTACAAACAACACTCATTTAGGGCAAGTTTCAGTTTTGTGTGAAATTCCATAGTCACAGTTGAAAAATCCACAGCTCCTACAGGCCCAAGCCAAGGCCTGGGTAAACGCAAGTCCTTTCACTCTCACTGTGAGTTTTAGCTGGGCTCTATGGATGGAAGTGCTTGGGGAGACAAAGTGATTAATGGGGCACTGGGTTCCCCAAAATGTGTTGGGGAAGACAAGCTCTGGCATGACCCACCATCTAGAAAGGTCTCAGGTCCAAAATAACCAAGGGCAGGCTCAGCCATGACCAGAGAAGTCTCTGCCCAGAAGATTCTGGTTTCAGTGCCAGAGTGGCCTTAAGAAGTCAATCAGACCACCCCTCCCTTTACAGACGGGGGAGCTGTAAGGGTAAACACCCCACGCAATGTCACACAGGCACTGAGGAGCAGGGCTAAGCTTCAAAGCCAGGCCCTCTAACCCCAAATCCCACGTGGTTTCTTTCTACCACACCAAGTGTGATCATTCTTTCCACTCACAGAAATGATGCAGTTCTAAAATGTTTATATTATCCACAATGCTGATACTCAGAATGAGAGACAGTGAGAAAGAACTCTGGTTATGGCGTCAGAGAATCCAGGTTCAAATCCTGCCCCCGAGGCTCATCATCATTCAGCCTCCCTGGGTCAGTTCTATCTGTAAACAATAAGACAGTGCCAGCTATCCTCTGAGGTCTCCAGTTCTTGGGCTATGGTTTTATTTACAAACCTATAGTATTTTTTAGATTCAATTTTTATTTTATTTTCAGTTTTGAATTCTCTCCCTTTTCTATTTTTCCCTTACTATTGAGAAGGCAGGAAAATGAAACTCATTAAGTTATGTATAGTCATGCAAAACAAATTCCTGTATTAGAGAAGGAGGAGGAGGAAGATGAAGAAGTGAAGGAGGAGGAAGAAGAGGAGAAGATGAAGATGGTAGTGGTGGTGGTGATGATGATGATGATGATGATGATGATGATGATGATGATGATAAAGGAGGAAGAGGAGGAGGAGGGGAAGCAGCAGATGATGATGTGCTAACAGCTCACTTTACAGAGTGGAGCTGATAGTTTAGAGAATTGGAATAATCCACCAGTAACCAACAGAACTGAGGTTCCCTGTGATCTCTGCTATAAGGCCACTAATTGCTGTTTCTTCTTCTAGTTGAAAAACCCATCTGATTAATTTTGATTATTTCACTGCATCTGGATCTCAGAATCACTATATCATGTTCATTTTCTCGTCCTGAATCCTCCAATGACCAGCTCATCCCTAAATGGCTCAATGTAGATGTTAATGGTCCTAGGACCTTGTCAATTACTGTAGCCCCTCCAACAGTGCAGATGAATGGATGGATGGATGGATGGATAGAAAAAGCATTTATTAAGTCCTTATAATGTGCCATTCTATGAGCCAAGTGCTGTAGATAAAATCAGAGAAGTAAGATGATCCCTTCCCTTAAAGAGCTCATATTCTCAAGGGGAGGACAACATGTAAATAGCTTTGTACAAATAAGATATAGACAGGATAAATTGGAGAAGACTCCAGAGGAAAGGCACCATTCATCCAAATGTGGTCTCCCTTCAATGTCTTAAATTCATGCTTTGGTAAGCCCCTCAAATGAAGCCATAGGCATACTCTGAGCTCTGGGGGATCTGGATCCATCCTACACACACTGAGGTTGGGCCAATCTAGATTCCTGGCTGCTCCTCACATAGAACACTTCATTTCCCACCTGCACACCTTTGCACTAGCTGTTCTTCCCACCTGGAGTGCCCTCCCTCCTCATCTCTTCTCTTAGAATCTCTAGTTTGTCTCTAGCCATCTGTTCTAAATGAAGTCTTTGCTGATTTGCTCCCATCCCTGACAGCTCCTCACACTTTTGCCAAAATCCCTTGCACTGGTTCTGAATAAATCTTGTGAATTCTACATGGATGTTTGCTTCCCTAAGAGAATGTAACCTCTTTGAGGAGAGGAACTGCTCCACTCCAGTTGTTGTATGCCAATAACCACAAGGTGCCTAGAATATAGTAGGTGCTTAATAAATGTTTGTTGGTAATGGGACATTCCCAGTAGCTAGCATAGTGGATGGAACACAGTAGGCTCTTAATACTTATTTACTGACTGGGGTTCCAGGGTTCAAAGCCTTGTCCTTTCCCTTACCATGAAGAACCCATCAAGCCTTGGCCTCCCTTCAGTGACTGACCCTCACACATGTGTGAGTCCCCAGACTGATGCTACCCATAAAGCCAGAGGGTTCTGCCAGCACCAATGACCTGCTAGGAGGCACGTCTCTGACAGCTCAATTATAAGAACTGGAAATTGGTCAATGAGTCTTCTCCTTTGGGATGGCAATTGTGATAATTCCTGTCTCCTTGCCAGAGATGTGAGTGTGTCTTATCGAACAGACCAGCAAGGAACCTCCCCCAGTATCTCATCTCCATCCCTTCCTGAAGAAAATCCTCCCACCAGCATTGATGGATTGAAGCAGGGGGTGGCTTCTCCCCATCCCATCCTCCCAAACCCAGATCTCAAAGCACTGGAAATGGAATTCTGGGGATAGAGGAATTCCTCATCCCCTTCTTGAGCCTTCCCAATTCAGTGTGAAGCCTCAAAAACAATATTTTAAAAATACAAAGCAGAGGAAAATGGTTATATTGTATCACTAGCAAGACAGCTGGAATCCACCCGCACTGACTATCCCAAGATATCATTTGGACCCGCCTTTCAAGAGCCATGGACAGAATGCCCCCTTGCCTCCAGTTTTAACCACAGACAAACAAAAGAACTCTTGTTCAGACACACGATAGCCTAGGGAAAACTCCCTTTTGGTTCTGTCCTTGGCCAACTCTTGTTGACAAGTTCCCATTGGTGTTTTCTGTATAAATACCACTAGGGTTCAGTCACCCCATTCTGCGCATCTATTTCCAATGACTGTATTCAGGGTGGAGGGAGGCACATCTTAGAAAGCCTAACAAATGGATATGTCCCTTGTGACACATGGACATCTATCTCTGAATTTTATCACAGGATTCATACTCTCTAAACCCTCCCACCAAAAGGAGAAACGTCTCAGTGCTAGCTGGAAAAACTTAACCTGAATGAACTTAGGTCAAGGATGCAGGAATCAAGGTCAGAAAGGCTCCCAAACTTTCTGAAACCTGTTCTCACGAGATGGTGACATAAAGTATTTTTGTCATGAAAGGGTCATGCAACCCACTCCCCATTGTAACCTACAGATAGCGTCCAGGGGCCAGTGAAGGATGCCCCCATCCCTAGCAGACACTGCACCAACACACTCTTGTGCGGAATCAAACAGGGAGGTGGAAAAGTCCCTCCTTGTCCCTTCAAACCTGGCCCTCCCTCCACCCAAGCAGAAACCCTCTTACTTGCTCAGGCTTCTCTGGCTCTTTTCTGTCTGTCTGGAGAAACTGGCAGTTTTCTCTGGCGAGTTTCTGGACCAGTTCAATTCTTCCAATGTCATCCCTCTCCTGAAGTTTGCACATCACTCCTGCCTTGAGGGTTGGAGAAAGAGCAAAAATATACTTGAATCCACAGTCCCAGGACATGGCCCTTCTCCCAGTGGAATGTTACAATGAGAAGCTCATCTCTGGTGGGGCCACTTGGCCTTAAATCATGGCTCTGGTGGATTTCTCGGGTTCCAGCGAAGAAAGCGCCCGCTGACCCGCTGTCTGCCTATCTTTGAGACACTAAAGGGCAGCCCTCTCTTCAGTCAACCGCTACTCTGTGTGCGTGTGCCTGAAATGCTACCGTTTGTTTGTTCCTGTCAGCCTGTTTCCTGTTACATAAGCAAAGCCTAGCAAGAGGTTAAAAACTCATGGGAAAGTTAGCCAGGAACCTCTCTGGCACACAAAAGGAAAAAAAAAGATGAAACCATGAGGCAGGGTCCTAAAAATAACCCAGCTGACTCTCCCCTTCTATGAGGCTTCTACTACATGGGTAAAACCTAGGGCTTATAAGAACAAAAGCCACTCACTGTCCTATAACTGATAAGTTATCCTGGGATAGGAATGAAATTCCTCCATTTAACTTTTTTTCCTCAGACACATCCAGGATAACAAACTGACTTTAAAATGAGAGATTAACTTGGGGACAGAGTGGCGTTGTTGAGTGAGAACTGGGTGGGTAGATGGAAGGCTTGGTTTTATGGTCCAGGCTCTGCCCCTTCCTAGTTGTGCCACTATGGATAAGCCCCTGACCCTCTCTGGGTACTGTGGGATAAGAGACTAAGTGAATGACTGTGAAGTTTCCTTCCTGCTCTAAATCTATGGTCCTGGGAACTAGACAAAAACTGGAAAGGAGAACTTGGCAAAATACCGAAAAGATAACTCCTGGAAGGGGTGCATGGTGGGTAATTTGTCTGGGGTGCAACCAGATCACTGGGAAAACCAGAGCTTCTTATGAAATGCTTTGAGATCAGGGCAAAGAGGACAGGACAAGATGCATCTCTGGGTGGAATTCTCCACAGTTTCCAGTGGCCCATGATTATACTCAATGACTTGGAAGCCAGGTTTGGCTGGAGTAGATGGAGGAATTGTTCTCTGCATTACAATAGCAGCCACAGAATTGGACTTTATTACATCAAGATCTGTTTCTGATGACTACATGTAGGAAGGAGGGGGAAGGGGAGAGCAAGCATGCCATGATAGGAGCAAAGAATGGTGCAAAGATTGGGGATATTTCCCTTGAGTTACTTCCTACAACTCTCTGCTTTAAACATTCACGATCAAGGGATAAGTATTGGAGACTGGACAACACGATTTTTATTTGGCTTCTTAACGGAGAGAGGATACATCTCTAGCACCCTTAACCAGGCAAGACTGTCCTCTTAGCCCAATGAAGAAACCTGATAAATGTGCATCTATTAAGCTCCTACTATGTGCCAGGAATGAAACTAGGTCCTGGGATATAAAAACAGAAATTAAATGATCTCTTTCCTCAGGGAGCTTGCATTCTATGTAGGGAGAAAATGTGAACATATATAAGTTTATACAAAAGTCAGGATGAGTGGCGATGGGCTGGGAGGCAGTGGATGGCGCTGGCATCTTCCATGCCTGGTCGAGCTCTTAGCACTCCCCAGTGCCTGCTTCGGCCACCGTCATGGGTTTTCATCTGCCCATTCCACCAGAAGTTTTCACATACTTGGGGTAGACACCCCCTAACTCATCAGTGGGTTTGAGGTTACCCCCATCTGCTGAGACAGTTTGACCAGGGTTCGGGGGGGGGTGTTCAGGAGGGACCAGCACCTCTCGTATGGGGCCACTCATCCACCTCTGGTGTCCACCGTCACCCAACTCTCATCTATGGCTCCAAGAAGCCGTAGCACGTGCAATGGCCACACCCCAGTCAAACTGGCACAAGAGAGGTACTTAATAAAGGTTTAAGAGTTGACAGTTTCCACATCTGTAAAGTGTAAAGAATAATAATACCTTGTGGGCTAGCGTAAGGCTCATCTTAGATAATGTGCGTTAAATGCTTTGCAAACCTTAAAAGGCTAATTAAATCCTAGTCACCGTCACTATCATGGGAGATGAAATTACTGCATATGTTCTAAAACAGAAGGAATTTCCTTTCCTCCCATTCAGATCTGGGACCAACTCTCTTCCTTCTGTGTTACTGATTCAAGACATGGGTGCTGATGCTTTAATTCAAGGAAAGCCCCATGCAGTTGCTTGAAATACTCTGAGTATTGGGCACAAACAGTTCTCACTTTATATAAATTCACATTACACAAATTTCAGCTCTACGTAAAGCATTCTGAAAGAAATCTGCATTCCAAAAGAACACCTAAGTTAACTTCACTGCACAGTACTGTGCTCTTTCTCTCTCTCCACCTGCCCCAGCGCTTACTGGCCTCCCCACCACCACCCAAAAAAGCCCTTAAAAATGTAAAAATGACCCCCTAAGTGAAAATAAAAGAACTAAAGTGTCCAGAGACTGCCCATGCAGCCGGAGATGGGACTTGACTTAAGACCTATGGTACCTAGAGAGAGAAGACCTTTGCCCTACTCCACGTCTTCCTCAGCCCCAACATTGTCCTTGAACCTTGTACAGGGCCCCTCCCTCCATGGGTGTACCAGGCCCCTTCCTCCATGGGTGCACAGCCCACTTCCTGCCTCCCTCCTCCCCTTCTCCATGTCCATTGGCAATTTCACATTATATAAGAAATGCTTTACATAGAAGTCTACAGAATGGTCTACTGACATAAAGCAAGGACTGTCTGTATTTTCTATCTGATGACATCTCAGAAGTGTGAGCCATTCATAAGATCAATAAAGGTGCTCAGCTCTAACCAACACCTAACTCATAGGTAGGTGTAGGTCAAGGTGTGGACCCAATCTATAAAACTAATGAGACGCAGGTTTTCCTGTGTCCTCACAAGGATTTACATTCTCTCTTTCATATAGGGAGATGAGACAAGATGGCTGGAGGTAGAAAGTCTTGGGGTCAAATCTTGCTCCTGAAACTTACTAGCCCAGTGACCTTCACTTCCACTTTTCTCATCTGTAAAATGGGTCTGGTATTTCCTGTAGGACCCACCTCAGAGGGTTGAATGAGAAGATATCTATAAAGCCCTTTGCAACCTTTAAAGCATAATATAAATGGCAATTATGATATGATCACGATTACAGTTATTAAAATGGTGACAAGGATGTGTTCCCTTTGGGGCACTGGGCCATTGGCTTTGGTTTCTCAAAAGTGGGGAGCAGACTTATACCATCTAACCTCTATTCCCAGTCAAGTTTCCCTTACCCATCTTTAAGGTGACTGACCAAGATCAACAGAGCCACACACAGGTCTGCATATCGCAAAGCCTATCCCATTCCAGGATTGTCTCCCTGGTACAATACATGAGCCAACAATGCTTAACAGAGATTGATAGTGGCAGAGATTTTCTGAAGCATCTTTTCTTCAGGCCAAGGGGCCCAGAGTCAGACTTTGGGTAAACAGTATTGCTAGCTGTATTGTGGAGATGACATAAGATGTCCTGTCTGTCTGGGATATCTGGATTTTACAGCTTTTAGGAAACAATTTGAGTTCCTCTTTTGATGAGCAAAGCATTTGCCTTCATTAGGAAGTGCATATTTTTATATGTACCCGGAGACACGGAGACACCTGACAGATCCAATGGAAAACAGGTAAATGCTGTTGCTTTTTCAAATGGACTTCCACAGACTCAGACGGCCAAGTCAGGTGCTGTTCTGAGAGCTTGATATTTTCATAATTAAAGGAAGAAAATTGTGCACCTGATTTTCTGATTTCGGCAGTAGAATTAACTTTGGAAAATGCAATTTTGCATGGTAATTAGCTCGAAAGTCTCATTACATAGCCACCAACCAAACAGGCTTTCAGGGAAGGCGGGTCACGTTAGCTCCCTGATTCTCTAGAGACCTTTCAGGCTCAGTTTGGCATCCATATGTCTGGGATGGCTTATAAATGTAGGCCTTCCAAAAAGCAGGAGGTGTAACCAGATGTTCTCCCGGGGTCTATTCGAGGGCTATAATTTAGTGACTTAATTCCAGAAACCCATGACTTCATTAATTTACTTTGCTGGGCAGGCTCCTGTTCACTCCCTGTGATAACCACAAGAAACTCAGATCCAGAGTTCGGCCATCCTGGTCTCTTTAATTTATTGTTAGGAAACTGATGATGAATAATTTACTGAATGCTGATAAACCAGAAGCAGGGATTAATGGTGAGACTGTCAAAAGAAGCACCTTATTTTAGGTTCTTTAAAAGGAAAAGAATAAAATCATCCTCTGAATCCCAGGCAAACTGACTTAAAAACTTCCTCTAACTCATCATATGGTTTCCTACCTCTGTGCCTTTGTATAGGCTGATCCCCACACCTGGAATGGAAGAAGCTCTAATTTCTTTCAAGCTTCAGCTCATGGATCACCTCCTTCAAGGAGGTTTTCTGGATCCTCCTAATTATTAGCTCTCTTTCCCTCCTCCATGTCTTTGGTAATTGATACTGTTGGGTGGTGCAGTAGATAGGATATTGGCCTGGAGTCAAGAAGACCTGAAATCAAATCTGGTTTCAGATACATACTAGCTGTGTGACCCTAGGCTAGTCACTCAACCTCTGCCTCTGTTTCCTTGTCTGTGAAGTTAGGATAATAATACTAATAATAAATCCCAGGGTTGTTATATGGATATGATGAAATCATATTTGTAAAGCACTTTACAAACCTTAAAGAGTCAGATTAGTATAATGATTTACCTATCTAGGGATTCGTTTTTCTTCCAAAAGAATGCACACCCTGTAGGAATAGCAGCTGATAGTCTACTTTTGTACCCATTTTTGCCTGTCTTTTTTATCCTCAGAGCTTAGCCCAATGCCTAGCACATATTTGGCACTTAATATTTGTTGACTCAACTTTCATCTCCAGTGCCTAACCCCCTGCCTGCCATATAGTCGGTGCTTAATAAATGTTGGTTGACTTAAACAGATTTGAGAGTGGTTGGTGTAATTTTCAGCAAAGCAGTCCCTTTTCTACAGCAACAAAAAGTTCCTTTCCATTCTGATTACAGTAGCAAATGTGTCTGTCTCTTTTTGTTGCAAGATGAAACTTTGGGTTGATCAGTCAACAACCCATAAGCTTTTATGAGTTTCTGACTATGTGCATGGAACTGTACTGGGTACTGTAAATAAGAGCCCCTACTGTCGAGGGTTTTACATTTTATTGGGAGTGACATCTGTATATAAAAGCATATTCAAACTAGACACAATGTCATGGGGGGAGTGGCAGGGATAGAAGTGTTAGGAATGACTTTATCAGGAAATGTGAGATTCTCCAGGGAAAGGTTTGAACAATGAGAAATGACTAATCTTCAAGTGAGGAAAGGTCAAATGCCTCTAATCTACACAATGACTATTTGCTTTATTTCTATGTTCAACTTCAAAATAAAAGTTCCAAAATCCTTTTTCTAAAATACCAAGTCAGCCTGACATGAGCAAGAACTGTCAAAGGGACACCAATGGGGGCTTCAAAACCCAACTCTGCTCTTTATCTGCCTTGTGGTGAGACTCTTATCAGCAGTTTTCATTGGCTGCTACTTCTGAAATTTATAACATAAATCAATGTAGTTCAGAAACAAAATGCTCTGCCACTTTAAAAAGAAAATCCCCAAGGTGGAATTTTTAAAAAGAGAGTTGGGAGCAGTATTTTAACTTATTCAAGTAGCAAAGATTAACAAATATCATTATGAAAAGGATAATAAGTGACAACAAGTCACATTTCTGGTGGGACATAAGATTTATACAATGCTTTGCTCATGGCAGTTCTATGAAGGAGATAGTGTAATTATTATGACCTACCCCCTAATTTTTAGATGAGGAAACTGAGATTGTGAGAAGCCATAGGAATCGCCTCCGAATGAAGATGTTAATAAATTTCTTGAAAGGTCTTTGACCTAAAGTCTCCTGGCTTCAGGCTGAGCATGCTTTCTACTAAGCCACACTGCCTGCCTCTCAATGGACTGTGGAGGAAAGGCTCACAGACTTACGTCTGGAAGGAGGCTCAGCTGCCTCCTTAATGCTCTTCATTACATTTAGAAGACATAACTTCAGTTTATCTTATTAGGATAGCAATCCCTTTAATCATAAGAATGCCTAAGAGAGGCTATGGAAATACCAATAGTGTCTATTCCTTGGCACATCAGCATTTGGGAGGAGAGTCAATGAAAAACAAATGGATCCTCTGGCAAATAGGGTAATGGAAAGAGAAAATGCCAAGGCCAGGGTGCAATAAGGAAAGGACATGCCAGAACACATGAATAAGGGTGATGAGGATTAAGAGCATTTCCATTTTCATGTTAAGGTTTGCAAAGCATTTTCCATGTGTTGTTATATTTGTTCCTCACAACAGTCCTGGGAGGTGGATGCTATTATGACGCTCATTTTCCACATAAGGAAACTGAGACTAAGAGAGAGGATGACTCAATGGAGGATGCACAGCTGAGTATCTGGAGTAGGATTCAAACTCAGTTCTTTTGGACTCCAAGTCCAACATTCTACCTACTATACCCCCAGGAGCCCCCTAGATGCCCAGAGAGGCTTGGATGCCACTGAAACCTCCCTGTCCACCACATCCAAGCTGAATTGTCATTGAACTTTAGAGAGGGTTTGAAAGGTCATAGAGTTTAGCCTCTTTGTTTATACAGATGAGGAAGTTGAGCGTAAGAGAGATGGCTTGTCCCAGATCACACCCTTAGTAGGACAACAAGGTCCTGAAAAATATATTTTGCTCATGACTTGGTTTTTTCCTGGGTGGCTGTGGCCAAAGGATTCATTGCCAAGTGGTTGTTGGCTTATTGGGCTTAAATATTCTTTGTATGTAGCTTAGCTGGGCCTTGGACAACTGAATCAGTAGGTCACTGGATGGAATGCAAAAGCTACTTAGCATAGAACAGCTTACCCTGTCCCCCCCACCCCACTGTGATCTTGGAGAAGCCCAGGTTAGCTCCTTGGGGCTTTCGTGGCCAGAATGGGGCACCAGTGCAGTCCCTCAGACTGCCAGAACTGCACTGGTGCCTATAGAACAGCTCCTCTGGGCAGAGCCCCAACAGTTGGGTAGATGTTCCTCAAGGGCTTGAAAGGGAAATGTGGCCAAGAAGCAGAATAGCTGGATTCTATTCTGTAATGTTGGAGGGGAGTCACCAGATCAAAGATCAGAGATTCACTAATAAATCTTTTAAAACAAACTTGTTTTCAGGTAGGAAATAAATGTGCTTTTAACATCAACTTTTCATCTCAAAAGTAGTTTAATCCCTAATGGATTTAAATCCTGCCCCTACCACTTCCCAGCTGTGTGACCCTGGGCAAGTCCCCTAAGCTCCCTTGGCCTCAGCAAACCATCTAAGATGGTAAGATACAGATGGGTTGTGGTGTGTATTGGTGGGAGGAGTTCATATATAGGTGATTCTCATGAGATCAGAGGCCCTTGACCTACTGACATCTTGAGAAAATGGAAATGTGGAAGTGGAGGAATTTATGAAGAGAATGATTGCAAGCTCAATCTTTCTATCAAGTGTGAACTTGAAGAGAAAAGCACCTCTGCCTGATGGATTTGGAGCCAATCTTGGAAATAGGGATTCTAGGTCTGAGTTCTGTTTGTGATGTAACCTAATTGTGAGACCATGAGCAGGCTGCCCGCTCAGTTCTCTAGGCAACATTGTCAGAAGATAATGTCACAGACACAACACCAATCTGTAGCAGTGGAGGGTGTATCCACGCTGGGAGTTCCCTTCATGTATAAAAACTACAGATCAGTAATCCCCTCCCCCACTAAAATGAATAAATAAATCAGAGTTGGAGATGGTCGCAACTATCCAAGCAGGAAACTTCACAAAAGGATTTTTCTAGAAATGACATCTCAACACCAACTAAGAAGAATCAATCAAACTCATTCTTGACAATATCACCTACTTGTGGCAGAATGTTATGGTCAAGAAAAGAAAGTTGACCAAGGCATCCATCTTTAAAGGGCATATTTTTGACCTAAAGTGAACAACTGTTCAAACTAAGCCATTCAGAGTTTTCCCAATGCAAAAATATTTGGGGCTTAGCTGCATCCACCTCTGGCTGGATTTACTCTCTCCATGTCTGAAATGTCATCGAAATGTCATGGCTACATCTGCCAAAGACAGCCCGACTCAGCACTCTAGCTTCATGCCCTTCTCTTATCCCATCTCTAACAGTAAGGTTAAAGATTTGATTCCCAGCAATATGGTGTTATTTACTCAAGATAGGGGCGAGAGATCGATATCGGTTAGCAATACCCCCATCCCAAGGGAAGCACTCCCCAGCCCCAGGATAGGGGAAGGACACATCATCATTCAGGGCAAGGTTTAGAACTTCCCATACCTGGGAGTCGGAGAGCCCATCGTCCTCAGACACTGAAGTCTGTGCATCCTCACTCTCTTCATCTCGATCAAGAGCTAAAACAACAAACACAGGGGGTGCTCAGGAAATAAAGAAGTTTGATGTGTTTTGTTTGGGGGGAGGGATGCAATTTGAAAGAATCTATTTTCTGTCAACTCAATTCTGGAGAATACATACATACATACATACATACATACATACATATATATATGTGTATATATATATATATATATATATTGCTTTTTGGAGGGCCATTGGGGTTAAGTAACTTGCCCAAGGTCACACGGCTAGGTTTTTGTTTGTGTGTGCGTTAAGTGTCTGAGGCTGGATCCGAACTCAGGTCCTTCTGACTCCAGGGCCAGTGCTCTACTCACTGTGCCACCTAGCCGCCCCAAATACATATTTTTAAAAGCAATATTACCACAATTGTTTTTACTCTGTCAGATCAGTGGTCATGGAAAAAGAAGAAGTTAGCATGCAAACCTCACCCCCCATTTCAATGAAGCCTAAGTCAACAGGATGAGTTCAGTAATTAGCTGGGGGAGGGGAAGAGCAAGAGTTTTTTTTTTTACCGGTGGTATGGAGATGACAATATATGAATTCTGAATTCTCCAACCAGCATCTTTTTTCATACTTAGATTTTTTAAAAATAAGTTTTATTGATTTCATTGTTTTAACATCCATTTGCATAGGGTCCTCTTTCCCTTATGATTAAAAAAAGGGAAAAAATCATTCAGCAAAACTCACCAACATGCTGAAAAAAATCTGTCATAGTCTTCAATGTTCCACATGTATGGGTCCCATCTCTGCAAAGAACTGGGAAGAGGTTATTTCTCTTCCCTTTTCTTTGGGTGCAAGCTTGGCCAGAATAATCTGACAATGTTCGACTCTGAATGTTTTGTGGTTGAGGTATCTCCCTGGTGCTTCTTGCTTCCCTTTGCATCAGTTCATCTAAATCTAAGGTTCTCTGTATTCATCATATTCATATTTTTTCTTATGGAGCAGTAATAGCTCATTATAGTCACATCTCACAATTTGCTGAACCATTCCCTGATCAGTGAACATTGATTGACTTTATTTCCAGTTCTTTGCTGCAAAAAGGGCTGCTCTAGGCATCTGTTAGCATGTGGGGGCTTTCTTTCTGTCACTGGCCTCCTTGAGGAACAGCCCCAGCAGAAGCATCTCTGGGTCAAAAAATACTCTCATTTTGTCATGCATTTGGCCTAATTCCAAACACTTTCTAGCACTGTATTCCTAATTCGAGCCTGGCATCTGCCTTCTCAGATACAGCAGAGGTCACTCACTTCTGTGTTTCAACAGAATTCCCAGATGCAGCCCCTTCTCCACTTTCTGGTCACCATTCTAATCCAAACCCTCTCTGCCATGTTATTTGATGAAGACCCCCAGCACCCAGGACAGTTCCTGGTACCCAGCAGGTGCTTAATAAATGCTTATTGATTGGTTAATCCATAGATGGCCTCCCGTCTCTGACTTCAGCTCTCATTATTCCCCATTCTTTCACAGATTCTTAGAAGAGCTGAGTTTGAAGGATCCTCTGCAGCCCCATCCCACCAAGGACCCAAAAGAATCCCCACCCTCCCAACGCTCATGCTCCATCTGGTTACTCTTCCCCTCACACGCTCCTTTCCTCTTGCCCCTGGTCGTTTCCCCCCAATTTCAAACCAAACTACAATTCCTGCCCCCCTGTAAGAAGTAAGATCTGAGAGGCATTATGGGGAAGCATGGATGCAGAGACAGAGGACACGAGTCCTGGTCCAGTGACCTCGGGCAGATCACTTGCCTTTGCCTCAGTTTCCCAATACATAAACGAGTACTTCAGGATTTCTTAACCTGGATTCATGAGTTAAAAATATATGATTTTTAATAAATACATTTCAATAAAATTAGTTTCAGTGGTAAACTCATGTATTTTATTTAACAGGACTCTGGAAAGGGGTTCTTAGAGTTTCTCAGACTGCCGGAAGGGTCCACAACACACTGGATAACTTCCTAGGTCCCTTCCAGCCCTAACTCTAAGGGAGGAAGGAAGGAAGCCTCTATCAAGAGCGTTCTGTGTGTCAGGGCTAAGTACCTTACAAATGTTATCTCACTTAATCCTCACAACAGTCTTCTTTGCTATTATCATTCACATTTTACAGCTGAAGAAACTGAGGCAAAGATCAAGTGACCTGTCCAAGGTCACACAGCTATTATCTAAAGCCAGATTTGAGCTCAGAGCTTCCTGATTCCAGGGCCAGCTCTCCATCCATTGTACCACCAAGTTATATCTCTGTCCCCATGATCCTTCTTTGACTGATCTCAGACTACATCTTTACTATATTCATGGTCTTGGTTTACTTTATATTTTTTTTAATGTAAAAATAGGGGCAGCTAGGTGGCACAGTGAATAGAGCACCAGCCCTGGAGTCAGGAGGACCTAAGCTCAAATCCAGCCCCAGACACTTAACACTTACTAGCTGTGTGACCTTGGGTAAGTCACTTAACCCTTATTGCCCTGCCTTTCCCCCTCCAAAAAAAAATGAAAAAATGTTATTTCACTGACATGGGAATTTCATTCACTAATGCTGAATTGCTGTGGCCAAAAATATTCATTGGCTGCTGGTCAACTTGCAGGGACAGTCTTTTGGCAGAGGGCATGAAGACTGGAAGCTTGCTCTTCAAAGGGGCTGCTATAGCTCAGGAAGGTTCTAACACCATGGCTGGTCAGCTTGGTAGGACCCAAGGGAGCATATGCTCAATGTATATGACCTTCAAGAATCCAGTCCCAGTAACAAACCTGAGCAAGGCAGTGTGCAACGTGGGCAGTGACAAACATTTGGGCCCTCTGTGAGTCTCCCTCCAGACTCCATCACAAGATAGAGGTAAGCTTGGGATCCTGATAGCAGGCCCTGCCAAGCTGGACAGGCTGTGACGGCAGCTTCTCAGAACCAGCCTGGCTCAGCTCAAAAGGGGCTCATCACCATGAGCTTGGTCCCATACTGAAAAATGATCTTGGTCATGGAAACTCTATGAAGACTCATCTATGAAGCTTCAGCTCAAGTCACCCTTCTGTAGAACGTCCTCATCGCCCTTCCCAGCTCTAAGATTACCTCCCATCTACTCCCTGTGTAGTTTTACATTACGTACACATTTTATCCTTATTAGAATGTGATCTCCTTCAGGGCAGGGAATGTGTTTTTTCCTCTTGGCATCCCCAGATCTCATCACAAGGCCTGGCACACAGTAAGTTCTTAATAAATGTTCATTGATTGACTCAAGGTATTGAAATTTGCCATGGGAGAAGGCGGACCCATACCTACCAAATCAGACTTTGGAGGTTTCAGTCTTGCATTGACATCATTTCATGAGCATTTCCTCTCACCTACCAGACTGAGTTTCTCCCAGAAGCTGGTTGCATTCACTATTTCCTGGTGCCCCCAGCACAGTGGGAAGGGAGCTCACCTCAGAGTCAAAGATGCTAAGTGAAAATCCTGGCTGGGCTGCTCACTACCTGTATGACCTAAGGTAAGTCACCGCATCTCTCCCAGCCTCAGTCTCATCTGTAAAACAGGGGCTTGGCCTACATGGTCTCCAGGGTTCTTTCCAGCTTTGGCTCCCTGGATCATGGTCTATGGTCTTGTAAGTTCTCAGCCCCTGCCAAATACTGCTGCCCTCAACATGTGGTGGCTGGAGGCAAAGGAGCCACATTGGGACACACGTGGAAGCTCAGGTTTACAAAACCACCCCACAAATCCCTAGTTCCAGAGGGCCTTCATCCCCATTATATTTACTGGTCTAATCTCTGCTTTAGCAAAGTGCTCTCTTGTATAAAAAGGAAGGGGAGATCACATGAGTCAATTCCTGGGACAATGTATCAGCCCCTCCAGCTGAGCCTTGGAGGGCCAGGTAAGAGCAGTCGGGGCAAGCCTGCTTTGTTGATTTGCAGCCAACAAGTTTCTTCGTGCCTCTAACCAAGGGGCTCCTGGAGCTGGGGCTGCCTGGGCGTGGAGGGATGGAAGCCCACAAACAAAGCCTATTTCCTCTGAAAACTGGGGCAGGGGAAGCTGCATAAAGAGCTAAGTGCAGGGGAACAAATGCCGCTTAATTGCATATAAAAGCACTGTGCCAGTAGGCTGTTCACTGGAAGTGGGGGCGGCCAAGAAGCCTATTTCAAACCAGATTTAAGAAGATGCATTGTTGAAAACATGCTCCATGCAGGGTGGGGCCTACTGCCTTAGCCTACCCTGGGGAGTCAGTCACCTTTTTGGAAGCCTCTGGGAAATTCATATCCTGTTTCTACACCAAATCCTCACTGAATTCTGGCAACGTTGATTTTCAATTTGAATGAAGTTAGCAAAGCTGAATAGTGGCCCCTTAAAATCTGTGATCTCATCCATAATCGGCCATGTCCTCATTGTCCACTATCTCTGGTCCTTTAACCCATGGGGCTCTGGGGATGGAGGGCAGGTCGGGCATGAGATGGAATTTGCTGGGCAAGGTCTGGCACACAATAAGCACAATAGAAATGTTAGTTATTGTCATTGGTATTATCACAGAGCTTCCTCCCAGGGTGGTTGTGAGGATCCAATGAGACAATAAAGCACTTAGCACAGTGTCTGGCACACAGTAGGGTCTCTATAGAGGTCAATTATTATGGTCATTGAATTCATCCCTTCTCAGAAGAATGTTTTTAAGTGAATAAGATAAATTACATAGGATTACAAAGGAAACCAATTATAGTAAAATGTAGTTGTCAAAATATTTTTTAAAAATTCAATAGGTTAAGAACCCCTGTTTTAAGGTATGCAAAGTGCTTTACACACAGTAATTACTCATTCTCACAACAACCCTATAAAGAGGATACTATAAATATTATTTCCCCCATTTCACAAATGGGGAAACTGAGGC